>CM063113.1:35611196-36203696 GCA_031841125.1 Acanthococcus lagerstroemiae | reverse complement strand
TAAAAAGGAAAAAAAAAAGGGGGGAAAAAAAAGGGGGAAAAAGGGGGAAAAAAAAAAAAAAGGGGGGAAAGGGTTTTGTCAAAAAAGGGGGTTTTTTTAAAAAACCCTTTTTTTTTTTTAAAAAAATTTAAAAAAACCGGGTTTAAAAAAACCCTTTTTAAAATTTAAAATTTTTTTGGGGTAAGGGAAAAAAAATTTTTTTGGGGGGAAAATTTTTTTAAACCCCGGGGTTTTTTTTTTCCCCCCCAAAAAAGGGGTTTAAAAGGGCTTTTTTTATTTTTCCCCCCCCGGGGGGGGGGGGGCCCCGGGGGGGTTTTTTTTCCCCAAAATTTTTTTTTTTTTTTTTTAAAAAAAAAAAGGAATTTTTTGGGGGGTTTTTGGGGGGGGGGAAAAAAATTGGAAATTTTCCTTTAAAATATAAACATTTTTTGGGGTGGGGGGGGGGGGGAAAAGGGGGGCCCCCCAAAAAAAAAGGGGGCAAATTAAAAAATTTTTGGGGAAAAAAAGGGGGGGGGGGGGGGAAAAAAAAAAAATTTTCCCAAAACCCCCTTTTTTTCCCCAAAACCCCCCAAAAAACCCCCGGGCTTTTAAAAAAAAATTAAAAAAAAAAAAAAAAGGGGGCCCAAAAATTTTAAAAAATTTAAAAAGGGGGGGCCCAAAAAGGGGAAAAAAAAAAAAGGCCAAAAAAAAAAAAGGGGGGTTTTTTAAAGGCCCCCAAAAAACCCCCTTTTTTTGGGGGAAAAAAAACCCCCCCCGGGCCCTTTAAAAAAAAATTCCTTTTGGGGAAAAAGGGCCCTTAATTGATTGCCCGGGTTTTAAAAAAACCCGGGAAAAACCCCCCAAAAAAAACCCCCAAAAAAAATTTTTTAAAAAATTTTTTTCCTTTACCGGGGAAAAGGACCCCCCCCAAACCCCCCCCAAAAATTTTTTAAGGTTTTTGGGGTTTTTTTTTTTTGGGGAATTAAAAAAAATTTTTTGGGGATCCCCCCCCCCCTTTTTTTTTCCCCGGGTCGTTTCCTTTTGGGGTTTGGTTTTTTTTTTTTTTTCCCCCTTTTTCCCCCTTTTTTTTCCCCCTTTTCCAAAAATTTTTTTTTTTAAAAAAAAATTTTTGGGGGGGGGGGGTTTTTAAAATTTTGGAAACCCAAAACCCAAAAATTTTTTTCTCCCCCAAATTTAAAAAAAAAAAAAAAAAAATTTTTTTTTTTTTTAAAAAATTTTTTTTTTTGGGGGGCCCCCTTTTTTTTGGAAAATTTAAAAATTTAAAAATTGGAAAAATTTTCCTTTTTTGCCATTTTAAAATTTTTTTAAAATTTTTTAAAAAAATTTTTTTTAAAAAAAAAAATTTTTTTAAAAAAATTTTTTAAAAAAAATTTTTTTTTTTTTTTTTTAAAAAAAAAAAAAAAATTTTTTTTTTTTTTTAAAAAAAAAACCCCCCCTTTTTTTTTTAAAAAAAAAGGGGCCCCTTTTTTTTTTAAAAACCAAAAAAAAAGGGGGAAAAAAAAAAAAAAAAAAAAGGGGTAAAATTTTAAAATAAAAAAATTTTTTTTAAAAAACCTTAAAAAAATTTTTTTTTGGGGTTTTAAAAGGGGGGCCCCCCAAAACCCCCCCCCCTTTTTTTAAAAGGGTTTTTTTTAAAAAAAACCCCCAAAAAGGGGGGAAAAAAAACCCCCAAAAAAAAATTTTTTTTTTTGGGGCCAAAAAAAAAGGGGTTTGGGGGGGCCCCCCAAAACCCTTTAAAATTTAAAAAAAAATTTTTTTTTTTTTTTTCCCGGGGAAATTTTTGGGGGGGTTTTTTTTTTGGGGGGAAAAAAATTTTTTTTTTTTTTTTTTTTAAAAATTTTTTTTTTAAATTTAAACAAAAAAAAAAAAAAAAAAAAAATTAAAAAAATTTAAAAAAAAAACCCCCCAAAAAAAAAAATTTTTAAAAAAATTTAAAAGGGGCCCTTTTTTGGGGTTTTTTTTCCCCCTTTATTGAAAAAAAAGGGGGGAAAAAAATTTTTTTCCCCCCAAAAAAAAACCCTAAAAATTTTTTGGGGGGTTTTTTGGGGTTTTTTTTCCCCCCTTTTTTTAAAAAAAAATTAAAAAAACCCTTTTTATTTTTTTTGGGGGGGGTTTCCCCCGGGGGTTTTTTTTAAAAAAAAAATTTTGAAAAAATTAAAAAAAAAACCCCCCCAAAAAAAAAAATTTAAAAAAAAAAATTTTCCCCAAAAAACCCCCCCGGGGGGAAATTCTTTCGGGGCCCCAAAAAACCCAAGGAAAAAAAAAAAAAAAAAAAGGGGGGGGCCCCCAAAAAAAAATCCCCCCAAAAAACAAAAAAAACCCCCCCCTTTTAAAAAAAAAAAAATTTTTTTTAAAAATTTTTTTAAAAAATTTTTTTTTTTTTCCCCCCCCCCGGGGCCCAAAAAAAAATTTTTAAAAAAATTTTTTTTTTTTTCCCCCAAAAAATTTTTTTCCCAAAAATTTTTTTCCCCCCCCCGGGGGGGGGGGGGGTTTAAATTTTTTTCCCCCCAAAAATTTAAATTTTTTTTTTTTTTAAAAAAAAGGGTTTTTTGGAAATTTTGGGGGTTTTTAAAAAAAAATTTAAAAATTTCCCCCCCTTTGGGGGGAAAAAGGGGAAAAAAATTTTTTTTTGAAACTTTTCCCCCTTTTTTTTTTAAAAAAAATTTTTAAAAAACCTTTTTTTTTTTTTGGGGGGGAAAAAAAAAAGGGGGGGAAAAAAAACCCCCCCCCCCCCCCCAAAAAAAAAAATTTTTGGGAAAAAACCCTTTTTTCCCTTTTTTTTTTTTTTTTTTTTAAAAAGGCCCAACCAAATTTTAAAAAAAAAAGGTTTTTTTAAATTTTTTTTGGGGCCCCCTTTTTTTTTGGGGGGGGGGTTTTTTTTTCCAAAAAAAAAGGGGGAAAATTCCCCCTTTTTTTAAAAGGGGGTTTCCCCCCCCCAAAATAAAAAAAAAATTTTTTTTTAAAAAAAAAAAGGGGAAAAATTTTTTTTTTTTTTTAAATTTTAAAAATTTTTTTTTTTTTTTTTTTTTTTAAAAAAAATTTTTTCCCCTTTTTTTAAAAAAATTTTTTTTTTCCCAACCCTTTTTTTTTTTTTTTTTTGGTTCCCCAAAAAATTTAAAATTTTTTTTTTTTTTTTTTTCCCCAAAAAAAAATTTTTTTTTAAAAAAAAAAGGGGGTTTAAAAAAAATTTTCCCCGGTTTTCCCCCCAAAAAACCCCCCCCCCTTTTTTTTAAAGGTGGCCCAAAAGGGGGTTTTTTAAATTTTTTAACAATAAAAAAAATTTTTTTTTTGGGTTTTAAAAATTTTTTTTTGGAAAAATTTTTTAAAAGAAAGAAAAATTTTAAAAATTTTTTTTTTTTTTTAAAAATTTTCCCCCTTTTTTTTAAAAAAATTTTTAAAAAAAACCCCGGTTTTGGAAAAAGGGAAAAAATTTTTTTTTTCCCCCCCCCAAAAACCCCCCCCCAAAAAAAATTTTTAATTTTTTAAATTTTTTTTTTTTTTTTTTTTTTTTTTTTCCCCCCCTTTTTTTTTTTTTTTAAAAAAAAAAAATTTTTTTTTTTTTTTTAAACCCCCCCCAAAAAATTTTTTAAATTTTCCCCGGGGTTTTTTTTTTAAAATTTTAAAAATTTTTTTTTCCCCCCCCTTCCCTTTTTTTTTTTCCCCCTTGCCCCCTTTTTTTTTTTCCCCTTTTTTTGGGGGAAAAAAACCCGTTTTAAATTTTTCAAATTTAATTTTTCCCCCTTTTTTTTTTCCCCCCCGGCCCCCCCGGGAAATTTTTTTTTTCCCCCCCAAAAAAAAAAAAAATTTTTTTCCCCCTTTTTAAATTTTGGACCCCCCGGGGGGTTTTTGGGTTTTTTAAAAATTTTTTTTTTTTCCCCGGGTTTTTTCCCCCCCCCCAAAAAGGGGAAAGGGGTTTTTTTACCCCCCCCCCAAACCCTTCCCCTTTTTAAAAAAAATTTTTAAAAACCCCCAACCCCCCTTTCCCCGCCCCCCCCGGGGCCCCCCCCCCCTTTTTTTTTTTTTTTTCCCCCCCCCTTTTTTTTTTTTTTTTCCCCCCCCGGGGGGGCCCCCCAAAAAAAAAAAAAAAAACCCCCAAAAATAAAAAATTTTTAAAGAAAAAATTTTTTTTCCCGGGGGAAAAAAAAACCAAAAAAAAAAAAAAAAAAACCCCCAAAAAAAACCAAATTTCCCTTTTTTTTTCCCCCCAAAAACCCCCCGGAAAAAAAAATTTTAAAACCCCAAATTTTAAAAAAAATTGGGAAAAAGGGGGGTTTTTCCCCAAAAATTAAAACCAAAAATTTTTTCCGGGCCCAAAAAAAAAAAAAATTTTTTTAAAGGGGCCGGAAGGGGGGGAAAAAAACCCCAAAAAAAAATTTTTAAACCCCTTTTTTTTTCCCAAAAAAGGGGGTTTTTTTTTTTTGGGGGAAAAAATTTTTTTTCCGGGGGGAAAAAAAAAAAAACTGGGAAAAGGGGGAAAAATCTTTTGGAAAAAAACTTTTTAAAAAAAAATTAAAAAATTTTTAAAAAAAACCCTTTTTTAAGGGGGCCCCCTTTTTTTTTTTTTTAAAAAAAAAGGGCCCTTTTTTTTTTAAAAAAAAAAAAAATTTTTTTTTCCAAAAAAAACCCCCCCAAAAAAAAAAAAAAAAACCCCCCCAAAAAAAAAAAAAAAAAAAAAATTTTTTTTCCCCCCCCTTTTTTTTAAAAAAAGGGAATTTTAAAAAAATTTTTTCCCCAAAAAAATGGGGGGGGTTTTTTTAAAAAGGGGGGGAAAAACCCCAAAATTTTTTTCCCCAAAAAAAAAATTTTTTAAAAAAAGGCCCAAAAAACTTTTTTAATTTTTACCAAAAGGGGGGGGTTTTCCCTTTTTTAAAAATTTTCAAAAAAAAAAAAGGGGTTTGGGAAAAAAAAAAACCCCCCAAAAAAAAACCCAAGAATTTTTCGGGGGGGGGGGGGAAAAAAATTTTAAAATTTAAAAAAATTTTTTTTGGGAAAAAAAAAATTTTTTTTTAAAAAAAAAAAAAAAAATTTTTTTTTTTAAAAATTTTTTTTTTTCCCCCGGAAAAAAAATTTTTTAAAAATTTTTTAAAAAAAATTTTTTTTGGGGGTTTTAAAGGTTTAAAAATTTTAAAAAATTTCCCCCAAAATTTGGGGGAAAAAAAAAATTTTCCAAAAAGGTTTTTTAAAAAAAGGGAAATTTTTTTTTTTGGGGGGGGGGGCCCCCCAAACCCCAAAAAAAAAAAAAAAAGGGGGAAGAAAAATTTTTTTTTAAAAAAAAAAAAATTTTTTTTTTTGGGGGTTTTTTCCCCCCCAAAAAAAAAACCAAATTTTAAAAAAAAAAAAATTTTTTTTGGGGGCCCCAAAAAAAAAAAGGGGGGGGGGGGGGGGGGGTTTTTTTAAAAAAAAAGGGAACCCAAAAAAAAAAGGGGGGGGAAAAAAATTAAAAAAAAAAAAAAATTTTTTTTTGGGGGGGGGGGGAAAATTTTTTTAAAATTTTAATTTTTTTTTTTTTAAAAAAACCCCAAAAAAAAAATTTTTTTTTTTAAAAAAAAATTTTTTTAAAAAAAGGTTTAATTTATTAAAAATTGAAAAAAAATTTTTTTTGGAAAATTTTGGGTTAAAAAATTTTTTTTTTTGGGGGGGTTTGGGGTTTTTTTTAAAAAAAAAAATTTTTTTAAAATGGGGTTTTTTTTTTTTTTTTCCACAAAAAAAAATTTAAAATTTTTTAAACCCCCAAAAATTTTTTTTCCAAAAAAAAAACCCCCCAAAAAAAAAATTTTTGGGGTTTTCCCCCTTTTTTTTTTTAAAAATTTTTTCCCCCTTTTAAAAAGGGGGAAAAAAAATTTTTTTTAAAAAAAAATTTTAAAAATAAAAAAATTTTCCTTTTTTTAAGGGGGGCCCCGGAAAATTTTTTCCCCGTTTTCATTTTTTTTTTTCCCCTTTTCCAATTTTTTTAAAAAAGGGGGAAAAAATTTTTTAAAAATTTTTTAAAAGGCTTTTTTTTTTAAAAAGGGGGCCCAAAAGGGGTTTTTTTTTTTTTTTTTAACCCCCTTTTTTTTTTTCCCTTTTTTTTAAAAAAAAAAATTTTTTTTTTTTCCCCCCCTTTTTTGGGAAAAAAAAAAAAAGGGGGGGGAAAAAAAAAAAAAAAAAAAAAAAAAAAATTTTTTGGGGGGGGAAAAAATTTTTTTTTTTTTAAAAAAAAAAAAAAAAAACCCCCCCCCAAAAACCCCCCCCCCCTTTTTAAAAAAATTTTTAAGGTTTGTTTTTGGGGGGCCGGCCTTTTTTTTCCCCCCAAAAAAAAACCCCCCCTTTTTTGGGAAAAAAATACCCCCCTTTTTTTCCCCCTTTTTAAAAGGGGTTTTTAAAATTTTTTTTTTAAACCCCCCTTTTTTTAAATTTTTTTTTTTTTAAAACCAGGATTTTTTTTAAAATTTTTTTTTTCCCCAAAATTTTCCCTAATTTTTTTTTTTTTTTTAAAACTTCCCCCTTTTTTTAAAATTTTTTTTTTTTTTTTTTTCCCCCAAAAAAATTTTTTTTAAAAAAAAAACAAAATTTTTTTTTTTTTTAAAAAAAATTTTTTTTGGGGTTTTTGGGGTTTTTTTAAAAAAAATTTAAAATTTCCTTTTCCCGGGGGAAAAAAAAAAAAAAAATCGAAAAACCCTTTTTTTTAAAAAATTTTTTAAAAACCGGCCCTTTTTTTTTTCCCCTTTCCCCTTTTCCCAGGGCATATTGGGTAAAAGAAAAAACGCCCACCCAAACGCTCTTTTACAACCAAATGAAACCCCCCTCATAAACAGCCTTTGCCCGAAACACCTACGCATACATCTATTAAAAGGAAAAACCATGTCAATTTGGGTGCAAAAATTTAAAAAATCAACCCAGCAAACTTTGGACCTTTTTAAAAACGACGTCAAAAACTGGAAATTGCCCCTTTTGAGCCGTGCATTGGGAAAGGGTACCCTCTTTTGCGGGGGGGGCCCGGGAACCTTTCTCCCCCTTTTCATTTGCTCTCAAACCCCCCCCTGGAACCGCCCCCTTCGACATTACCTCAGGGACATCGGGAAGCTTTTTTTTTGGCTGCCTTACCCACTTTTTTCTTGGGGAATCGGCCTAGGGCGACTTGGCCCTTTTCTTCCATCGAATTTTCTGTATCACTTGCCCGTGGTGTATGCGGGGAGTTCAAGACACCGGCGGTTTGGCCTTACCCCTTTCCCCTTTTAAAATACGGCAACCGAAAACACCTTCTCGGGAAACCTTGCTGAAAAGGGGTTTCTGGGCGTCGCTGAGGGAGGGGGGGGGGTTTAAAGGGTAATTTTTTTTAAACCCCCCGAAAATTTAGCGGGGAGAAATGATCAAAAAATTAAACCCCCCCCCCACAAAATTTAAAGGCCAATTTAATTTATTTATAGGTATTGCAGGTATAAAAAATTTGTAAAAAAGAATTAGAGTCCCTGTGATACCGAAATTAATAGTACCGTGCCATACATTTTAAATCCCAAAACACATACCCCTGAGTAAACTAACCCAAAACGAAAACGGAAAATAAAATGACCTTCCCCCCCCCCCCCCCTAGAAACTAAAAATGCTTTTCGTCTAGATACCCCTTTTTTTGCGGGGGGGGGGACAATTTTATTTTTTTGAAGACTTAATGGGCAAAAGAAAACATAGGAAAAACTTTTAAGGAAAAAAAATGGGTTTTTTTGACTTTAAAATAACCCTTTTTCTTGCCCGCATCTTATTTATCCCAAACATAAAAAATTAAGAAAAAAGGTTCAGTATCTCCCGGGTGCTTTCCTTTTTAAAAGAAAAATTTGGGTCTTAAGGAGATACTTTGTTTGGTTTATTTTAAATATGATAAAAAATTTCCTCAGTGTATCCAATTAATTTTTTTTTTTGAAAAAGATATAGTTTTCCCCCTTTCCCATATTGTATTTTTCAAATTTACGGGAAAATTTTACCATTTTGGGGCAAATTTTTTTTTCGGCAATTTAATTTGGGTTTTATTTTTTTTAAATGAATTTTAGGCATAAAAATTTTGCGCATTTTTTCGCCCATTTTTTGTGCGTAAAAATTGCGCCCATAATGACGATTAAAAATTTAAATAATTTAGCTTACAAGATCTTTGCATGTATGACATGCTTTGTGAGTCCCTTTTGAGACGTGAAATTTTTGGGGCGTAATTTAAGGGAGGGACCCCAAAAAAGGCCCTAAATTTTTTGGTCTTGGCTCTCCAACTTTCATGAAGTGATTTCATGTTTTTTCCCCCTTTTTGTGTTTTTGTTTTTTTTTTTTTTTTTTTTTTTTTTTTTTTTTTTTTTTTTTTTTTTTTTTTCCTTTTTTTTTTTTTTTTAAAAAATTTTTTTTTTTTGTTTTTTTTTTTTTTTTTTTTTTTTTTTTTGGGGTTTTTTTTTTTGTTTTTTTTAAATTAATTTTTTTTTACTCAAAAATTTAAAAAAATTTTTGTTTAAAAAAAAAAATTCCGGGGCCCCCGTTTCGTTTTAAAAAAAAAATAACCCCCCCCCTTTTAAAACTTGATTAAAAAACGGCACCAACGAAAAAAACCTTTTTCCCATAAACCCTAAAAAAACGCCCAAACTAATTCCTATAATTTGGCCTGGGCCCGAAATTGGGTAATTAAAAAGGGGGTTTAGGGTGGGGGGCAAATGAAAATGAAAGGTTAAACTTGAAAAGATTTTTCCAATGACCCCTTCAAGGGCGGCCTATGTTTTTTTCGGTTTTTAACCCAATTTTGGGGGAGGGATTTTTGTTTCCTTTTAGGTTTAATGGTCAAATTTTCAATTTTTTTTTGGGTTTAATCTTCCAACAATAAAAAAATTAATTTTTTTTGGGAAAAAAAATTGTTTAAAATAATAAAAGGGGAAAAAATTCCAAAAAATTCAAAAAAACTATCGGGGGCCTTTTTACCGTTTTGTGAAAATCTTTTAAAAAATACCCCCACCCCATGGGAAAATTTTCTTGAAAAAAAAATTGGCAGGGTTTGGCCAATTTTAAAAAAAAACAATTTTTTTTTCCCCCATTTAATTTTCGTTCCCAAAACCCCAACCCGTAAAATTACAAAAATTTTGGCCTTTATATTGTTTAAAAAAACCCCCCCCCCCCAAAAAATTTCCTTTAGGTAAAGGTCAACAGAAAAAATTCCCCCTGGGTAACCCCAAAAAAAAAAAAGAATTTTCCCGCCCAGCCCAAAAAGGGGGGAGCCCTTTCCCAATTTTAAAAAAGTTTTTTTTTTGGTTAAAATGTGGGGAAATTTTGTTTTTACTGTGAAAATTTCCCCGTTTTGCTTTTTAATTTGGGGGTTTCCCCCAACCAAAATTTTTAACAAAGGGAAAAATTGGTGAGTATACAATTTTTTGGGCGACCTCCCCCATTCCCCACTAAAAAAATTTTTTTTGGGGGAAGAAATTGAAAAATAAGCAAAAATTGGTTTCAAAAATTTTTTTGCGTAAAAAATTTTTAAAAATTTTTTTTAAAACGGTGCGGCTGCGTTTTGTCAGAAATTTGTGGTTTTGGAAAGTTTTTTGGAAAAAATTTTAAAATAACCCCCAAAATAAAATACACCCCTTTTGGGCCCCGGGAATTTTAAAAAAAAATTTCTTTAAATCTAAAATTTTGGTTTTCCCTTTTAAAATAAGGCTGTTTGAAAATTTTTGCCGAAAATAAAAAAAATTACAAAAAAATTAACCCCTTATATTCCCTTAAAAAACAAAAATAAAAAACTCAAATTTTTTTCCCCATTCCAAAAATTTTTTTTCCCCCCCCCGAAAAACCAAACCCCGTTATGAAAGAAAGGGAAAATGGCAAAAATTTTTTAAAATTTTTAATTCCAACCTAAAAAAAAAAAAATTTGCGGGTTTTGGAAGGTGGTTTTGTAAAGCTGTTGAAACCTTTGGGAAGATTCGGAACTGGGTTTTAAAAATTGGAAGTAAAAATTTCATTTCTTTTTTTAAAAAAACCATTCCGCCCGTGGCGTCCGGAACCCCCCCCGCTGCCCAACCCCCCTGGGACAATAAATGTTTCTTTTTTTTACCAAGTTTGAAAAAATTTTTGATTTTGGGGGTTTAAAAAGGGGGCCAAAAATTTTTAAAAATTTTTTAAAATAAAAAAATTTTGGGGGGTTTTGGAAAGCTCCAAATAACAAAAAAAACAAAAATAAATAAAAATTTAAACTTTAAAAAATTTTAAATTAAAATTTTTGAAAAAATAATTTTTTTAAGGAAAATTTTTGGGGGTTTTTTTAAGCGGGGAAAATTTGAAAAAACCCAAACCGGTTTGGGGGTGGTTAAGAAATTTAATTACCTTTTAAAATTTATTTTACCCCGCAATTGTTTTATTTGCCCCTTTCTGGCCCCCCCGGGGCTTTTGGGGGCCCCCCCGGGGGCCCCAAAAAAATTTTAAAAAAAGGTTGGAAGGTTAAAGTAAAGGGGGGTTTTTCAATTAAAAAACTTTTTTGTTTTTTTCCCACATACACATCTGTTTGTTAAGCATTTTGTCAAACATAAAAATTTAAAGGGAAACCCTTTCCCTCCCCGTCCGTCACAGATATTTTGCATTACTTCTGGCAGTTTTCCGTTTAGCGGAAAAATCCCTCAATTTTTACAAAATGTTGGTTTAAAAGGTGCTATTTCAAATTTCCCCATTTCCCCTATTCCTTATTCTGTTACATAAAAGGAAAAGAGATCAGGGCTGTTTTAAAGAAAACTTTAAAAACCAAATACGCTTACTGAAAGGGGGCAGGGAAAAAGATTTTATCGGTGAAATTTTTCTTATTATTCAAAATTTTTGAATATTTGGAAAATAACCCAAACAACAGGTAAATTTTATGAATGATCGGTAGTGGGGAACGCACCTATTTTTAAATTTGGACAACCAGGTTTACCCCTGTTTGGGAGCGGGAGTCCCCGGGGGCGCACGCGAATAGGGCAAAAATGAAACACACGATCGCGAATGGAAAAAAAAATGTTGTACCCAATTTCAAATCACACAAATGGTTTCCAGCAAATTTCCCCGATTGGTACAAAAATCCCCCTTACCTTCCCCCAAAGGGACACTTTTGGGGTTTGGGGGATTAAAAAATAATACTCTTTGGAAACGGGGCGTGGAAATAAGGTACAAAAGGGGTTTGGACAGAAAAGTTTTCTGTTTTACGGTTTTAGGATTTCAACATGAGATACCAATATGTCCCAGGGAAAATGAAAACTTCCTTTAAGGTAAACGATAAAGCCTAACCGTTTTCTTAATTCTCAATGGTAAAAAAAGTTTTTCTACACAGGGGGGGGGGAAGGAAAGCCAAAATTTTGGACAAGTAAGGAAAAAAAAAAAAAAGGTGGTTAAAAAAAGGGTTAAAAATTAAAGGGTTTTGGAAAAAAAATTTTTTTCAAAATTTGGAAGTTTTAGGTTTTTTTTTTGTTAATTTTTTATTAAAGGTTTTGTTTTTGGGGTTTTTTTGTTTTTTTGGGCCTTTATTTTTTTTTTCCCAGGTTTGGTTTCTTTTAATTTTTTTTTCTTGTTTTTGGTTTGTTTTCCTTGTGTGTTTTGGATTTTTTAATTTTCTTTTGGAAAAAACAAACTTTTTTCTTTTTTTTTTTTGTTTTCCAGGGTTACCCAATTTTTACCCCCAAAATGAAAAAGGAAAAATACAAAATCCTACACACAAAAAAACCCAAGAAAAAAAAAATTAAAAGAAAAACTAGAAATTTTAAAAGGGAAAAACAAACCCCAAAAAAACCAATAAATACAACAACTAACTTCCAAAGTGGAAAATTATTCCCAAAAATAACAAAACCCACGGGTTTGGACAGACTGGGACAACCCAAAACCAATCAGAGCACACAACCCAAAAACAATAAAAACTGATTTGGGCAGACTGCATATTTACAGACAACCAATTTGGAAAGCAAGACAAAAAAGGTTTACCATACCCGGGACTACCCCCACTATAATACAGGACCACAAAACAAGTCTCATTTGGGGACTCCCAAGATGAAGGCCTAACAGCCGAAAGCCTCCGGGGGTACAGCAGAAAAAAAAAATTGGAATTGGCACACCCTACAAAAAAAGGGAAATTTTAACCCCGTTCACTCACACTCCCAAAAAGGGAAAACAGGGGGGTAGTTTTTTTTCAAAAAGAGTACGCGGAGCGGTGACGTTTTTTATTTTTTTACATGGAGCGGGTTTTACGTGATGTGTCATTGTTAAAGCAGGGATTGTGTTTGGGTTTTAGTCCCAATTGTCAAGCATAGAGGGAAGTTTCATCAGTTTAAAAAGCTTTTTTTTCCTTTTCCCAAAATTGTTTAAAAATCGAAAAAGGGCCAGGGGGTCCCGGCAGGGGTTTTTCTTTGAACATTTTCGCTCTCCCCCGGGAAAAGGGTTAGGAAACCCAGTTCTTACCCCCTACCCCCACAGCTGGGTGAAATTATTTTTTTTAATAAATTATATTTTTCCACTCCGAAATATTCAGGCCCGGGACGACGAACGAGTGACCCGGGGGGTGTTGGGCCGCGATGCGACCCAAGGGCGCCACCTATAAAATTTTAAAAAAAAAATAAAAAATAAAAAAAATGATTGGGGACCCCCCAACAAACACCAACCAAAATATCCGACACACACCATGCAGTTTTTCCCCAAAAATCTCGCCCCCTGCCTAACCCAAACTCCCGGGAAAGACACTTGGGGCTCATCGCGGCGTGCCACTTTGGGCCAATCCCGGGCCCTGATCAGTCTCGCAAAGTCCCAAATCTCTCAATGTCTAAACACAATGTACCCCGAACTTTACGAGATACCCCTAGCGCCCCAACAAATTTCTCAAAAATCGAATGACGGGGGGAACGCCGCCAGGTTTAGGGGAGAGCGGGAGCCAATCAGACCTTCCTTAGCCCCGGGGTTTTTGGGGAAACGCCAGCCTTCCCCGGGCGATTTTGGGGAGCAAGTTTTTATTTAAATTTTACACATTTAAAAAATTTTATTTTTTTCCCAAAATACATATTTTTAAAAAGGGTTTTTTTTAGTTTTTCATTTAAAAGACCACGTTTGTGCCCCCATAGGCTATGGAGGGATCTTTTTTTCCCAATTTTTTCTCCCACCCGAGTCCGGGGTTTCCCCCCTTTCTACATTTTCTCCCGAGACGTCGGGGGGGGCTGTTGGGGTAAGAAGCATTAAATATTTCACTTTTTGTTTGTTTTTATAAGACCTTAAAAATATTTTCAAATTACCCCCAATATTTTCCCCCTTCAATAAAGATCTTCTGTTCACCTTTATTTTCCCCTTTTTTTTGAAGTTTTTTAGGGCCGAGATAACCCTTCGTTTTCATTTTTTTTGGTTTTTTCCGAATTGTTGGTCAAGATTTTTTTTTTTTTATTGATTTTTTTAAAACCCTTTAATTTTTTTTAGCATTTTTTTTTAAAAACCCGTTTTTTTTCTGCTATTTTTACAGATCATCCCCGAAAACCCCCAATTATTTTAAAATTTTCTCCATTTATTGATATCCCCCTTTCATCCCAATTTAAAATTTTTGATTACGTCCCTTTCCCGAACACTATAAATAATATTGGCGAAAGGAAACCCCCCTGTTTCAGGGCCCTTTTTTTTTTAAAATTTAAAATATCTTCCCTTACATCTGTTATCACTCTGCTTTTGATTTTTGGGACATACCATGATTATGTTAAAAAATTGGGGTTTTGGGGTTTTCCCGGGTTGATTGAAAGTTTGAAAATATTGATTTGTGTTTTATCAATCGAAAGCTTTTTTTTAATCCACAAGGGCCCAAACAATATTATTTGGTTTTTCTGACATTTTTTTTAATCCCCTGGTTATGGGATGCAAATGATCTATCGTTGAATATTCCCTTTCCGGGAAACCCCCCCGTTTCCTTGGTTATGGTTTGTTTGGGTTTTTTTTTATTTTTTTTTTCCATAAGGCTGGAGAAAATTTTTGACAGTGTTTGGCCCTTTGAATTTTGAGCGTAATTTTCGATGTTTTAAACCTTTTTTCCCCCTTTTTTTAAAATCAAATTTTTTTCCGAAATTTTCCAAGTGTGGGGATTTTTTGTCCCTTTCAAAATAGTATAAAAAATTGGGGCAATGATTTTTTAAAAGGTTTTTTTTCCCCCATTTTTAATATGTTTTCCTTTTTTATTTCATATCACCAGGGGGGTTTTTTATTTTTTAAATCTTTAACTTTTATGTCTTATTCCGTTTCCAAAAAATAGGGGTTTTTGTATTATTTTTCTATTTTTTATATTTTGTTGTTTTTCTGGGTCTTTGTATAGTTCCATTTTTAGTATTTTGTACAAATTTTTTGTTTATTTCGGCCCTTTAACCCCTTTATTCCCCGGTCTTTTAAATTTCGTCATCCTTTTATTCCAAGGGGTAATTTTTCTTAATATTTTTTTTTACTTCTTTTTGCTCCAAAATTTCTCTTATGTTGTTTTTTTTTATTTTTGTTTTTTATTTCCTTAATTTTATTTTTTTAAGGGGGTTTTTTTAATTTTAAACTCAAATTTTTATTTTTTCTTTAAACCCTTTTCCTTTTTTTTTTTTTTTTTTTTCTTCTCGTTGTTTTAAATTAAAACCCTTTGAAATTTTTTAGGGAATTTTTTTTTGGGGGGGTATTTTTTTAAATTTTTTTTTGGGGGTTTTGTCACTTCTGTTTATGTATTTTTTAAATTTTAGAATTCCCCATTTTTTCTATATTTTTCTAATAACTGTTTTTTTTTCCCATCATTTTTTAAATTTATCTGTAATTTTTTTTATACTGAGTCCCAAATTTTTCGTTTTTTCCCCATTTCCTCAAATTTTTTTAAGATGGGCTTTTTCATAATTTTTACATATAATTTTTCCTTTTGGTCTGTGTTATATTTAATCTTTTTCCTAAAAATGATATTTTCCGGGTGTTATTGTAGTTTTTTTGGGGTTTAAAAATAATTTAATTTGGGTCTTGGGACCCATTTGGGGGCTATCCAAGGGCCATCCCTTTTTTTTCCCTTTTTTTTTTTTTTTTTTGGAAAAAAAGTAATTGAATTTTTTAAGGTTTTTAGATCCGCAAAATCTCGTTAATTTTCCCAAACCATTTTGTTTCTTTTCCATGAAAAATTTTACTTTCCTATTTTGATATTCCCTTTTTTTCCCCTCCCTACTTGGTGTTGAAGTTCTCCCATTTTAAATAAATTTTGTTTTTTTGTTTCCTTTTCCGTTTTGAAATTTAAACCGATAGCCCTTTTTATAGAAATTTGTAAATTTTAAATTTTTTTTGATTTTTAGCTGGGGGATATATTTGAAGGTTGGGTTTAAAATTTTTTTATTTCCTATTTTTTCTGTAATTTTAGCTATTTTATCTGTATGGGCCCTTTTTTTTCCCAAATATTTTTTTTTCATGTGTGACTTTACCCAAGGGAAACCAACCCCGGCCCGTCCACCCTTTCCCCATGTTGAAAAATAAGTTTTTATTTAGTTATTTGAATATTATTTTCCCGTTTCCCACAAACCCCGGGTAAACCAGAATGCAAAAAGATTGTATTTTCTACGCTTTTTTCTTAAATTCTAACCCGAATTTTTTTGGGGTTTCAATGTTCTTTCATTTAAGGTGGCTTCGACAGATCCCTTTTTTTTTTATTATTGGGGCCCGATAGGGTAGGGGTTTTTGCTTTTTTTTTTTTACTTTCCAAATTTTCAAGATAGGGGTATGACATGAGAGTTTTTCCCTTTGTTTTTAAATTTTTGGGGAAATTTGTTTCAAAATTTTAAATTTAAATTTATTTACTTTTCATTTTTTAAGGGGGGGGTTTTTTTAATTTTAAAATTTTTGATTGTGAACAGATTGGGGTTTTTTTGGGGGGGCGGATTTTCCTTTGTTACCCCAAAATTTTTAGGTTAAATTTTTTTAGTTTTTGGAAACCAAAACCAATGTAAGAAATGGGGGAAATGACGAGGAAAAAAACCGCTTTCCTCATTGGGGGAAAAAAAAATTATAATACACCCCCGAAAAACGGCTCCGCTCAGTGGTGCAACAAAAAAAAGACTCAAACAATTTCATTACTTTGTACAAAAAATTTCGAAAAATTTTCTCCCTTTAAAAAAAAAATTTTAAGTGAGCGTGAGTCCAAAAATTTTATTTAAAAAAATTTTTTCCGCCCAAAAATCCACCGACGGGCCCAAATGTAAGTCAACAATACGGGAAAAAAATTTTTCCCCCCCCCAAAAAAAAAAAATTTCCCCCCCCCCCCGACCCCCCCCCCCCCCCACCCCCCCCAAACCCCCCCCCCCCTAGGCCCCCCCCCCAATTTTTTCCCCCCCCCCCCCCCCTTCCCCCCCCGTCCCCCCCCCCCCCCCCAGGGTTTCCCCCCCCCCCAATTAAAAGGCCCCCCCCCCCTTTATTTTTAATAGAAACCCCCCCCCCCAAACCCCCCCCCCCCAGTTTAGGTTTTTACCCCCCCCCGAAGGAACCCCCCCCCCCCCGATAAAGAAGCCCCCCCCCCCCCCCCCCCCCCCCCCCCCCCCCTAATAAAAAAAAAAAAAAATTAAAATTCCCCCCCCCCCCCCCCCAAATTTTTACCCCCCCCCCCCCCCCCCCCCCCCCCCAATAAAAAAAAAAAAAAATTTAAACCTTTGGACCCAAAAATTAAAAAAAATTTAAAACCTTTTTCGGGGGCGGAGTTTTTTGAAAAAATTAAAAAACCAAAATCCAAAAAGAAAAAAAATTTCCAAAAAAAAGTTCCCAAAATAACCCCTCCAAAATGGGAAAAACAAAAAAAAAGTCCAGCATTTTTAACCCCCGAGGGGAAAAAAAAAAAAAGGTTTTTGTTGTTTTTAAAGGCAGGGGCCAAATTAAAATTTTGAAGTTTTTTTCCCAATTTTTAAAAATTTTTAAATTTTTTGAATTTTGGGAACCTTCGATTACAGAGTTAATGGAAAAAATTTTTTCGTGCCGGTTATTAAAATGGAGATGCAAAATTCGAGGAACTTTCAAAATTTTTGTTAAAAAAATATTTTAAAAAACCCAAGGGGGAAGTAATTTGGGAAATTTTTTCCCCACTAACTCCCCCTTCGGGCCCATTTTATTCATTAGATATTCCGGGTTTTTTCCCTGTTTTCCACATAGCTGAAAAAAGGGGGCAAGAAACACTTTTCCCTTTACAGCGCGGCCAAAAAACCAAAACTTTTTTGAAAAAAATTTTCTCCCTTCTTCAAAATTTTGAAAGCTTTGCTAAAATTGCCCAAAATTCTTTACTACAAACTAAATAAATATTTTTGGGTGGTGAGGAGGGGGGGGGGGGGGAAAAAAAAACTAAAAAAAAAATACAACTTTAATATTCTCCGGGTTTTTGGAGAATATGGGCCCCCTAGTCCGAAGTTAAAAAACGGGGAGTTTTTAAATTTCCCAATTAAAAGAAAAAAAAGAGAATCCCTTTCCACCACAAAACAAAAAAATTGGTTTTTGAATCGATTTTACCATTAAAAACCCCAAACAAATAAAAAAACATAGAAAGGGAGAGGAAAGGGGAAAGGGGGCGAAAAAAACAATTTACTCCTTTTCAAAATTTTGAAAGGAAAATTATTTTTAGGCCCTTTTATATTAGGGAAAAAAAAAAGACACTTGGCTGGAAAGGGCAAAAAAAAATTTTTTCCCCCCGTTTTCCCTTTTTTTATACGAAATTATTTTTAAAAAACAGTCTCCGTGGTCGAAATTTTAAACTTTGTTTTTCCTCTTAAAAGAACAGAATTCTGCGCTCCCTGAAGAACAAAAAATCTGAAATTTCAAAAAATTTAAAAAAAAACCTTTCGGGGAGGGGCCCCTTTTAAAGGGGGAGAATGAAAACGGGGAAAAAAATACCTCATCTTCACTTTAAAAGTTTTGTTCAAACCCCCTTTTAAAAAATTTGTCGAAATAATTTTAAAAAAAAGGGCGAAATTTGAATCTGTAAAAAAGAGACCCGATCAAATGGGAGCCCACAACCCCCATAACCATATAATTTTGGGGGGGGGGGGGACTGAAAAAATACAAAAAAAATTTAAAGGAAGGTAAACCCGAAATTAAAGGAACACAATAGAAAACTTCGCAAAGAAAACCTTCTAAATTTTGCCAAAACTGACCAAAAGACCAAAAACCACAAAGTCGAACCCAAAAATGATTTAAAAACACTAGCAACATAAAAAAAATTGGGAGACGGTTTTGCAACCACGGGGGGAGCATTTTCATTGTCTCGTTTTTTAAAATCGACGTGAATAAAGTCGCACCGTTTTTGGTGTTGGTTTCTGTGCGACTGCAGCTGCAGCCATGTTGTTAATAGAAATTTCCATGGAAATGTCAATACTGAACTGAACTTCACCATAACGCAAATATCCTGACGGCTTCGGGGGGGTCGGAACGGGGGGGTTCTTTTTCCGTATACCCATGGCGGAAGAAAAATAAATTTCCAAAGGAAATGTTTAACCACTGAGCTGGGAAATGTCAAAAATTAAGAAAACCCTTTAAATTTTTATTTTCGCTTCAGAAGTAACGCTCAAAAAGGAAACCCCTTTTTTTTGTTTTTGTGCCCAAAAAAAACTTTGATCGCTTTTTTTTTTATGATGCTCCAAAGGAAACCCCCCCAAAAAATAACGTTTTTCCCTTCCCTTTATTGCCAAAGCAAAAAACCTGAAAATATTTAAAAAAGGGAAAAAAAATAATTTGAACAGGAGTGAAACCTCGATTTGGTACCTACCTATTTTTAAAATGCTGGGAAGTACGAAACCGACCGAAAAGTAACCACATCGGTTATTGGCATCAATTTTTTTTTGTTTCAAATTGAATTTGAGAAAATTTAAAGAATTTTGGGTTTTGGGGGCCACCCCCTCCTTGGTTGGGCCCTTGCTTGGGAAAGGCTGCCCAAGATAAATTTTTTTAAAAAAGGGTCGATGGGTAGAGATTTTAATTTCATTTAATTAAAATGTTGGGATCGGGCCCCGAAAAAAAAAATTTTAATTTTTCCTTTCCTTAATTTTTTAAAAAATTACAAATTTTTTAGGGGGGGGAACGGGGGATCTAAATACTTCGAACACATCGGGCCCCCCAGTTTAGCCCCAAGGTTTGGTTTTTTAAAAAATTTTTAATTGAAAGGTTTGAGGCAAGAAACTAAATTAAAAATTCCCATTTCTTTTTTAAATTTTCCCCAAAAAAAATTTTTAAAAACCCCCCTTTTTTTTTATCTTTCTTGTTTTAAATTTTTCAAAAAGCGATCCCGTAGTTTTTTTACATGTTGGCCCCGGCTTTTTCCCCCAATTTTTTGACCGTTAATGACAGAACCCCCCATTTAAACTGAAGTCTTTTTATCATTTTCATTTGAACACAAAATTGAAAGGTTTTCAATTTATTTGGGTTCGGGGTATCGGGGGGGAAAATCTTGGGATTTAAAAATTGAAAATTTTAAATTTCAAAGGGCATTAAGTTCTTTTTCCTTTTAATTTTTTTAATTGGAGCGCATTTTGGTTTGGGGAATTTAACCTACATAACATGCCTATTAACGCACATGTTTTGGAAGTCACCTTTCTGCAAATTTCCTTTATTCAGTTCAAAAAAAAAAAAAAAAATCCACAAACAGCGTTAAATTTAGGAATTTTAAAAGGTACAAAGCCCGTCCAAACCCCGGGGGGGAGTTTTTCTTTTGGACTTAAATTTTTAAGAAGGGCTTTTTGGGGGTTCTGTAGTGAAAAGGGGGGGCCCTTTTTAAAAATGCTCGTACTCAAAGTTCACTCCATACTTCAAGTGCACGCGTGCTATAGCTTGAAAAAGTTTTCGCCACAGAAATTTTTTTTTAATTACCCCACAAAATATATATTTTTTCGGGAAAAAAATTAGTACATAAAATATTCCCCTTTTAAAATTTCCCCATCGAAATAAATCATTATGATTTTTCCCCCTAAAAAATTTGAATTTTTAAAATATAGGGAAAAAATTTTTTACGCGGGCGCTGTGTTTTGATTATTTGGAAATGCAATGGGCTATTCTCGATGCTTTAAAATTTTCTTTTTTTTTAATACTCCAGTTTTAAAAAAAAAAGTATTTGAAGTGATGTTTTTCAAAGGGATACTGTTGGGAGGGGGCAAATTAAAAAAGAAAAGGGGCAGATTGAAAAAGGAAACCCCCAAAGTAGCAAAAGAGCCCTAGGTCACTGCAGGGCTTCATAATGAATAAGTGGGGCGCATACAAAAGAAAACCCGTTGACCCAATTTTTTTGATTTTTACTTTTTTTGGGTTTAAAATTTTTTGTAAAAACCCCTTTAGAAAAATTTTATAAAAACCCAATTTCCCCAAACCCCTATCTTGAAAAAATTTGCGAGTATTGCAGTTATAAAAAGAGGGAAGTCAAAATTTATTATTTCAAAAAGTACAAAAAGGAAATAAAAATGTTTTATGTAAAATTAAAAATTTTCGGGAAAAAATTTTCCCCTGATACGGGGGCATAATTTTTTTTTCTTTCCCTTTTAAATTTCAAAGGGAGGCGAATACATTTATCCTTGTCAGGTAAGTTGCCCACGTACCTGCTGAGGGGAGTCTCGCATTTCTCCCTAAAAAAATCAATCTTTAATTTTAGGCAAAAATTTTCTTTCTGCACGAAAGCCTGTTACTCTTAACCGGGTTAAGGGGGCTCAATTCGAAGATTTTCGATGAAAAACTTTGGAAAAACATCGAAACATTATTGGGGGCGGGTTTTTCATAAAATTCTTCAAACTCAAGGGGAAATTTTTCCCCCCCCTATTTTCCCATGAAAAATTTTTCAAAAATTTTCTTTGCAAAATTTTTTCAAAGGGAATTCGTTAGATTCCTTGGAAAAAATTTGTTAAATTTTTTTTAAAGATTTCCCCCATAGGATTTTTTCGGAAATTTTCCCGGGAATTTTTTTTACAAAAATTTTCCGAGGGAAAATTTTTTATAAACAATCGGAGATTTTTCCCCAAATCGTCGATTAAGTTTTTTCCCGGGGAACATTTTCCCGAAGATTTCTGATAAGATTTTTCAAAAACCATGAGGTTTTCCCCCCCAAAAATTACCCTTTTAAAAATTTTTTCGAAAAAATTTAAACCCCAAGATTTTTAAAGAAATTCTTTGGAAAAAAATTGGAAATTTTTTTTCGAAAATTTAAACCCAGGAATTCCTTAAAAAAAAATTTTCGGGAAAATTTTTCCCCAAAAAATTTTTAATGAAATTCTTTGGAAAACATTAAAAATATTTTCTAAAGATTTAGGAAAAAAAAAATCTCCGGGAAAAATATCGAAATTTTTTCCCAAAAAATTCCCCATGAAATTCCTTAAAACATTGGAGATTTTTCCCAAAATTTTTTTTGATGGGAATTCTTGGGGGATCATCCCAAATATTTAAATTCTTTGGGAAAAAAATTGGGAAAATTTTTAAAAAAAAGAACGGGGCCGGGGATTGGGGGGGCGTTTTTGGTAGTTGTTAAAGACCTTTTACCCCTGAAATGTTGGTAAGTAAAAAGAACGGGAATAAAAAAGAAAAAAAATTTTCCCAAATTTTTTTTAAAACCCCTTTTTTCCGCAAAAAATTTTTTTTTGGTCAACTGGTCCCTTTTTTGTTCGCAAAAAATATATTTATTTGGGGTTTTAAAAAAAGTTTTTTGGAAAAAAAAAACATAATGCCCATTTCGATAGGGGTTTTTTTGGGGGAATATTTTTTTTGGGTTTGGCCCACTAGTAACCGGCATTGTAATCGCTTTTTTTTTCTTCCATTTTTTTTTTCCAGTATGATCTGAGTCACAGTTCAAATTCCGGGCGCTTTATTTCAAATGTGCGGGGAAACCCCCACGAGAGGGGGGAACCCCGGGGCCCCGGGCTTTCGGGCCTGATTTCTTAAAAGGCCTGAAGGTTTAAAGCTTACGGCTACATCATATTGGAAGTTGGAAAAAATTAAAATGTCCAAAGGGTTTTTTCTTCATATTTTTTTTTTCTCTTTTTTTTTTTCTTTTCGATACTTGGAAAAATTTTAGTTGGGAAACCGTTGAGGGGCTTTTTAAATTTTTCCCCTTTTTCCCCCCCCCCCCCCCTTCCCCCCCGGGAAAAACCTTCCGTAAAGTCCCTGTGTGCGTAGTTGGGATCATGCGTTTTGGAAACGCCGACCAAAGTGTCGTTTGAATAATTTTGTTTTAAAAAATGAGGATTAAACTGTCAAAAGGGCCCCTGACGAATAAATCCCATTCATTAGGGGGCCCCCTTTTACAGATAAACCTTAAAAAGAGATTCCAAAAAATCTTTTTTCATTTTTTTTTTTTCTGTTGAAGTAAGAGTAGGGTTTGGGAAAAATCCATGTTTAAAATTTTTGTGGGTTCATAAATTTTAAAAAATGAGGGCCAATTTTAAACGAGCAATTAATTTTGGGTATTAAAACATGTTTTTGGGATATTTTCGTTTTTTTTAGAGCCAAAATTTTCCAAAAATTTTTTCGGAATTTTTCCATTTTTTTTTCCCATATTCGTACTTTTTTTGGGCTTTGAAGATTTTTAAAAAATTCAACAACTCCCAAATTTTTCTTTAAAAAAAAAACATTTGAAAGATTATCTAACCCTTTTTTTTTCCGAACAGTGATCTTTATGTGATTTTCATCTGTCCCTATCCCCATGGGAAAAAAAAATTTTGTGGCACTTTTTTTTTTTGCGATGGTGGTACTTTTTTGAGAATTTCACCGGAAAAACTGTCGGGGGGACGCCCCAACCCCTTTCCGGGGCAGCAAATCTAGATTCGTACCGAAAAATAATTTTTGAAAAAGCTACCTTAAAAACCCCGAAAATTTTTTGGGGAATGGTTTTTACTGAACAAATTTGGGAAAGGGAAAAAAAAACAAAATGTGGTGGCGCAGTTGGGGGAAAGGGGTTAAAGAAAGGGTCACAAAAACTAAATGAGGGGCTATTTTATCAAAAACCCTTTTTTCAATTATTGCATCTTGGAAAAGAAAAAATTTCCCCTTTGTTTTTACCCTTTGCTGGGGGATTCTTTGAGAGGGGGAAAAAAAAAATTCGAAAAGATCTTTAAAAACACAAAAACCACCAACAGGTTTCGTTTTTCTTTTTTTTTTTTAAATCCCTTCTACATACCCCGGGAAAAAAGACCCTCCGTTTAAAGCGATTTTGTAAATTGGGGCCGTTCGTGACTAAAAAAAAGGAAAAAGTCCCGGTAGGGGCCGAGCAATCAAATTTCCCATGAGGGGGTAGCAAAAATGGATTAAAATTTCAAAAAAATTTTTTTGTTGGGGAAACCCAAAAAAAAAAAGTTCGGGTCTTCCCAATTTTTTCCGGCTGGTCCCAAAAATTTGTTTAGTGCCGCTGCCGACTTATCAAGAAACATGGAGAGTCTATAACACCCAAAACCCCCCTTTCTATGGTCCTTTTTTCCTTTTCCCCACAGTTTCGTTATAAAAAACCCCCTAAGTTGCACTGCCACCCTTGTAGAACTCTTTGGTTTTCTTCCTGGTCGGAAAGGGGGAAATTTGGGGAAAAATTTAAATTTAAATTTTTTAACCCACCCAATGTCCAACCCTGAATTTTAAAAATTTAAAAAAAACCCATCCAATGTTTTTTTTTTGATATTCGTTCTGTTCGTCCGATAATAAAGAAAATTTAAACAAACCAAATTTTTCTCGACATAGGGACACCCCCCTAGGGGCATTTTTACGGAAGGAAAATTTTTTGGATTTAGAAAAAACCCCCTTATTTACCTGCCCCTATATTTTTTTGACCCGGGAAACTGGGTCGAGCAAATTTCCCAACTCGCGAGTATTTTCGAAAGTATTTCGGAGTAAACCCAAAGGGAAGTATCAAAAGGATTGTAAGGTTTCCCCAATTGGGGCCAGGGTTTTGAAAGAAATTGTAATAAATACTCTACTTTCCCCCAAAATGAGAGCCTTTTTCCCAGAAGGGACGGGCCTCGTTTGGGGGGGGAAAAGGGGGACGTTAAATGTAATTTTTTTCCCCTAGGCTGCTCTTCCTACAAAATGGCTGTCCTGTTCTATCCGGAAAAAAGGGGGCACGGGGACGGACTTGGGTATTCAACCTTCCATTCGATTGGCCCTACAATGTTTCCGGGGGGCAAAGTTTTCCCGTTTTTTGGGGGGACCCTTTTTTCCAATCTTCAGGGTACATGGCCCCCCGATGTACTCCATTTTAATTCATAAAAACTTTAAAAAAAGGCTAAATTTTTTAACTTCATAGCTTCATCACAATTTAAAAGACACTTTTAGACGGGAGAGTAAGAAAAAAAATCTTTCCCACAAAAAAATTTTAAAAATACAACCAAAGGGAAAAAATACGCGACCCCCGGGTTTTTTTTAGATTATCAACTACGATTTAAACAAATTTCGGTACCTTTTTTAAACCCCCGGGGGTACATCGGACGTAACGAATTCAAAAAAAATTAAAAATTTTACCTTTGTAAAATTTTATTTTAACCCAAATTTTATTTAAAAAAAATTTATCATGTTTTAAATTTGGGTAATATGAATTTCAATCCCCCGTTTTTTGAAGTGCCTGGGTTCATTAAAAAAGGGGGGTTGACGCTGATGGAAACAGAAAAAATGGGAAAAAATATTTGAATTTAAATTTCACATGCAATGAAGTCTTCTTTTAAAAGGCCCCCCCCGTTTGGTTTTAAAGCCGGGAAAAAATTACGAAAAAAAAGAAAAAAAGACACATATAAAACTACAGCGGCCCCTTTTAAAAGGGGGCCTGCAAAACCCGTTTAAATACGTTTTTCCAAAAAATAATCCCGAAAATTTTTGAAGCTGTAGCTTCCTTTTTAAAAAACCCCTATTTGGGGCTTAAAATTAAAAAATAATGCACTGTATATTTTGTGGTACTTTTAAAAAAAAGTAAAAAAATTTCTCCATTAGATAATAAATAAATATCAGTTTTTTATGCTCAAACTATAGCATGGGGGGAAAGGGAAAAATTGGGGTTAGAATACAAAAAAATTGGCCAAAAATTTTTCTTTTTCGAAAACCGGCATTACAAACAACTAAGAGTCGGATTCTGGGACTTGGGGAAATTTTTGGCGGGACAAACCATATAATCAAAAACAAAAAAAATGTTTTTCCCTAAAAACCAGGGGTTTTTTTGGCAATTCACTGAGCGTCGTTGACTTACGCAAAATTTTGGGTTTTGACCAAAACCAAGGTTAATAAAAGGGGGGTCCAAAAACAAAGAACGCTGCGTAGGGCACTAGAAGTAACACGGGAAAAACATGGTTAAAACTCAAACCCATCAGGAAAAAAATGCTGCGCTTGTAGCATAGGATGGGTTTTTTAAAGAAAAATTTAAAATCGTTAAAAACCCAGTAATTGGCTAAGAAACAACAAAAAATAAATGAAAAAAAGGGGAAAAAAGGGTTTGTATCCCTTTTGGGCAAAAAAGGGGTGGGGAACCTCCCCACCAGATGGAGGGGGAAGTTTTGGGGGAAAAATTTTGGGAAACCTTTGGGGAAAGGATAGCATGAACCGGGTGGGGGGGGGGTTGGAGACAGGGGGTTTTGGCCTTTAAAAAGTGGGTGGGTTAAAACCCGTGGCAAAAACGATTTTTGTGCCCACTCCCCCCGGGGAAAATCGTACCAGGTAAAAAAAAAATCGTTTTTTAAATTTTCACCTTTTGGTACTTGAAACCGTCGGGTTAAAAAAAACCCCCCCAAAAAAAATGAATTGATGCTCCCCGACTACCACCCTTCGCAAAAGAAAAGAAATAAAATTTTTAAAAACCAAAAGTCAAAAACAGGGCAATGTAGATTCACATAAGGGGCCCAAAAAATGGACAAACTTTAGACTCGGCACCTTTAACAAGCGGGGAAAAAGGGAAAAAAACAGAAATAAACGAAAAAGGGGAAAGGGGGGTCCCCCGGGTTGAGTCCCAGCCGCGCTCCCATTTGTTTTCATTTCAAAGGGGAAAGTGTTCAAGAACGGGAGCACCTCCACAAACAAGAACAAAAAAAACCGGGTTCTTTTCACATGAAAAAAGAAGGGGGAGGGGGGCGTTTGTTTTTATTTTGGAACAAAAAAACCCGAGACCCGGGGAAAAGGGAAAGACTACAGTCAGAGATGTCAAAAATTCCCCTTCGCGAACGGGGGAATGCGTTTTACAAAAGGAGCACATCTAAAAAAAGGAACAAAGTGAACGCGTTTGTTTTATTTTTTTGAAAAAAAAACGCAAAAGGAAAAGGAAGGGAAAAGGGAAAGAACTACATCAGAGATGTTTAACTCGAATTGCGAAGGGGTTACCGGCCCCAAAACGGAACAAAGTAACGCGTTTTTTTTATTTTGAACAAAACCCCAGGAAGAAGGGGAACCGAATTTTATTTTCGTTCCCAGAGGGGTTCCCCTCCGAAAATTTTTAAAATTTTGGGAAAGGCCCCCCACAAAAAACCAACAGGGGGAAAAAAGGGCCCCTTTTTCCTTTTCCCCCTTTTCCCCCCATAAACCCATCGTGTTCGTCATTGAAATCTTTTGGTCAAGAATAGTTCATGTGGAATAAAATTTAGATATCGAATCAGCAGAGTACGATACGACCGCTTAGTGGGCGGTAATTTTATTCCAACCAATTGACTTAAGTATCTCACAGAGATAAGGCTGGACTAAGTCACGAACTCAGACCAATAAGCGCAGTGGAAAATATAAAGGTCGTTGCTGAAATAAAACAAGAGTATTATCAATAATAACACTTATATTCCTTAAACAACAAATGATAAGAAAACTCAAATTTTCTTCTTCTTCAGGGTTCCAAACTATTCCTTGGTTTCTTCATTTCTTGTAACCGAACGGCAGTCAGTCTATGATGTCAGGTACATGAGACGAAATTTATTATATATGTTATGTACCAAGTCCAAAATTGTACATTTCGGGTATGGTACAGGTGATTTTGTACCAATCGCGAAATGCTCGGACCATTTGTAAGATTCGGACTTGGTACATACCATTCGCGATATGTACGTTTCATTTCGTACCATTCGCGTGGCGTCCGGACCACGCTGCTACATGGTACAACTGTCTTGTACCAAGTTAGAAATAGATGCTTTACCGACCATTCATGAAATATAATGATTTGAAAGCTCAATACAACTACACTAAAATTAAACTTTATTCAAATTAAATGACTAGATTGAAGAATCGCGTTGAAGCTCTCAGATACCAACGGTGCGGTGGTAGATATTACTTATTTATTACAGCATGACATTGCATTATGGCACCAGGAGTTACATAGAACATTTTTTTCCTACATATACATCTGTTTGTTAAGCATTTTGTCAAGCATGAACATCTAAGGAAACCTTGCCCTCCAGTCAGTCACAGATGATTTTGCATTAGCTTCTCGGACAGTTACCGTATCAGCGGAAACATCGTCAATTTTTACAAAGCTGTTGGTACATGGTGCTATATCTATTCCTCATTCCTCATATTCCTTATTCTGTTACATAAGGAACAGAGATCAGTCTCGTTTTATGAATACTTAAATGCTCACTACGCTTACTGAAAGGAGCAGGAATATAGATTCATCGGTGAAGATTGTCTCTTATTATCTCAAGTCAAGTTTTATGAATGATCGAATAGTAACCCCAAATCATACAGGTAATTTCATGAATGATCGGTAAGTGGTAACGCACCTATTTCTAACTTGGTACAAGCCAGTTGTACCATGTAGCAGCGTAGTCCGGACGCTACGCGAATAGGACAAAGTGAAACCAACAGAATCCCGGCGAGATTTGGGACAAAACATGTATGTAACCAGACGTACAAAAAAAAAAAAAAAAGAAATATCACATAACAAATTGGTTCCGTAAAGCATTTCGCGATTTGGTAACACAAAAAGTCACTGTGTACCATCCGATAATGTCACTTTGAGACTTGGTACATAACTTATAGTACTCTTTTGGCACTATTATGCGTAGGGTACCGGTTTACAATCGTTGTGGCAGCACTTGTTTACTGTTTGACGGTTTGAGGATTTTCAACATGAGATACCAGAATGTCCTCAGAAAGTGAAAACTTCCTCAAGGTAAAGCATAAAGCCTACACCAGTATGCTCAATGAAGTATCTAACAGGTACGAACAGCCTAATGGCAAGTAGAACGGTGTTATGTTATTAGTTGGAATAAGTTCTCACTTTGAAGTTGTTGTTGTATTTATTGGTTGTTTGGTTTTGTTTTGCCTTTATATTCTAGTTGTTCTTTAATTCTTTTCTTGTGTTGTTTTCTGTGTGTAGATTTACTTTTCTGTTGAACACTGCATGACCAGGGCACACAATGACAAATTACAGAAAGTACAAATCCTACACACAGAAAATAACAAGAAAAAGAAAATTAAAAGAACAACTAGAAATAATAAAGGCAAAAACAAAACCAAACAACCTAATAAATACAACAACTAACTTCCAAAGTGAGAACTTATTCCAACTAATAACATAACACCTACGGATTGGACAGACTGCACAACCACAGACAACCAATCAGAGCACACAACCAATAACAATAACCACTGATTGGACAGACTGCATATTCACAGACAACCAATAGGAACGCAAGACTAAACAGGCTCACCATACGGTACTACCCTCGACTATAACTACAGGACCACAAGAGACAAGTCTCATTTAGGGTACTCCACTGATGATGGCATAACAGCCGAAAGCGCTCTGGAATACAGCAGAAGGAAAAGTGAATTGGCAGTTGGCACACCCTACAAAAGGAATATAACCAAGTTCACTCACACTCCAAAATGGACACTAGGAGGGTAGTTGTTTTCAACAGAGTACGTCGGAGCGGTGACGTTTTCATTGTTTACATCGGAGCGGTGACGTGATGTGTCATTGTTAAAGCAGGTATTGTGTATGGTTTGAGTCTCAATTGTGCAAGCAGGTACGAGGGAAGTATTCATCAGTAAATAGCATTTATCTCCTTTCAACATTGTTGAAGTCGAAAAGGTCCAGAGTCCAGGCAGGTTGTCTTTCGACATTTTCGACTCTCCCCCCGGGAAAATCGGGTTATGAAGCCGAGTTCTTACCGCTACGCCACAGCTGGCTGAAATTATTATTTTTAATAATAGTTATATTTTTCCAGCTCGCGAAATATTGCAGGCCGGCACGAGCGAAGCGAGTGACGGCGGGTGTTGGGCCGCGATGCGACCAGAGGTCGCCACCTAGTAAATTAAAATAAATAAATAAACAAAATGATTGGGCACCCCGAACAAACACCAACCAACTAGTCCGACACACGACCATGCAGTTTCCCCAAGATCTCGCAACGGCTGCCTAGACGCGTAAACTCAGTTTATAGACACGTCGGCGCTCATCGCGGCGTGCCACTGGTACCAATCCGGCCGTGATCAGTCTCGCAAAGTCAAATCGATCTACAATGTCTACAACACAGTGTAGCCCGAACTTCACGAGATAGCGCTAGCGCCGAACAATTACTCGAGAATCGCAATGACGGGTGAACTGCCGCCAGCGTCTGAGGAGAGAGCGCAGCCCAATCAGACCTCCTTAGCGCGGATTACAGGAAGACGCCAGCCTTCCCGGTCGATTGTGCGAGCAAGATATGTATAGTTAACTATAGCACATATAAATTTCTATTTTTTCCAAGACTACATATTTTTAAAAGGTTTTAATAGTTTTTCATTTAATGACCACGTTTGTGCACCATAGGCTATAGCAGGGATCTTTTTCCTAATTTGCTCTCCACCC
Source organism: Acanthococcus lagerstroemiae (assembly GCA_031841125.1). Classification (NCBI taxonomy): domain Eukaryota; kingdom Metazoa; phylum Arthropoda; class Insecta; order Hemiptera; family Eriococcidae; genus Acanthococcus; species Acanthococcus lagerstroemiae. The sequence continues at coordinate 36,173,986 of CM063113.1, read as the reverse complement.
GAGTCCTGGAATCCGCCCTTTCTAGCATTACTTCAGAGACGTCGGGGAGGCTGTTAGGGATAATGTAAGCATTAAATATTTCAGCTTGTAGTTTGTTATTATAAGGACCTTTAAAAATATGTTTCAATACCCAATATTTGCCCCATGCAATACTGATCTGTCTGTTCACTTCATTTTCAGTTTTGTTTGTGAGAGTTATTAGTGGCCGAGATATACCACTTCGTTTACATTTTCAGGTTGTTGTTCCGAATTGTTGGTCAAGATTTTTTTTTTTGTATTGATTTCTAACCCTTAATTTTTCTAGCATTTCTTTTAAATCCCGATAATTTTCTGCTATTATTACTAGATCATCCGCGAACCTCAAGTTATTTAACTTTTCTCCATTTATTGATATCCCTCTTTCATCCCAATTAAATTTTTTGATTACGTCTTCCAGAACACTACTAAATAATATTGGCGATAGAGAACCTCCCTGTTTCAGGCCTTTTTCTAAATTAAAGTATCTTCATGTTACATCTGTTATCACTCTAGCTTTTAGATTTGTGTACATATCCATGATTATGTTAATAAATTGGTTTGGTGTTCCTTGATTGATTGATGTTTGATATATTGATTTGTGTTTTATCGAATCGAACGCTTTTTTGTAATCCACGAAGGCCAAGCAGATACTGATTTGGTATTCTGCACATTTTTCAATCAGCTGGTTTATGGTATGCAAATGATCTATCGTTGAATATCCCTTACGGAAGCCCGCCTGTTCTCTTGGTTGATGTTAGTTGAGATTTTTGTTTATTCTTGTTTCCATAAGTCTGGAGAAAATTTTTGACAGTGTTTGGCTTAGACTTATTGAGCGATAATTTTCGATGTTATCCTTTTCCCCTTTTTTGAAAATCAAATTTATTTCCGAAATTTTCCATGTGGTGGGTATTTTTTGTCATTTCAAAATAGTATTGAATAATTGTGCAATGATTTTTTACAGTTTTTTTCCTCCATTTTTAATATGTTCTTTCCTTATTTCATCATCACCAGGGGCTTTGTTATTTTTCAAATCTTTAACTATATGTCTTACTTCCGTTTCCAAAAAATAGGGCTCTGTATTATCTATTTCTATTTTTGTATATTTTGTTTTTTTTCTGGGTCTTTGTATAGTTCCATATATAGTATTTTGTAGCAATTTCGTTTATTTCTTGCCTTTCATACCTCTTTATTCCCTCTGAGTCTTTTAAATGCGTCATCCATTCAGTTCCAAGGGATAATTTCTTCTTAATATTTTTTGTACTTCTTGTTGTCTCCAAAATTTCTCTTATAGTTGTTTCTATTTTATTTTTGTTATATTTCCTTAATTCATTTTTGATGATTTTACATATAATACTCAATTCTATTTTGTCTTTACCATTTTTCCTTTTTTTCTTGTTTCTTTCTTCTCGTTGATTAATTATACCTAGAATATTTGTAGGTAATTTGCTTTGGGTTATATTTGTTATATTTTTCTTGGTTGTTTTGTCTACTTCTGTTATGATATTTTTTATTTGAGAATTCTATTCTTCTATATTTACTAATAACTGATTTTTTCCTATCATTTATAATTTATCTGTAATTTTTTCTTGATACTGAGTCCAACTTTCTTCTGTTATTTTCCCCATATCCTCAATTTTCTTAAGATGTCGCTTGTTCATAATTTTATACATATAATTATCCTATGGTCTGTGTTATAGTTGAATCGTTGTCCTACAATGATATTCCTGATGTTATTGTAGTTTATTGGTGTTAAAATATAATCAATTTGTGTCTTGTACTCCATATTGGGGGCTATCCAAGTCCATCGTTTTCCTTTTTCCTTTTTTCCCCTTTTTTTTTTTTTAAGAAAGTACTTGAGATTTTCAGGTTGTTAGATCCGCAAAATCTCGTTAATTTCAATCCACTTTTGTTACGTTTTCCATGTAAGTATACTTTCCTATTATTGATGATTCCTCTTTTTTTTTCCCTCCCTACTTGGCTGTTGAAGTCTCCCATTATAATAAATTGATGTTTAAAGTTCCTTTTCCTGTTCGAAATTGAATCCGATAGCTTGTTATAGAATTCGTATATTGTAATTTCTTCTGATGTAGCTGTGGGGGCATATATTTGAATGATGGTTAAAGTTTTTTTATTTCCTATTTTTACTGTAATTTTAGCTATTCTATCTGAGATGCCTTTTATTTCTATAATATTTCTTTTCATGTGTGACTTTACAATGAATCCTACCCCGGCCTGTCCACCCTGTTCCCAGATGTAGAATAATAAGTTTCCATATAGTGTATTTTGAATATTATTTCCTGTCCTACGAACCTCTGCTAAACCTAGAATGCTAATGATTGTATTTTCTAGCGCTTCTTCTAATTCTAACAGATTTTCTTGTGATTTCAATGTTCTTACATTTAAGGTGACTATCGACAGATCCTCTTTTTTCTTATTATTGGTCCCGATAGGGTAGGGTTTTTGCTTTTTGTTTTTACTTTCCACAGTTTTCAAGATAGGGATATGATCATGAGAGTTTTCCTTAGTTAACCTTTTAGGGTAAATTTGTTTCAAATTTAATTTAATTGATTTACTTTTCATTTTAAGGGGTGGTTTTATTAATTTAGATTCCGATTGTGAACAGATTGGGAGGTTTTGGTCTGGCGGATTACCTTTGTTGACCAAACTTTCTAGGTAATTCTTTTAGTTTGATCCAAACTCGAATGTAAGAAGAGGGAAATGACGAGAAAGAACCAGCTTTCCTCATTAAAAAAGTGGAAAAAATATTATAATACAGCCTCGAAACGAGCTCCGCTCAGTGAGTGCAACAAAAATAAGACGCAAATCAAGTTTTCATTACTATGTACAAAGAATTTCGAAAATTATTCTGCTCCTCTTAAAATATTTCAGTGAGCGTGAGTCAATATTATATTAAAAAAATTATTCCGCCCAAAACTCCACCGACGCCGATAAATGTAAGTCAACAATACGGAAAAAATTATCCCCCCCCCCCAAAAAAAAAAAAATTAAAAAAAAAATCCAGCGACGCCACTGGCTGTAACGTACGATAGGCTCAATAGTTAACTTCAATCATCAATAATACCAATAATGAAACTGATCCATGGTTTCGTAGAATGAAAATGGACTGCGTTTAGTTTTTGGAATAGAAACCATCTAGTAGTATACAGGAACAACGATAGATAGCGCTATGAGTAGGTTATTCCGATATTTTACAATAATTTACTTGACCAAATATAAAAAATTTAAAACTTTTCGGACGAGAGTTTTTGATATTACCAGTCATGAACTGCGAATGTCAATAACCATCACTGGAAAAAAAATGTCCAGCATTTAACCAATGAGGAGAAAAAAGAAAAGGTTTTAGTTGTTCTAGGTCAGTTCCAAATTAATTCGAAGCTCCTCCTAATATACATTAACTTTTTTGAACTGGCAACCTTCTGATTACAGAGTTAATGGAAAAATTTCTCGTGCTCGGTTATACAGTGGAGATGCAAAATTCGAGAACATGCGATATTTTAGTAAAATAATATTTTAAAATCCTCATGGTGGAAGTACTGGAATTTTCCCTACTAACTCCATCTCGGCCGATTTCTATTCATTAGATATTCCAGTTTTGTCCCTGTTACCACGTAGCTGAAAAAGGGACAAGAAACACTATCCCTTGACAGCAGCGGCACAACCAAAACTTTTTAGAAAAATTGTCTCCCTTCTTCAATTCTGATGCTCTTGCTAAACTTGCTAAATATTCTTTACTACATACTAACTAAATATTATTGGGTGGTGAGGAGGGGGGGGGGCGGAAAGAAAAACTAACAAAAAATACAACTTTAATATTCTCAGTTTCTGGAGAATATGACCCGTAGTCCGAAGTAAAACGAGAGTAATTCCGAATTAAAAGACCAAAGAGAATCCCTTTCCACCACTAAGCAAAAAATAGGTCTGAATCGATTTATACCATTAAAACCACAAACAATAAAAAAACATAGAAGGCAGAGGAAGGGAGAAGGACGAAAAATCAATCTACTCCTTTACAAAATGTGAAAGGAAAATTATTTTTAGGCCCTATTATATTAGGAAAAATTACGACACTTGGCTGAGAAAGTCATAAAAATTTCCCAAAGTTTTCATTTTTGATACGTAAATTATTTTGAAAAACAGTCTCCGTGAGTCGAATATTTTAAACTTTGTTATCCTCTTAAAAGAACAGAATTCTGCGCACGTGACAGAACATAAAAATCTGAAATTTCAAAATTAAATAAAACTTACGGTAGGGTCCATTAGGAGGAGAATGAAAACGGAAAGAAACTACTCTCATCTACACTGAAAAGTTTCGTTCATCCCTGTTAAAATTTGTCGAAATAATTTTGAAATAGGTCGAAATCGAATCTGTAAACAGAGACCAGATCAAATGGGAGCTACAACCACCCATAACCATATAATTTGGCGGGGGGACACTGAAATAATACAAAGACAAATTGAAAGGAAGGTGACCAGAAATAATGGAACACAACTAGAATCTTACGCAAAGAAAACCTTCTATATCTGCCAAAAACTGACCAAAACGACCAAAAACCACAAAGTCGAACCAAAAGTGATCAAAATCACTAGCAACATGAAAACATGTCGCAGACGGATCTGCAACCACGGGAGAGCATTTTCATTGTCTCGATTTTAATATCGACGTGACTAAAGTCTGCAGCCGTGTTGGTGTTGTTGCTGTGCGACTGCAGTCTGCAGCCATGTTGTTAATAGAAATTTCCATGGAAATGTCAACTACTGAACTGAACTGTCACCATGAACAGCAAATCATCCTGACTGGCTTCGTGTCGACGTTACGGTTTTCAAGCGTGTCGGGGGAGCGTAACGGTTTTCACTCTAGTATACCCATGGCTGGAAGAAAAATAAATTTCCATGGAAATGTCAACCACTGAGCTGAACTGTCACCATGAAGAACCTTGATTTCTATTCTCGCTTCAGAAGTAACGCTCAAAAAGAAACACTTTTTTCGTTTATGTGCCAAAAAGCTTTCGATCAGCTGTTTTTTTCATGATGCTCCAAAGTAACCCTCAAAAAGTAACGTTTCCTTCGTTTATGTGCCAAAGCAAAGACATGAAAATATCAACAAGAAAAAAAATAATTGAACAGGAGTGAAACCTCGATTTGGTACCTACCTATTTTAATATGCTGTGAAGTACGAAACTACGACGCAACGTAACCACATCAGGTTATTGGCATCAATTTTTTTCGTTTCAAAATTGAATTTGAGAAAATTTTAAAGAATTTGGGGCTATAGCCTCCAGGCCCTCTCCTTGGTTGCGCCCTTGCTTGGCAGGGGCATGCCGAAGATACTTTTTCAAAAACGATGCGATGGGTAGAGATTTTAATTTCATTTAATTAAAATGTTGGCATCGCCACGAAAAAACATGTATCTTCACTTCCTTAATTTCAAGAATTGACACTTTTTGGAGGGGAGGGGCGGAGGACTCTAGAATACTTCGAACACATCGGCCCTTCAGTTTAGCCTCATGGTTTGTTATTAAAAAATTTGTAATTGAAACGTAGAGGCAAGAAACTAATTCAACAATCCTATTTCTTTTTAATTAGACACAAACAAATTTTAAAAGCCCTTTTTAGGATCTTTCTTAGTTTAATTGTCAAAAAGCGATCCAGTAGTTGTTACATGTTGCTAGCCCTTGAGCATTTCCCCCATTTCTTGACCGTTACTGACAGAACTCACCATTTATAACTGAAGTCTTATATGCATTTTCATTTGAACACAAAATTGAAAGGTTTACAATTTATTTGGTTTCGGATATCGGAGAACAGTCTTGAGAATGATAATTGAAAATTAACTTTCCAAAGTGCATTAAGTTCATTTTCATAATTTTTGAATTGAGAGCGGCATCTGGTGGCGAAAGTGAACCTACATAACATGCCTAGTAACGCAGCATGTCTGGAAGTCACATGCTGCGAAATTTCGTCATTCAGTTACAAAAAAAAAAAAAAATCCACAAACAGCGTTAAATTTAGGATATATAGGTACAAATGCCTGTCCAGCCTGGGAGGGATGTTTTTCATTCGGACTAATTTCTATAGAAGGGCTTTTGCGGGATTCTGTAGTGAAAGGGGTCCTTATTAACATGCTCGTACTCAAAGTCTCACTCCATACTTCAAGTGCATCGCGTGCTATAGCTTGAAATGTTACGCCACAGCAGTTTTTGCAATTACCTCACAAAATATCGTATTTTTCGGGGAAAAAGTTAGTACATAAAATATTCCCCATAAAATTCCCTATCGAAATAGTCATTATGATTTTCCCCATAAAATTACGAATTTTATAACTATAGTAATATTTCACGCGTCGCTGTGTTCGATTATTTGGACTGCAATGACTATGCTCGATGCTATATGTGCGTTTTATTTTAATACTCCAGTTAAAAAATAAGTATTTGAAGTGATGTTTTTCAAAGGCATACTCGTTGGTGAGGGTGCAAATAAATAAGAGAGGTGCAGATTGAAATGGAACCCACATGTAGCATACAGAGCATAGTCACTGCAGTCTACATAACTGAGTATGTGAGGGCGCATACGAAAAGAACCAGTTGACCAATTTTTCGATTTTTACTTTTCTGGCTAAATTTATGTAAAAACCCCTTTAGAAATTATATAAAACCATTCCCAGACCTCTATCTTGAAAATTCAGCGAGATATTGCAGTTATAAATGAGGCAAGTCAAAATTTATTATTTCAAAAAGTACAAAAAGGAAATAGCATGTTCTTATGTAAAATTAAAAATGTTCGGAAACAATTTCCCATGAATACTGGACATAATATTTTCTTCTTGCCCTTTTAAATACGAAAGCAGGCGAATACATTTATCCGTTGTCAGGATAAGTTGCCTACGTACCTGCTGCAGGGGAGTCTCGCATTTCTCGCTAGAAATCAATCTTATAATGTAGGCAACTTATCCTGCTGCACGAATGCCTGTCTACTCTTACCGATTAAGGGACTCAGATTCGAAGATTTTCGATGAAATTCTTCGGAAATCATCGAACATTATTGTGGCGATTTTTCATAAAATTCTTCAAACTCATAGGAATTCTTCCCCCGAATATTTCCTATGAAATTCTTCAAAATTTACTAGCAAATTTTCTCAAAGTAATTCGTCGAGATTCCTTGGAAAACATTCGTAATTTTTTCTAAAGATTTCCGATAGGATTTCTTCGGCAAGTATCGGAATTTTTTTCACAAAAATTTCCGATGAAATTCTTTATAAACAATCGGAGATTTTTCCCGAGAATCGTCGATGAAGTTCTTCGGAGAACATTTCTCCTGAAGATTGCTGATAAGATTCTTCAAAAACCATGAGAGTTTTCCCCCAAATATTACCTATGAAATTCTTCAAAAATTATCGAAAAAATTTACCCGAAGATTTTTACAGAAATTCTTTGAATAAAATTGGAAATTTTTCTCGAAAATTACCGATGGAATTCCTTAAAAATTATCGGAAAATTCTCCCAAAAATTTCTAATGAAATTCTTTGGAAAACATTAGAAATATTTTCTAAAGATTTAGGAAAAAAAAAACTCTCCGGAAAGTATCGAAATTTTCTTCCAAAAATTCCGATGAAATTCCTTAGAAATCATTGGAGAATTTTCCCAAAGTTTTTCGATGGGAATTCTTCGGAGATCATCAAGTATTTAAATTCTTTGGAAAACGTTGGAAATTTTGGAAGAAAAGAACGGACCAGAGATTGGGGGGAGCGTATGGTAGTGTGTAAGACCTTCACGGTTGAAATGTTGGTAAGTAACAGAACGGCAATTACAAAGAAATATTCTCAATTTTAAACGCTTTTCCCGCAAAATTTTACTTTTGGTCAACTGGTCCCTTTTCGTTCGCACGAAATATATTTATGGGGTTAAAACAAGTTTTTTGGAAAAAAAAAATCATAATGCCCATTTCGATAGGGAATTTTATGGGGAATATTTTTTAGGGTCGGCTACTAGTAGCCGAGCATTGTAATCGCTATTTTTCTTCTCATTTCTTTTCCAGTATGATCTGAGTCACAGTTCAGTTCAGTGGCGCATCATTTCAAATGTGCGGCAACCCCGACGAGAGGGGGGATACCCCGGGCCCGGACTTTCGGGCCTGATATTCTTAAAAGGCCTGAAGTTCAACGCTTACGGCTACATCATATTGAGAAGTTGGAAAAATTCAACATGTCCAAAGGTTATTTCTTCATATTTTTTTCTCTCTTTTTTTTTTGCTTGCTTCGATACTTGGAAACTTTGAGTTGAATCAGTTGAGACTTTTACATTTTACCCTTTTACCCCCCCCCCCCTTCCCCCCGGTAAAAACTCTTCTGTACGTCCCTGTGTGCGTAGATGGTATCATGCGTTTTGGATCGCCGACCAAAGTGTCGTTTGAATACATTTCTGTTGATCATAAATGAGGATTTATCTGTCAAAAGGGCCCCTGACGAATAGGAATCCTATTCATTAGGGGCCCTTTTGACAGATAAATCCTTAAATAGAGATTCCAAAAATATGCTTTTGCATGTTTTTTTCTGTTGAAGTAAGAGTAGATAGGGAATATCCATGTTATTATTGTGATTCATATAATTTTAAGAAGAATGAGCCAATCTTGATCGAGCATATTAATTTTGGGTATTAAAACATGTTTTGGCATATTTTCTGTTTTTTTTAGAGCAATTTCCACAATTTTTGCGGAATATTTCCATTTTTTCCTATATTACGCTACTTATTTTGTCTTCTAAGAAGATAAAACTTCAACAACTACAACTTTTTCATAAACTAAAAAACATTTGAAAGATTACTCTAGGCCCTTTTTCTTCCGATCAGTGATCTTCTGATGTGATTTTCATCTGTCCCTATCCCACATGCGAAAAAAAATTTATGTGGCACTTTTTTTTAGCGATGGTGGTACTTTTTTGAGAATTTCACTCGGAAACACTGTCAGAAAGACGCCAACCTTCCCGGGTCATGCAAATCTAGATTCGTACCGAAATAATAATTATGAACAGTCTACCTTAAACCCTGAAATTTGGCGAATGTTTTGACTGAACGAATTAGAAGGAAACAAAACAAAATGTGGTGGCGCAGTTGGGAATGATTAAAGAAAAGGATCACAAAAGCTAAATGAGGCGCTATTTCTATCAAACCTTGTTCAATCATTGCATCTTGGAAACGAAAATTTCCACTTTCGTTGTTACCCTTTGCTGGGAGCATTCTTTGAGAGGGAAATAAAAATTCGATAGATCATTAAATCAGCGAAATCCACCAACAGGTACAGTTTTTTCTTTCTTTTTTTAAATCTCCTTTCATACATACCTGCTGAAAAGTCGACCATCCGTAATGCGATTCGTAAACTTGGAGCCGTTCGTGACTAAAAGTTGGACATAGTCTGTAGGGTCCGAGCAATCAAGTTTCCCATGAGGGGGGTAGCAAAAATGCGATTAAAATACAACAAATTTCTGTTGGAACCTAAAAAAGAAAAAGTTCGGGTCTTCCCAATTTTGCCGGCTGGCTCTAAAAATTTGTTGAGTGCCGCTGCCGACTTATCAAGAAACATGGAGAGTCTATAACACCCAACCCCACTACTATGGTCCTTTATTCCTTCCACACAGCTACGTTATAAAATCCACCTAAGTTGCACTGCAACCATCTGTAGAACTCGTTTGGTCTTTCTACCTGGTCGGAAAGATGAATTGGGAAATTTAATTAATTTATAACTACGAATGTCCAACCGGTGAGTTAAAATTAAATAAACCGATCCAAAGTTTTTTTGTTGATATTCGTTCTGTTCGTCCGATAATACGAAATTAAACAAACAATTTCGCTCGACATAGGCTACACTCCCTATGGTGCATTTTGACGGAATGATATTTCTGTATTTAGAAAAACTCCTTATTATACCTGCGATATATTTATTCGACCGGGAGCTGGGTCGAGCAATTCCGAACTCGCGAGTATTTTCGAAAGTATTTCGGAGTACCAACGGGAAAGTATCAAAAGGATTGTACAGGTTCCACAATTCGGGCTCAGGTTTTCGAAAGAAATTGTAATAAATAGCTCTACTTCCCTGAACTGAGAGCCTTCTCCCTAGCAAGGCTACGACCTCGTTTGGGGGGAGAGGAGGAGCGTTAAATGTAATTTTTCCACTAGCTGCTCTTCCTACAAAAGTGGCTGTCCTGTTCTATCCGGAAAAGGGGTCACGGTACGGACTTGGATATCTCAAGCCCTTCCAGTTCGTATTGCATACAATGTACGGTGTCAAAGTTTTCAGTTGGGTGGGACTTTTCTCCACCTCTTCAGCTACATCGGCTCCGATGTACTCTTATCAAGTTCATATACTTAATAAAAGGCTAAATTTTCAACTTCATAGCTTCATCACATTGAAAGAAGACACTGTAGACTGCAGAGTAACGAAGAAAATCTTCGACAGAAATTAAAAGTACAACCAGGGAACTAAATACGCGACCCGGTTATTATTTCTAGATTATCAACTACGATTAATCAAATTACGGTAGCCATTTTCAAACCACGTGTACATCGTACGATAACGAATTCAAAAAATTAAATTATACTCGTAATATTTTATTTTAACGAATTCACTGAAAAAAAGTTTATCATGTTAATTGGATAAATATGAAGTAGTCACATCGCCGTTATTGAAGTGCCTGGCTCTCATTAAGAGGAGGGTTGACGCTGATGGAATCAGAAAACTGGGAAGAAATATTTGAAGTAAATTACATCATGCGAGAGTGAAGTCTTCTTTAGAGGCCCCCCTGTTCGGTGAAAGCCTGTTGAGAAGAAATCATCGAAAACAGAAGAAAAAGACACATATAAAACTACAGCGGCCTTTAAATGGCGGCCTGCAAACCTGTATAAATACTGTTATCCAACAAATAGACTCAGAAAGTTATGAAGCTGTAGCTTCCTTTTCAGAACCATATCGAGCTTAAGTTACACATAATGCACTGTATATTTTGTGGTACTCGAAAGAAACGTAAAACTTTCTCCATTAGATAGATAAATAAATATCAGTTTTGATGCTCAGCTATAGCATGGGAGACGGTAACATTGTGTTAGAATACAAACAATTGGCCAAAAATTATCTCCTTCGAAGACAGGCATGACAAACAACTAAGAGCTCGGATCTCTGGGACATGAACGAAATTTTTGGCGTACAGCCATATAATCAAAAGCAAACAAAATGTTTCCTCTAAAGCCAGCGTGTTAAGGCAGTGCACTGAGTCGTCGTTGACTTACGCAAATTTAGGCTTTGACCAAGACCAAGGTTAATAGACTGAGGGTCACACACAATAGAACGCTGCGTAGGACACTAGAAGTAACACTGGAACACATGGTTAAAACTCAAACTATCAGAAAAAAGTGCTGCGCTTGTAGCATAGGATGGTTTGTAAAGAAACTTAAACTCGTATATGCCGAGTACTTGGCTAAGAGCAACAACAATAAATGAAAAAAGGGAATGGAGGATTTGTATCCTTTGGACAAAATAAGGAGGTGGGGTAGACCTCCTACCAGATGGAGGGATGAAGTTGTGAGTAAATTTGGAATCCTTTGGCAAAGGATAGCCATGAACCGGGTGGGGGGCTTGGAGACAGGTGTTATGGCCTATACCCGTGGCTGGGTAGACCCGATGGCATGACGATGGTGTGACGACTCCCACTGGGGGACGTCAGTACCAGGTAAAAGAAATCGTTTGTAAATTACACCTAGGTACTTGAAACCGTCGGGTAAGGCTCAAATAAATGAATTGATGCTCAGACTACCATCCCTTCGCAACAGAAAAGAAATAAAATTTGTAACCAACGTCAAATCAGACAATGCTAGATTCACATAAGGGCGAAAAATGGACAAACGTCTAGACTCGGCACTTTCAGACAATGCGGGAAAAGGAACAAACAGAAATAAACGAATAAGGAGATGGGCGTCACCGGATCGAGTCCCAGCCGCGCTCCTATTTGTTTTCATTGCGAATGGGAACGTGTTCAAGAACGGAGCACCTCCACAAACAAGAACAAAGTGAACGCGTGCTTCTTCTCACATGAACGAGAAGGGGCAGGAACGCGTTTGTTTCATTTTGTGAACGAAAACGCAGAGAACGGAGAAAGGAATGACTACAGTCAGAGATGTCAACTCCCATTCGCGAACGGGAATGCGTTCACAAACGAGAACAAAGTGAACGCGTTCTTCTTCTCATATGAACAAGAACGGATGTGAACGCGTTCATATTTTTGGGGAACGCTGACATCTCTGATTATCAGTACCCTTATTGAGTCCCGTGTTTGCGCGCCTGCCTGAAATATGTAAATTTCCGGATTTAGTCCCTTGCTAGCAAACCAATTTCCCTTGTTGGTATTCAGGTAAGGAAAACGAGACTATTGAAAGTTCACATATATTCCAAATTAATTCACATCAACCAAAGCAACGAAAACTGTAAGATTTATTCTCTATGTGTAAACTAATTAAAAATTGAAATCAGTATCATGTGGCTGTTGAAGCAAGTTGATACTGTACGCGGTAGTCAGTTACTTCACTGTTTAAAGGGGAGGGTGGTATTTGAAATTGATTCGCTTCATGAACTCAATTTTGGTCAGCTCTCCGCCTAATGCAACGTACAAAGGAACCGAACACAGGCGCTAACCCGGGACTTAATCCGGAACTTCATGTCAGGTAACCCCGCAAGCCCGGACTCAACCCGTCGAAAAACACCGTTTTGGGACTTAATTTGGAATCCCCAAGGAGATAAGGTAGAAGGAAAAAAGAGATACAGGATGGAGAATAAAGAGGTATTTTTGGGACATTTCTTAAGGTTGTGGACAGGGGCGCATGTCACGTAATTCTGACAGCCTCACGACCGATTTGATGCAGCTTTCCATTTCTTCCTATCTTGTGCAAGTTCTTTCATTTCGGAAATCTTTAGAAAAAATCTCCATTGTTTTCCAAAAAAATTTCATCAAAATTCTTCGAGAAAATTCCCTGATAATTTTTGGAGAATTTTATCGAAAGCACTCGGGGAATATCACTAAGAGTTTTGAAGAACGGTACCGAAAATCTTCAAAAAAATCTTCGATTGATTCCAAGGAATTTCATGAAGAATATTCGGGACGATTCCTTTGATTTTCAAAGATTATTTCCAACGAACTTTATCGAAAATATTAAGGGTAAATTTCCGACCATTTTCAACGAATTCTATCGGACATAATTGAAAAACATTATCCGATGATTTCAGGAGAAATTTGTGGGCAATTTGAGGAAAACTCTGCAATTATCCCAAAGGATTTTATCGGAAATTATTGAGAAGTACCTCCGATGATTCTTGAAGGTTTTCTTCAGAAAAATATTTCGATGATCTCAGAAGAATTTCATTAGAAATGTTTGGGAAAAATCTCCGATGATTTCTACAAAATAATTTCATTAGAATAATTTTCGATGAGATTCTTCGTTAATTATTGAAGTTGTTTCCGAAAATTTCCGATGCAATTCTTTAAAAATTTTCGGAAAATTTTCCCGAAGTTTTTCGAGAAAATTCTTTGGAAAACACTGGACTTTTTTCTGAATATTTCCGATGAATCAGTGATTTTTACCGAAGATTTTCGATGAAATTCATCAGAAACCATCGGAGTTTTTCTCTAAATATTTCCTATGAAATTCTTCAAAAATGGTCAGAAAATTTTCTCGAAGAATGCTAACGAACTTTCTTGGAAAACATTGGAATTTTTTTGCAAAAATCGTTGATGAAATTCGTCGGAAACTATCGGAGTTGTTTTCCGAAAATTTCCGATGCAATTCCTTAAAAATTATCGGAGAACTTTCCAGAAGATTTTCGAGGAAATTCTTTGGAAAACACTGGACTTTTTTTTTAATATTTCCGCTGAAATTCTCCGGAAATCATCACAATTTTTCTCCAAGATTTCTGATTAAGTTCTTAGAAATCATTGGAGATTTTCGCCGAACATTTTTGACGAAAATCTCTGAAAAGCATCAACATTTTAAAGAATATCCTTCCAAAATCATCAGAGATCCTTCTCAATGATTCTTGATAAAATTGTTTGGAATCATTAGAGATTTTTCCTAAGATTTCTGACAAAATTCGCCTGAAATCATTGGAGATATTTCTCAATGATGTCCGATGAAATTCGTAGAAAATTATCGCAAAATTTTCCTGAATAGAAGATTTTTCTCGAAGATTTCTGATGCAATTCTTCGGAGATTTAGAAAATTTTTCCTCAAGATACTTGATAAAATTCTTTAAAAGCCAGCGGAGTTTTCCCCGAGTATTTCCCATGAAATTCTTGTCGAAGAGACCGCTCACCTGGCGAAACAATTGAGTCACACTTCGTTCAGCGTAACGGAGTTTTCCTATGGCGGAAGGAAAACCGACTAACCCTGTATAGTCCTTCTACATACCCTACCCACCTTTTGACTTTTTTTTCAGCTGTGTAAATAGGCTCTCCCTCCTTATTTGTTACATTACTTGCTTTCTTCCTTCTTTCTCCAAACTCCATTTTTACTTTTCTATAGGCCAAGTTTATTTGTCCTTTATTCATAAACTTTTCTGTTTCATTTTGTTTTTTTTTGTAGAGTGATCGCACTGGAAATCCAGTGGTACTATCGCATTCCACGTAAGAATTACTTTCTGTTACACCGCTCAATTCAAAACTGCCAGAATTGGACTTATAACATTCCTGCAAAAGGCTTTTTACATATAATTGTATTATTTTTTGTAAGTGCAGGCTTGGTATCGATTTTTATTAAGATTAACTTTTCACTCTGTTGTTTATAATATAAAATTTTATTACCTATTTGTTTATTCATATAACGATTCCGACACCTGCTTGCCCTTTTATTCCCTTTGTATTTATTATTCTAAAGTCTCCTGACCAAAAATTATTCTCCTCTTTCCTACTCACTTCACTTATTCCAACTATTCCTAGATCAAGCCTCTTCATTTCTCTCTTATGATTATCTAATCTTCAACTCCATTCAAGCTTCTCACATTACAAGTTCTTATTTCAATTGCGCCTTGTTTCTTTTTAAAACTTTCCGATGATGATGCTCCCCAAATAGCTTCCTCCCGAACATCCGAATTGGGAGCTTTTTACGTCCAGAAAAATTATATATCTGTTAGAAGCCATCATCAGTAATTAATATTTGGAAAAGCTACATTTCCTGGACAAGGGAAAATCGTTAGCCCTCACAAGAAAGGTGAAGTACTTAGGAATATATCTTGATGAAAAACTCTCCTAGAGGGATCACGTTTCAGATAAAATAAGAAAAGGGATTGAGGCTCTTTGGGA
Source organism: Acanthococcus lagerstroemiae (assembly GCA_031841125.1). Classification (NCBI taxonomy): domain Eukaryota; kingdom Metazoa; phylum Arthropoda; class Insecta; order Hemiptera; family Eriococcidae; genus Acanthococcus; species Acanthococcus lagerstroemiae. The sequence continues at coordinate 36,158,622 of CM063113.1, read as the reverse complement.
TTGCCACACTTTTGTAGGCAGGACCCCGGGGACTCTCTCCCAAAATGATGCACTGGATATACACCAGTGTAACACGTCCCAGAATCACATATGCGGTCATTGTGCGGTGGGGCCGGGTCCACCTGGCCAAAGTCAGAGAGGAACTAGGCCACCTGCAAAGGCTCACGTGCGTAATGACAACGGGGGCAATGAGAACGGTGCCGACTAAGGCACTGGAAAGGCTCCTAAGCTTGTCACCACTTCACACTGCTACAGAAGCAGCTGCGATAATGGAGGCTCATCGTCTGGGCCAACCAAACCTTTAGGCCCAAAAGACAGGCCACAGAAAAAGGTGTGCCAGGGCATGAGACAAAAAAATTTATGCTCGCTCCGCTCGCATGTGCTAGTCAGGACGGCGCACTTGCTAGTTAGGGCTTGGCCCTGGTTATCCTGGCATTAGCTACGGGCCTGGAACTGGAATTAAGACTTCATTTCAACCTCCGAAAATAATGTTTCAGGAAATGTTATGGGGGGAGGGCAAGGAACAGTCTACCCCAAACACTTTTAGGGCTGTAATTGAGAATTCAGCGATTTTATTGGCACTTTGACCAAAAACTCGGAAGTTAAGAAGATTGAATTGGATTTTTAAAAATTACAGGCAATGAAGCTTATTATGTTTATTTTTCTTCTAGCAGATTATTATAAATTCTACTCTCTTGAATCCGCTGCTGTCTCGAAGCTTTACTGCTCGAGATACAGAATAGTCATCTCTTTTCTTCGTTTTATTATTCATTAATTAGCTTCTCTTCAATTAGATTATTGTGACGATATTAGTGAAATCAAATCGCCTATTTATAATTATTCTTTCACGCAAATCTTTCGACTTGGCGCGTCTGCCAATGGGCGACTGCAAGTAAAACTCGACAATCGAAGCCGCAATCGTGTTTACAAACTGGCGGTTTCTCATACGCTGAAAACGCCTTGTTAATTAAACGATAAAAAACGTGTACCTCGCTCGGTCAGCACAAGCCGCCGGTATAATTAATTCGAACGAATCCTCTGAAAATTAACTCAATTACTTACGAACGAGTGGTCGCGGCAATTCAACCTTATTTGTATTGAGTGGTAGAAGAAAATATTATGTTAATAAACCCGGGACCAGATTATCTATTCGGGATGTATTTCTGTTTTGGTTTTATTGAACTAAAAGATACCCATCGTTCGACGAGGGTGAGGAAGTTGGTGTCATACTCGTAGAACTCGAGTTTGATGAACGTCACCGAAGAATGTGTCCGATTAATTACACGTAATAAGTTTAGTATGCGGACGAGTATGGAAATTTATAATTGGGTCTGGACTTGACCTTAGATGACGATATGAGAATTATTAGGTGGAGCATCGGGTTACAAGAAATACGCAGCTTTGTAGGTCTAAATAATGAAGGTTAGGGGCGCATCCCAGGACGGGTAGGAAACAGAGGATAGCTGTTTTAGGTAGTTCTAGGCCCTATGTCGTTAGAAGAAATCCAGTAAATTTTAACTTTGATCTATGCAAAGAAAACCTCTAAGCCTTTAACATGTCTGTCCATCTGCAGTCTGTCTGCTTGTCTGTCTGTGTGTCCGCCTGTCCATCGTTCTGTCTGGCCATCTCCGTTTGTCTGTTTGTTGGTTTGTCCGTTTATCCACGTGCCTGTCTGCCTGACTGAGATCTCTCGAGCTCGTTACATATATATGCTAACATTAGTATATCCATGGAAGGTAAAGGACAGGCCTATCGTCTAGGAAATCACGAGTCCCATTTCGACTTGCCAGTACACACTCGGGCTCTTCAACATTCTTCAAAACTTAATTTAATGTTCATTAATTTGGGAGGAGGAGAGAAACACCAATCACAGATGATAAAAAAAGAAACAACAGGGTGTCTACCGGGCCAATAAGTCCAATGAGTCCAATAAAAGTCCAATATTTGAAAAATGGTCCAGTAAGTCCAACAAAAATTCAATAATTTTAATATAGGTTCAATAAAAATCGAAAAATTCATTAGTTTCCTTTGCTTTCCGGATTCCAAGAACCGTCTATTTTCTCTTCGTCGGTAGTAGTCGACAAAAATGGCGTATCGTTTACAAACTGCCGAAACTCTTCCGAATCCATTACTAGTACACGGACTACATTCAACCACGTTCATACTTGGTTCTGCACGTTATAACGTGCACTTTCTCATTTCCCATTTGTGTGTCAAGAATTTCCATGGAAATTTCTGTTAACAACACGGCTGCAAACTGTAGTCGCGCAGGACGCAGCAAAGATCAAGATCAATGAGGACACGGCTGGAAGAAAAATAAATTTCCATGGAAAAAAGCTAAATCATATGGACTGGCTTCATGTCGGGGTGAGCATGTCGGGAGGAGCGTTACAATTTTTCAGCGTATTGGGGGGCGTGTAACCAGGGCATCTACAGGGTCAAGTAAGTCAAGTAAAGGCTCGTTTACATTACAATTGTGCTATCATGATAGTCTCGCTGTCATGACAGTAACTTTCACAGTGTAAGCAAACTATCACTAGGTGCATGAGGAATCCTGTCAGGTGCTATCACATACCATCAGGCGTGCATGATAGTTCTACTATCATGATAGCACTACCGTAATGTAAACGATGCCTAAAGGTCATAGTGCTCAAAAAAAAAAAAAAAAAGTCAAGTGGTAAAGTAAAAATCAAGAAATCAAGTATTTTCAAGTATTTTCTCAAAATTCTTTAATAGATCAAGTAATGTTGAATATATGAATGACTAGGAATGATGAATGAACAAAGCTAGAGGTAAAAAATTTTGTTCCATCTTTTCACTTTTGTAAGGTGAAAAATATTATGATGACGTTATATTATAATTATGGCAATGCGAGTATTGTGATGTAGCGCTTTGCATGTTTCTGCATAAGGGGCGCCTTTTCGGAGTTCTTATTAGTCAAATTTATCGGTCAAAAAAAGTCAAGTATTTTGATTTTCCAAATTGTGTAGACACCCTGGTAACAGTTTTCGCTCAAGTATACTCATGGCTGGAATAAAAATAAATTTCCATGGAAATGATAATTCTTTTTCGTTCCTCCTCAAATATAACGTTTTTCCCATTCCTTTTCGTTATTCCTTTTCATAACTCCTCAAATTTAACGTTATCCCCCTTTGTGTGCCAAAGTAAAGACATGAAAATGTCAATAAAATAATAATAATAATAATAATAAATTGATAACCAAAGCCGCCCAGCTTAAGTCCTATAAGAAAAGCTATATAAGGCGTACTGACAACCAAAAGTTCCAAAGAAATGAGAAGCAGTTTTACAGAAGTATCAACACGGCTGACGCGGATGAAAGGCAGGGACCCACGATGGGACAAGTCACTGAGTATTGGTCAGGTATATGGTCCAGAGGAGTAAAATATAATACAGAAGCGACATGGGTCAGCGAGATGGAAAGTCGAGGTAACACAATACAGGAGATGGCACAACCACAAATCACAAAGGAAGAGCTGGCTGCAGTAATAAAATGGACGCACAGTTGGAAAGCACCGGGACCAGATGAACTACAAAATTTCTGGATCAAAAAGTTGACCGCCATACATGACCTATTACTGAAAGAACTCAACCGATGCTTACAAGATCCTTCCTTAATGAACCAAACACTAACTCGTGGTGTCACATATCTCCTACCAAAAAAGGGGGACAGCAAAGATCCATCCAAATACCGACCAATCACATGCCTCCCGACCACTTACAAAATCTTTACTGCGTGCTTAGCCGCCAAAATACAGAAACATTGTGAAAGCAGCTGTGTGCTTGCAGAAGAACAAAAAGGATGCAGGAAAAGAATGTATGGCTGTAAAGAGCAACTCATAATTGACCAGTTAATTCTAGAGCAGGCCAGGAAAACACAGAGAAAAATGAGTACAGCATATACATATAGATTACCAGACAGCATTTGATTCGGTGCCTCATGACTGGCTTATTAAGTGCCTGGAAATCTACAAAATACATCCAACAATAGTAGGATGCCTACGAACTATAATGGAGAAATGGTCAGCGGTCATTCAGATGAGAACAAGTAAAACAGCATACCACACGCTCCCAATCCTTGTAAAAAGAGGAATCTTTCAAGGAGACTCTAAGCTCCCTATAGTTCTGTCTAGCACTCAACCCGCTGTCAACTTTATTAAAAAAAGATCCGATAGGGTTCAACATCCGAGATAATAGAAGGACTTTGTACAACATATCACATTTGTTATATATGGATGATGTTAAATCAGTGCCGTAGCGTGAGGGGGAACGAGGGGGCACGTGCCGCCCCCCCAATATTTTACATAGTCCTCTAATATCGGTGATTTTTAAAAAATACCTCAATTTTAGACTTTTTCTCCCTTGAAAACCTTACTGTGCTCCCGCTTTGGGAAACCCCTAGCTACGCCACTGTGTTAAATTGTATGCTACCAACAGAGTGAAGCTCTTGCAGCTACTTGAGATAGTCCGGATGTTCTCAGATGATATAAAAATGCGATTTGGGCTTGATAAATGCCGTATACTTGAAGTAAATGACAAGGATGTACCAGGAAATGACAGGTCTGGAAATTGGAACACTGACACGGACATCGAAGATATGGAACCGTCAGAGACCTACAGATACCTGGGAACAGAACAAAACAAAAGAACACAGCACCAGCTAATGAAGGAAGAGCTAGGAAGGAAGTTTGTTACAAGAATGAAACAGATTCTGGGTACAGGCCTTAACAGCAGGAATATAGTGAAGGCGATAAATGTCTACGCGATCCCAGTTGTAACATACTCATTCGGTGTCATAAAATGGTCTCCAACAAAACTGGAGAGTCTAGAACGAAAAACGAGAGCACTGCTAACCAAGAACAGAATGTTACACCCAAATTCTGCATAGCCAATCTAAATTGGCTGCACAAAAAGCAAATGAATAACCTCAGACAGTACTTCCGCAGAAGTAAGGATTATTCAGAACTCCACAAGGCAGTAGTGCGAGCGGACAAGAACCTAACAGCATTGCAGCTAAATTCAGAAATCCCAACAGAAAAACCGAGTAAGCCTCAGAAGGAGGATCAACAAGTATCGCAATGGAAGGGGAAAGTACTGCATGGTAGATATCCGGCGGAACTAGAGAAGGAAGAGGTTAACCGGTTGGCATCGTTGCTGTGGCTCACTGATGGCTTTCTTTACCCAGAAACAGAAGGGTTTTATAAGGCCATACAAGACGAAGTGGTAAACACCAGAAATTACCGCAGATATATAATCAAGGACGCCTCAATACAACATGACAGATGCCGAAAGTGTGGAAAAGGATCAGAAACTGTGCCACACATAATAGAAGCGTGCAACAGTTTAGTGGCAGAGGAATATAAATCCAGACATGACAGTGTAGCCAAGGTAATACATAGCAGGCTAGTGAGAAAATTCTATCCCGAGGAAAAAATAGAACCATATTACAAATATGAACCTTTAAAAACTCTCGAGACGAGGGAAGCAATGATTTACTGGGATCGAACGATTTATACATTTAAAACAGTAGCGCATAATAGGTCTGATATAACGCTGAAAGATAAGCACCACAAAGTAGTTTACATCATCGAAATTGCAGTACCAAATATAAACAATATGATGAACACGGTACAACACAAGAGGAATAAGTACATCGAGCTGGCAAACGATATTCAGAAACAATGGAAGATGAGAACCAGGATCCTGCCAATTGTAATATCCACCACTGGAATCATCCCACAAACCACAGTTGAAAGCGTGCTGGAGCTGGGAGGATCAACAAGAGAACTCCGAATGATGCAGAAGGCAGTCATATTACACACAGTCAACACTGTCCGGAAAGTTATTGGCGGATAACTGCACTACCTTGTTAAGCCTTGGCTGAAAAACCCGCTTAATATTGTACTCCAAGTCTACATTTGTGAAGTAGTGATAATAATAGGAAATGTACATTACATTTGTGTGTGAGGTGGCGCAGTATGCGCCGAGTGCTCAGACTTTGTAGTTCATTGCACTGTTCCTCAAGTTGCTATTAAGGATCAGTTCAGTAGCCTCACTTTTATAGCCAAAGTGAGAATTTTACTGAGCTCTATCCCTTTGACTTCACTGGGTGCTGGATACTCTAGTCCCAGTGCTTCGCGTCTTGTCCCGGCTATTGCTGGGCATTGACATGATGTGGCGGATTGAGGTTTCTTCCACTTCTCCACAGTACCTACAGGAGCCGCTTTTCACCACTCCTATTTTATACCACATGTGTTTTGTGGCCCCATGACTTAGTAGTCCGACCATGAGCCTTGCATGTTTCCCGTCAAGCACTAAAAAGAACTTGGCATACTTACTGGGGGCGTCTCCATCAGTGTGTTGCTGACTTTCATGCCAGGGGCCAACCGTCAGTGCATTTCCGTCTGTTTACTGTGACATGGAAACACGTGAATACGCTTCAAAATTCAACGTCACGGAGTTCCGCAGGCATTAGTACGTCCTCTCCTCTCTCTTTTCCCTCAACCCGCTTTTCCACCTTTCCCCTCTGTCCATCCAGAGATTTCTCTGTGCTCCACATACAAACGTTTATCTTCCTGCATGAAAACTCTTGCAGTTTTCCTCCCTCTACCCCTCCCGCACTGCTGGTATCGGCTGCTAATTGCAACCAAGGCGGTGTACAGTTAGTGAATCTGTCTTCGGACAGCATAACGTTTTTTTTTAAACATTTTCTTGTCATTTTGGATTTTTATTTTTTTGACTTCTTTTTTACGTTTTAAAGAACGTTCTGGGTGTGGACCGTTTTCCCACCCGACACCGCGACCGACAGTGTGATTTTGGTGCGATTTTCCGCGACCTGCCGAGCTCCGCGACTTTTCTCTTTTCTTCAACCCGGGACCTGATCGCGTGTTCGCGAACTTTCTCGTGCGGCTCCTTTAGCCGCAGCTTTCGTGACCGCCACCGCGTCCGTGGAGTTTTTTTCTTTTTCCATAAATAAATGTCTGTCCGCGATGTGTAACCTGCGTTATTCTTTTTCCTTTTTGAGGTGCACCGCGTGAACGACATGAGAGGTCGTAAGTAACTTTTTGTAAGAGAGAATGTAAGGGACCATGGCTTAGAGAGAGAGAGAGATGCTGTAAATTCCTTTTTGGTTTTTCTTGCTTCTGGCCCCAGGAACTATAGAATATTTAACATGTGATCTGGGTAACCGCCTTCCAAAGCCCTGGCACCTCCCGCTCCCTGGGTGAGTCTCGTAGGAGCTAGTCGTGGCTTTTTCCCAGGCCCCTTTCGGATGCCTGCATTTTTGAGCGTTGACGCCGATTTTCTGACTTAAGCACGTACCCGCTGATAAACGGAAGGTATCAACAGTACAATGTGCGCATGTTTGTGAGCGATCGAAATACCTTGGTTTTTCTTTGGTTGGTCGTTCATAAAAATGCCACATTACTTATCCAAGCCTTTACTTTGGATTTTATGACGCTGTATGCTACAGGAAAACACGGTCTGGGTATTGCCAGTTCCTTTTTATGCCCTCCTTTGCTAGCCTGCCAGCGATCATGTTCCCTTTTATGCCGCAGTGTCCCGGTGTCCATAGTATGGTGACACGGTTCTCCTGAGCAAGGGTGTATAATTTGTTAACACATTCCGCCACCACCAGGGATGTAATTTGGTGTGACAACAGTGCCTTAATAGCAGATTGACTGTTTGTACAGACATAGATCTGCGTATTAACGAGGACCTTCTGCTGGTTTCTATCAATGGCAACCGTGATCGCCATTACCTCTGCTTGGAGGATAGTGACACCATCATCTAGTGCCACTGAATAGTTGTCAGCGCCCTTTGCATTCGTGATTCCGATTTCTACACCCTGGTCATTCTTAGAGGCATCTGCAAACTACACATTCCCATCTTTTCCTATAATGCTTGGTCACCTTATTTCCCAAGCCTCCCGCTTTCCCCTTTTCAAAAAGTAGCCACTAAACAAAATCCAGTTTCAGTAGACAAGATTAAATAAACGAGAACTTATGTTTGATGTTTGTTAACATAAGTCGAATATTACTGCCTGGCTGAGTAAATGTGGAACTGGGTGCACGGATCTTGTATGGATGGTTATGTATACGTGGAAGTGGGCTTCGAGGGAGGGGGTGGAAGCTGGTGGTGGCTCAACTATGTATCGTCAGGTTCTCTTCTTTTGTTTGTTTGTTTGTTTGTTTTGTTTTATACATATCTATCCGGTTAGATGTATTATGTTGAACGCTCTCCTGCTCAGGATTGGACTCGCTTCTGTCTGAGAGAAGGTAAGATATTGTCTAAAATAAAATAAATGAAAATATTGATGTTTAGTAGGCTTTTTAAACTTCTTCCCACCTCATTTTTCTAATGGTATAAATTTGGGAGCAAATGTACAATTCTATGAAAACTTATGAGCAAAAGTAGGAAATGCGTCTTTTAAAAACCCCTTACCCTAAATGTGCGGTTGCACCACGATAAAATAATTTCCATATTGTCATCTCCACAAGGCACCTTGGTCCACGAGCCCATCGGTGGTATCACCACTTCGAGGCTTGCTTTAGTTACCACTTAACTCGGACAAGAAGGCGAATATAATCGTTTCTCGAATTCGGTCTTCTTATAGAGCGTGTCGCCTCCAATTATACGCTCGAAGTGGCACTTTTTCGGCGTGGACTTAAGTCCCAGAATACCTCGAATAGTATTCGTTATTATTAAACATTTTTCTATATCAGCGGGAACGCATCGTCGTTCTATTACATTCTGTATTAAATAAATATTATTCTTCAGTTTAGTTTGAAATTTTTCTGCTTTAATGAACTCGTTTATGTTGCCTCGCGCGTCCCTATAACGATTGAGTTCTTTTTTTTTTTCGACTGCAGCTTCCGACACTGTTAATTCACGCGATCGTGATCGGTGAGTATTTCTCGCCCCGGTGTTTTTCGACAGGTTATTAGTGTTTTTCCCGATTGGATGCTAGATGGTGCGAATGGGAGGGACGGGAAACGACTTCAGCCCGATGTGTCTCAAATGAAGTTACCGATCTTCTATAGTTTTCAGGTCTTAATCTCGGGGAAAAGTCGTACTAATCATGCCCTCAGCTGGCGGCATAATAATTTGCAGTTCTGAAAACGAAGGTAGAGCTTACATAAATTACATAATCTGGAGATTCTAAACTGAGATACAGAGCGTCAAAAAGAATTCGGCGCAATGATCTTATTACGATGAATTGAAAGGCCTTCGATAGACGTATTTGTATATTAAACTCGCCTCACGGTTCCTTATAAATTGATATTTTGATTATTTCGCAGTTGTAATTTTATATTGATATAATCATTCGTCGTACCGCCGAAGCCACTCCCTTTTCCACCGTTTTGCTTTATTTCGTCTTAATGCAATAAATACGGTGAAATACGATACCTATGTAAGTAAACTGCGTATATACGGATAGCAAATAAAAATCAAAATGACTTTTCACAGTTCACCTAAAAAAAGAATTACAGGTAACTAATTCGGCCGTATTAAGTTATACAGCTTCAGATTGATCGCGAATGATATAAACCGGTTGTCATACCTTGACGAAGTAGTCATTGAGACCTTCCTGACGTACAGCGAGTCAAATTAAATGAACATTCGTACTTCGAGAAAATCTACTTCGTTTGGAGATGAAATTAATAATGACACGTCGAATAGCGATTCCTAATTCATGCATCCAGCCAGGTTCCAATCTCCTAAGTCAAGGCCGAGTGCCAGGAACTGAAGTATATTTGGCGCCGAAACCCATAAATTCAGCCTAAATGCTTCATTCGTGAAACGTAGTCTCAAGTAATTCTAACAGAGTCTAAAGGAGTATCTTAACCAATCTCATGGAAAAGCTCCAACAACTCAGAACTACTTTCAACATTGGAACGTGACCACTTGAAATCTCAGGGAAAAAATGGAAAAATAACCTTATTAAATATGAAAAATGACCATGGAGAACATTTACAATTTTTTCCTTCTTTTCTGTGCTTTTCCTTTTACATGACCAAAAAGTGACTTTTTTCCCCTTCTCTTTTTACACACTACTCGTCATCACATATTTTCAACCCTCCAATTGACTCAGTTGGTGGAGCGTATGGTGATACACGCACGCCAAAGTGGCTCCCCGGACACTACACCCTTGGTCCCAGAACTACCTTTTCGAGTATCGCGTCGGCAACTAGAGGACGTCGGCGGCCAGCCCCAATTGATTAGCTGTAGCGGCGTGGGAAATTTTTACTACAAACTGCCGGTAAATTGAATTTCAATTATATTTACACCGTATACCGGAAGCACAAAAATAAAGGGAAAACATTTCTTCATAATCAGTAAGAAATTTTCCCAAAATGACTTAAATTATAATTTTAGGCATTAAATTACTAATAGGACCTCAGATGACATAAAACGGGTAAAAAAAATGACCAAGTGGTCAACCTGCCTACACCAACTGGTTCGCTTTGGGAACACCGATATACCTCTTTATCAAACAGCCAAATATCTTATTATTACCCTGGACTCGAAACCAAGTCGGGCTGCTCACATTTCTGACAAGACAGCATTGGTGAGCTAGAAGCTGTGCAGCCTTTATTGGATCCTCTCAACAAAAACTCGCCAGTAAACCTTGAAACCAAGCGCCTCGTCTATAGCTCTGTAGTAAACCTTCAAGAACTCATACAGACAGAAAACAAGGCCCTTCTGGTACCATGGCGGGTGAGTGTTTTTCAATAAGATCTCAAATACGCATTTTGTGGGGGGAGGGGGGGGGAGAATTGAAGCATTTAAACATAACGCGTTGACTAGTAGAAGAACATAATCACGTTTCACTGTCAATAACTTCGACATTCGTGTGTAGCCAAGCCGAGCCAAGCTTGACTCAAAGCGCTTCCAAAACGCAACCAAACGCACAGATTTTGTCGCGTTGAACATGCTAGCTTGTTTTTGTGTTTGTAATTAACAAGGACGCGGAGCGTAAGTTGTGCAATGCGTGTAGTATGGAAAAGAAGCATTAGATCCGACGCATACCTCGCTGGCCTATACAAATATAACATGTACGAGGCTTGCCGAACGCCGAACAGTATACACTTCTGTTTCAACTGTCTCTTCACTCTCCCGTGGATGTATTATATACTTAAGCATAAGCGTCAATATGGTCGCTGTTTTGCCCAATATTGAGTTATGCCGTGTGTAGTCCAGAGGGAATTAGCTAAAAAAAGAGGTGTTTGATGGAATTATTTGCAGCAAAGCTGAAACTTGGTACGATTGTTTCGTACCCTCTTCGGAAAAGCCCCGTGATTCCCCCCCCCCTCCGGTGTGAGCATCATCCCTCAAAGTCCAAAAAGTGCCCCCGGAAACAGTTTCTGGCTTGTATCTAGCTTAAAATTGAGTTATAGGTAAAAATATTCCTTACCAAAATTAAAGAGCGTAAAATTGTCTACAAAATGATATCCATGTTTTTTTTCGTGAATCCCATGCCACCCAAGATAATTGGCGTTCAAGATCACACGAGCATGTAAATATGGAGTAACCTACAACGCACGCGGAATACAAACGCTGAAATAATCGCGAAAGCCCATGACTGGATGCACAGAATGTTACATGATATAATTTCAATTTATTATCTTTATTATTATAAGAATTATTCATCTTCATCCGAATCTACATGTATACAATTTTCTGCGTTTAAACAACCTCTTCTACAAACGCGTGACTACAAGAGATACCCACTTTACAGCAACCACAAGCTCGTGAACCCGATGCGGAAAACTTAAGTTCGTGTACACCCGCTCGAGACCCTTGGAAAATCGATCCTCGTTAGCCCTGTCTCAACCCGGTATGTTTCCTCTCCAGCAGCCAATCAGAGCACTCCATTCGAGGGGAGCCATCAGGTTAGCCAATCACAGCGCTTCATTTACGTGTAGCCCTCTCACTACACGAGCTATACACCGGCGTTGAGACACCCGTGCTATACCCTTTATGTATGCCCTATGTAGACCCGCCGTATAGCCTCTCTGTATGCCTCTAAGTATCCCCTTTGTAAACTGTCATGTAGCCCCTCTGTATATCCTCTATGTATGCCCTTTGTAGACCCGTCGTATAGCCCTTCCATATCCCCTTCATGAATCCCTTCCGTAAACCCGGATAGATCCCCTCTTGTAATTCAGATACATATGGGAAGGGATGATGGGCTCTCAGCCAGTTTAAAAAAGTTTGAACATCCCTTCTATCATGCTGCACTCGTGGTCCTCAATTCTTTATGCTGAACACTCGTTTCTGGTTGACAGTTTGTGAACTTTTCCAAACCTTGGCAAAGATGAAGCATATGACAGGGGCGCTAAGAATCCACTGCTGCAAAACGCTAGAGATAACACCACGTCGATGAGTCAGTCCGCCTGCACTCTTCATAGTTCGCATGAGGATTTGTTCGATTCGCGTTTGGACGCTAAAGAGTCGCTCTCTAGCGGCCTAATGAAATGTGACGTGTTGATTGGTGTACTTGAATGAAAAGATGATCAGGGACAAAACTGTTCTGTAAAAAACTCAAGTTGGGCTCATCTGAAAGGAAATGATAAGGGCTAACACTTTAGTTCTCTTCAATACTGAAAATGCTAAAGCTCATTTCACCTGTACATATTTTTGTGGTAAAAATACCCGAATCATCTTTTCGTCCACTACACTAGCGCACCTACAGGAGTGTCCAAACGCTAATAGTCATGTCGCTCCTTAACTATTGTCTGTCTTCAATCCGGTTTCTAAAACAAGCTGGTCCATCTAGTATAGGGATTTAAAATTACAGCGTCAGCGTTCGTATACTGTATATACGTTGTAGGATACTCCACATTTACGTGCTCGTGTGATCTTGAACGCCAATTATCTTGGTTGGTATGGGATTTACGAAAAAAAAAAACATAGATATCATTTTTGTAGAGAATTTTACGCTTTTTAATTTTGGTAACGAATATTTTTACCTATAAACTCAATCTTAAGCTAGACACAAGCCAAAGACTGTTTCCGGGGGCACTTTTTGGACTCGGGGGGGGATAATCACACTGGGGGAGGAGGGGAAATTACGGGGCTTTTCCGCAGAGGGTACTAAACAATCGTACCAAGTTTCAGCTGTGCTGCAATTAATTCCATCAAAAATGCTAATTCCCCTGGACTATGTGAAGTACTTTTTACAATGCATGATCAGAAAGACGATGTTTACTTCACTGTTTTACCAGTGAAAAGCAGCTCTTTTCATCAACGAATTAGACACAAGCATAACCTCAATGTAAAGTAAACCAACATCAATGTAAAAACATGAGTCACATTTGTACACGCAGGCACGTTTACCAACTGACACGACAGAGCGATACCAAAAATGCCGAGACAGATGCCGAGAGTAGCCCACGAATGTCGAGGAGGTTATTACTATGTTATTGTGGCAATCGTTGCTACCTGATGTTATTTGCTTTCAGAGCTGTAGGTTTCCTTTCAATTGGGAAAATGCACAGTGTGAATTTTTCAGCATTGCATTTTTGACAAAACAAAGAGGTTAATGTTTTCCCTTTCTTTTCATGTATTGTAAAAAGTACATATCTCACAAAACAAGAGCCAAAAGTGAATTTACATGACTCGGGAATTGCTGACTAGCTACGCTCGTTCGCAAACTTTCCCTCGCATGTAAACACTCACTTTTGACTCTTGGTGTGTAATACACTACTTTAGTATACATGAATAGATGAGACTATGGCCGGGCTAACGTTACTATTTAAAAACCATTACAGACTTCACGCTTTTTTTCAAATGAAAAGTAGTACTTCTCTGCTGACTGTGCGGCTGCTAAAAGTTTCAAGCTTTTACGTGAAGATCACAATTTTACAGTTTTTATTCGTACATCGCCACTTACAAAAGGTCTCATCTTTAACTGGAACTTCCAGAAATTTGAAATCATTATGAATCACTGTGGGCTTGCCTCTCTCGCTAACAGCACACTGCTCTTCCATTTTTCCGAGTACAAGAAGAAAAGTATCACGACCAGCAGCTCACTCCAGACTAAGAACCCTTTCACAATCAGACGAGGATACGCGGATCGTCATACAGGTATCCAGCATACCGATGAATAATACCAACAAGTACGAGCTTACAGACAATGATTCACATATCCCGTACTTATTATTTGCACATCACGATACAAATGAAGTAATGTACCTATATATGGACGTGCAATAGCTGACATGATTGAACGTGTTTCATAGTCTGCAAGACACTAAAGAAATTTGCAGTCTTCAGAATAACGTTTCTCGTTCTTGAGGTAAAATGAATCATTCGCGGTGCAATTCGACCTATACTTTTTCTGTTGCTAAGCGCAATTCAGCCTATACCCTTTTTCGCTCTCCGGCGCAATTCGACCAGAGCCCTCGGATTATGTATGTATATCAACAATAGTTAGCATTGCGCATAAGATATAACATTGTGCCGTTAAGGAACGCAGTCACATCAGGTTTTCAGAATTCATTGTCATTTCCTACGGGCAAATCGCTTTTTCCTATTGTTGATTGTAGATCATCTCAAGTCCACCATACCAAGTTTCAACGGAATATTAGAATGCTCAAGACTCAATAAAAACATTGGAATCAGTTATGGCTTATGGATGCCTAGTTAACGTTTCAATTTTAGGCCCTTCCGCAAATTTTTTACCACTAGGGTCAGACCAACAGTCCTACCTCTTGCAAATACAAGCTTTTAACAATCGCAAACATTTCTAATGCGCCAAGCTACTCCATGATTGTAAAGTCACGATACGGTGAACTGTCTTAGTCTTATCATCCAACTTCATTCTATATTTTCAACTTGCAACCCTCTTTCTTCCGAAATCAAAACCTTTATACGCCCCCGACACCGGCTATAGCTTTCTAACTTTGAAGGAGGGTGGAAGCAGCAGAGGCCACACATATGCTACGAACACCTATCTGCAAGTTACTGGTCGACCTAACGATTCGTTAAAAGGTCGTCGAATGTGCAAATTATGATTCGAGATTGGGCTTTGCGCCTTTTCAGGGTGATAATAATCGAGTTCTCACACCGCGGTCGCGTTTACACGCGGGCGTATAAATGAATTTACGAACCGCTAATACGGGATCGGCGCACGATGACACCCTTTTATCAGCTTGTTCGCCTTTTTAATTCTCTCAACGTCGCTCTCCGGATCGACTTTTGCCGAATAAAAAGTTAATTTAAAATTTGTCGTCGTCGAGCGCACACGCGTGAACTGGAAAAACGAACAGCTTTGTACACGCCGTGTAAATGTGATTAAGCGATAGGATTTATAAAGTATTCAAAACCTTTCGCTTCCTCGCTCGCTCTCGCAGCGACAACAGCCGAAAAAGTCGAGACCCGGAGTTGTAATTATTTACGAATGCGTGAAATCGCGCGAGATGGGGTGTCGATTGATCGGACGACTTTTCCACTCGATACTGGTGCGGCGATGCGATGGTAGACGAGGCTGCAAGAAGACAGGCATATCGATGCGACACTGGGAATGTGAATTTATTAGCTTCTTGTTCACGAATCTCGAGTGTATGCTAACGGCGTGCCATCGCATCGCCTTGATGTATTAAGGTCAAAAGGCGTAAAAATTGATCAGCGGCATGCTCGAATGGTCTCATAAATATAGTTAAGGGAGGATTTTAAATTCGTACAAAGTCACACGTCGTATACGAGAAGCTGACCTTGCGAGGGATGATCGCGAAGTATGAAGTTGATATGTTTTGGGGACCCCACTTGTCCACAAATAGAAAGATTCGTTGTCCCTTTCATCCTTAGTTTGAAAATTTTGGTCAAAAATAGACAAAAAATATTCTACCTAGAGTGTACAGGTACTACCAGTACTACACACGCCGAGTTACATCTCTTCTTCTATATTATAAATGGGTCGATGAAATGCCATCACGCTCGATAGGCTGAACAGATTCTTTTGAAAAATGTCTCAAATGAAAGCTTGGATTCCCTTAGGAGGTTTTTTTTAAAAAAAACATAGCAGAGAAGTGCATTCGGTAAGCTGTAATTAAGTTTTAAAGTCGTTTTGCATCTGTGTCTATGTGTGAGTGTTCCGCGCGCTTACCCCGTCATTGTAAACGTGTGTTAGAGTGATCAGTGTGACAATATATAACACATCGTGAATATAGAACGATCAGGGTTTCTTCCATCTAGAAAAGCGTCTCAGTGTACATACTGCGGTTGATCAGGCTATGTTGCGTCTTTTTATTATTGAACTTTTACTTCACAAATCCTTTCGTAGGGCTTCATGTGTTCAAAACTTAGGCCATGTGTCGTTTTTTTATTATCGAACTTTCATTTTACCAATACTGTTTTGCTTCATTTTTCATTTATTAAAGAGATTAATGTAATATATAAAGAGAAATCTTGATTTTTCCTCACCAGTGTTCTCAGGTATTACTGAAGGAAATCTTTTTAAAAATGTCTCATCTAGAAGTAAGTATTTTCTAGCAGGCGTATGGCGTGAAAATTTTTTGATAACTGTAACGTAAAACGTACTGACTTTCCGATGCGCAGAATCCCACCAGTTACCTAAGTAACTGAAAGGGAACCAAGGGTAACTGACAGGTTTCTGGGTAATCTGAGGGTAACTGGACGCTGTTAAGCATAAGGGAACCAACCAGTAAAATCTGTTTTTTGTGAACACGTGATTCGAAGTTCACGAGCCGTGTAGTAACTATGTGAAATAGCGTTTACGGATAAGATTTTTTCAACGTGAGTGCACATTTTTGAATCGGGGGGCCAATTTTGAAAAATTATGCTTTTTATGCACTTACCAATAACGATACTAAATTCTACTTTTTATGCACTCACCAATAACAATACTAATAAATCATTCTGCTTACAAATGTCAGCTGGTTTCCTTGCGTTTAACAGCGTCCAACTGACGTTTGCAAATGGATGGGTGACTTTTCCGCGGGTAGCTAGGGTAACTGATTGCGCATCCGGTTGGGAGACAGATATACCAAGTTCAAAACTCAGTTCATGTTGCGTTTTTTTACTACAGATCTTTCATTTTACAAACATTTTTTTGCTTCATTTTTCATTTATTGAGAAGATTAAAGAGATGTAAGTAGATGTTTCATGTTGCGCTTTTTTACTATCGAACTTTTATATTTTACACGTCGTATCTTTTAGTGCGTTTGTTATTATACAATGATAAGGAGAGTATACATATTATAGCGGTATACCTGTGACATAAATGTACAAACTGTTATCAAAGCCGATATCTTTAATGTTTTTGAGAGCCTCTGACTGGGACTGTGCAAACTGTAGAAGCACTATAGCGTCGAATCTTTTAGTGCGTTTTTTTTTTTTTTTTTACTATCAAACTTTTATTTTACAAATACTTTTTTGCTTCATTTTTCATGTATTGAAGAGATTAAAGAGATTTAGATGATAAGTAAAGTATACCGGCTAGGCATTTTCAAAGTGCAAAGTTACAAAATCGTACAGCATACAATGATAAGAAGAACATATAGCGCGACCTGTGACACAAACATACAAACTGTTACCTATCAAAGTTGTTATCTATAATTAATGTTTTTGAAAGCCTCTGACTGGGATTGTGCAAATTATAGAAGCGCTAGCGTCGAATAGGTTCTAATGTAAACAGTCACCATTCGAACTTTTATCCTCTGAGGTCTATTCTGAAATATTTTATTAAAAATAATAATAGTAAGGTAAGCTACCTATTCTGAGCCTAGCGTCAATTGTGAGTCCGTTTTTTGAAAACGCGTTTTCTCGCTAGATCGAGGTATTGGACAACCGTGAAACCTCTTCCATTCGAAGGACCAACATGTTTTACACTATCCATGTTGGTTTCAAGTTCATAACTCAATGTGTTTGTTGTGATGGAATTTTTTTTTCAAAGCTGTTATCAAAACATGCCTTATTTTTCATGTGTGTGAAATATCAATTCTGTGAAAAACGATCGATAAGTACTTTAAATTAATATTTTCTCAACGTATTATATACGGTTGTATAGAGGAGAGTCTAGGGGACATTTTTCCGCTTGAGTTTTCGATTTCGGTCATTCAAAAAATTGGGGAAATAGTTTGCAAAAATCGCGAAAAATCAAAGTGAATGATCGGATAATCGAATGAAAAGTGTAGTACAAGTGATACTTTAACTTATAAAACCAAATTTCACGTTTTTTCAGTTACTTTTTCTAATCAAACTTTAGCCCGACCCACAATTGGTACTACCTTTTTTCAGACCCATTATTGGTACTGTGAATTTACTCGACTTTAATGTGTTTTTAAAATACTTAAAGTCAAATAAGACGAGTCAACGTGTTTTTAAAATAAATTTGAAATGCTTACTTAAGTAAACTACATCATTTTTCATTTGATTTATTATACTTACCAATTATGGGTATATCAAAAAATTTCGTATCAATTGTGGGTCGTTGCTAATTAATGTGGGTCGACCCATAATTGGTATTTTCAAAAGAATTCCATCTGGAATTTTGAACAACTTAGAAGGCCTGAGGGTACTTTTGTTCATTGTCACGCCCTGCTTCAACAGTAATGAAAATTACCTATCATAAAGAACTTATTACTACTTGTGACAATTACTTTTGAGTTTTAAGCATTTTTGGATTTTTGGTGAATTTTTTCCCAAAAGTTCTCAAAACCCAAGATTGAGTGCAGCTCCCAATTATGGGTATTTTTTGATTCTCCAACAATTCACTATAAAATATCCTCGTAAATGACACTGAGGACTACAGAATCTGTACATGAACAAATATTGAAATTCAAAAAGCACTCTCAGTACTCCTATTGAGGTCGTGAAATGTACAGGATAATTTGATCACTTCTTATTTTTTAGATAGAGAAGAACGGGTAATCCGATTTAATTTTCAAAGATTACAAAGCTTGCACATTTATGAAAAAACTATTTCATGCTTCATTTTCTTTCATTAAAGAAAATTATCAAAACGTATAAGTATCAGCCTGTTTATTCCAATATGGGAATTTACATGTAATTTCGTTTCATACTATTGCATATGTTTGGGCAAAAGTACCGCTCAGTACTTCTATTGAGAACGTGAAATGTACAGGATAATTCGATCATATATCTCATTTTGGAGATAGAGAAGAATGGGCAATTCTATTTAATTTCCAAAGATTACAAAGCTTATCCATTTTAGGAAAAAACAATGTCATGTTTCATTTTCTTTATTTTTTTCCAAACGCCTGTTTTTTTTTTCTGTATGGGAATTTACATGTTATTTCGTTTCATATGTACTAATGCATATGTTTGAGCCCGTCCGAAGGACGGGTAATTCAGCTAGTGATCTATAAATGTAACGAAACGTCGCGCAGTGGCCTAAAGCCTTGAAAATACGAGCATTACCCTAAAAATTGACGGTAGTATTGGAAAATGAAACCATTAATTTTGCGCGGTAATGCTCGTCTTTTTGAAGTCTCGAATTACTGCATAACGCTTCAGTCAATTCATGTACAGGTTATATTTGGAACAAGATGGGAATATTCGCTCGGTGCAGGCGAGGGATTATTGGGTTTTGCGAAGTTCTTGGTTAATTCCTGGATCCATGGGTATAGCCAGCGAAGGGCAACTGGATTTTGAAAAAGAATTATGTTCCAGTGCTCAGAAGATTATTTTCGAATATTTAAAGCTAACTGAATAAAATTCGCAGAAAATAAGATGTGCCTAGAGGCCTCGGTACAGGTAAATTTAACGCGCGAAATTCATCACTCCTGAAAAACCAACGCAAAACTTTTTCGCGTACATTTCATCGCCACAAAAATTCAACGCGCCAAAAAAAAATTGACTGTTATGTTCCTGTGAAGCCATTTCAAGACACTCCGGGAGTAGGATTAGAAAAATTATACCCAGAATTAAATCCAACAACCTCGGGACCTATGGACCAGGGATAAAACTACAAGAAGTGTGGGGGTTGAAACATCCTCAATAATTTAACAGTTGCCAAATTTTGAAACTGTTCAATTGAATTTTTCATATTGTTTGTTCATTTTTTTCCAATTCTAAAAGCAGCCAATTTTTAGTTTTCAAAAAATATTTATCGACAAATTTTTCTTCTACACCCCCCCCCCCCCAACGCGAAAATGAGCTGGTTAACTACCTCCTCAGCGAAAAGAAAAAGTTCACCAAGTCGGACGCTATGACCATTCTCAAAATATTTAATGACCTAGAGATCGAATACGTCAGGATGAGTGAAGAGAAGCAGTACTATGAAGGAAAGGCAGAAGCCTTGGAAAAGGAAAAGAAAGACCAGCCGAGAAGCTACGCGAAAGCCACAGGCGTAACAAGACAAAGCGAAGAAACGAGAGGAAGAAGGGAGAGGTCGGTCTCAGCGAGACGCCTCCCAGGGAAGAATAAGAACACAGTACTTATCCGCCCTCTGGACAAGGATTCAACGAACACCAGCCAGCAGGTGAAGGATTGGTTACTGAAGGGAATTGACGTGGGGAAGTCAGGCAAAAAGGTAAAAAGTATTAAGAAGACCAAGTCTGCGGCCGTTATTGTAGAGGTCGCTACCGAGCACGATGTCGAGAAACTTCGCCAAGATTCGAAGATGAAAACCCTTCAGTTTGAAATGGTTAAACCAAGGAAAAAGAAACCCAGGATGATACTATTGAATGTGGACAGAACTGTGAAACACGAGGAACTGGTTGAAAGTATCTTCAATCAGAATGACTTCGGAGAAACGGGCAGCTTGGCGGAGTTCAAGGAAGGTCTGAAGCCAATATTTATGACAGGCCCAAGAGAGAAGCCTTACTGTCAGGGTAGTGGAGGTGACACTCGTGATCAGAAGGCAACTGAAGAACAAAGGTCGCCTATATATTGGCTATATGGATCGTGCAAGGTAGACGACTTCATTAGCGTGTCAGGGTGCTTTAAGTATCAGGCATTCGGGCATACGCAGGCAAAGTGTAAAAGGGAGCAGCCAATACGTGGACACTGTGCATAGAGAGGCCACACAGCCGAACAATGCACAGGTAAAGACAGACGGGCAAAATGTGCAAAATGTGAGTATGCCAGAATAGAGGCAGGCCACAAAGTGTCCGACAGGGAATGCCCGTGCTACAAGCACGCATTGAGAAAGGAGGTAGAGATCACCGAAGTTTAATGGTCCAAACTGTGATAAAGCTTGACCAGGTGAACCTACAACATGCCAAAGCAGCAAGCGACACGCTGGAACAATACATGGCCGCAGAGGGATTAGACGTGGTTCTTGTTCACGAGCCATATTCCTACCGGAAGGCTGTCAAGAGACTGGGGCGCCACAGAGTCATCTGCGTCGACGACGGCGTCCCAAAGGCAGCTATTATGATCCGCAGTGGTGGAGCTGACGTGGTCAAAGCCGAACAACACATCAGTACACACGTGACATGCGCCAAGATAGAAATTGGAAGAGCGTCAATCCTGGTGATCAGTGCCTATCGGCAGTTTAGCCACCAAATACAACCGTGCCTGGACTTAATCGAAGAGATCTTGACAACAGAGACGGCAGAACAGGTAGTTACTCGTATTGGGATGGATGCCAACGCTAAGTCCGTAGAATGACACCACGATAGCACTGACACCAGGGGAGAGGGCTCTCCAGGAATTTCTGGCAAGGAACGACCTATACGTAACGAATAGATCCGGTCAATCTTGGACATTCTATTCTCCATCAGAACGATCCAACACAGACGTCACAGCAGCATCGGCGGAAGCAGAATGAAAGAACCAGAAACTGGACAATCCTACCGCACCACATTGCGAGCGATCACAGGATCATCAGGCGAGAATATGAGCTAGATCCGGAACCCATTGTCCCGAGGGAGGTAGGTCACAACCTCAAGAAGGCTAAACGGGAAAAATTCTGGACTGAACTGAAGAAGACCTGCGGAGAGCCTCTCGCAAACGTCAGTGCCGATGATAAGGCAGTAGAGCTCGTAGGGAGAATTCGGGCAGCAGTGGATCGTTCAATTCCCAGGGGTTACGAAGTTAACTATTCGAAATGGTGGCGCAAGGAGGTGGCCACCCTGCAAAGGCAGATGAAAAGAAAGAGGAAGAAGTATCAAGCTACAAAACGACAAAATAGACCAGAGGAAGAACAACGGGAGCTAAAGAGCCAATACCACGGCGCCTTCGCAGACTACCGCAAAGGAGCGGAGCAAGCCAGAAACGCTAACTTCGAAAAATTTGTCAAGTCTAGGGATGACAAAGACCCGTGGGGAATCATCTACGGGTTCGCATAGAACGCAGACAGGAAGAAGAGCGTTTAGCATGCATCAAGAAGCCGGACGGAACATACACCGACGCCATGATTGAGACTATGCAGAAAATAGTCAATGATAAGATACCCATAGACGACGAGTCGGGGGACACTGAGGAGCACCAGGAGACCAGGAGAGAAGCAAGAGAGATCAGAGAAGCGCAAATAAAGAAGCCAGACAATTCACGGAAGCAGACCTCCAAAGGGCAGTGAAATGCCTAAAGAAGAGAAAAGCCCCAGGCCCCGACAAGATCATGAACGAAATGCTGCTCGAGGGATATGAACCGCTCAAGGAACGAATCCTGGAACCGTTCAATAAAGCGGTTCAAGAAGGAACGTTCCCGCAGGTCTGGAAAAAGTCTAATCTCGTCACAATCCCGAAGAGCCCAGGAAAGAGCGTTACAAACACGGCCAACATGCGACCCATTTGTCTCCTCGATAATCTGGGGAAGCTGTTGGAGCGGTGTCTCGTAGAAAGATTGAAGACTGAGGCGGGGCCTGCTCACCTATTCTGAGAATGCTTCGCACTGATGATGAAAGTACACAGAAGTACGAGTTGGGAATCTTCCTGGACATCAAGGGAGCCTTTGATCGAGCTTGGCGGCCTCTGGTACTTACACAGTTGAAGAGGCTTGGTTGTCAAAAAGATACGCTTAGGATGATCTGCAGTTATCTAGACAATCACGTGATCAGCATGGACGGAGAGACGCAGTCGTTTGAGCGGGCATCCAACATAGGGTGTCCCTAAGGTTCAATCCTGGGACCATTTCTGTGGATTGCCTTGTTTGAAGGCTTCCTCAAGTTACCTTTACCGTTAGGATGTCGAAAGATAGCATACGCTTATGATGCATATGCGGCTGTCAGTGCGAATACTCGGCGCGAGATGCAGGAGCGGGCAAATGACGCTCTGCGCCTCATCCTGGAGTGGGCGCAGAAAGCAAGAATGGTCTTTGTACCAGAAAAGTATGTCAAATGTGCCAAGTGCTAATGATGAAAAGGGAGTTGGTACAAGACCTCATACTATACACGGGAGAGACACGACTATGTTTCGCAGACTAAGTGCGATATCTCGGCCGAGTAATAACAACAAGGAGGACGATGTCAGCACGCATCAGGTACGCGACATAGAAGGCAGATGCCATGTTCCAGAAGCTCAGAAGGCTAACGGTTCATGAATGGGGGCTTAGGCCCTCCCAGTTGATCCACATCTACCGGGGGGGGGGTTTATATCCCCATTGTATAAGAGCTAAATGAAGACTTTGGACTAAGGACGAATCTTTCAAACAACAAAAAATTCATTTCCAATGGAGAGGAGGTCAACGAACTATCAGTGGGGCAAAAATGTTAAGAGTAAATCAGTGTCGGCACCTAGGTCAAGCCAGTTCTTTTGCAAACTATATGGAAAAAATAGTGAATACAAGAATATCCAGCGCTTGGAAAGCTTTTTGTTTCATAAAAGGATCTTTAAAAGCAAAATTACACTTTTAACAAAAATAAAAATATTATAAAGTTGTGTGAGCCCAGTATTAACATACGGAGCCCAAACTCGGGCCCTGACCCAAAGTCAACTGAAACGATTAACACACACCCATAACTCCACGCTACTTAGCATTTTAAGGATTCGGATAAAAGATAAAATCAAGATTAAAGAACTGGTGCTAAAACAGAGCTCACATAATTAAAAAATTAAAACTTGAACACGCGAATCATACGTCCAGAGGGGGGGGGGTGGAATCTGAGCACTTCATGGGTACCATTAGACAGCAAGTAGAAAAGAGGTCACCTTACCACCATATGGTGCAACGATATTTTAGGTTACATGGGGCCCAGATGGAAGACCACAGCCAGCACAAGAAAATACTGAAAGCGATGAGTGACGGAGGCTTATGCCCTACTGTGGGTGAAATAGATGACGAGCTGACGACTGAAATGGGGTGTAAATACCATCATGTCAGCCGTGGATATACTAATGTAAGTGTTGTTTTCTTTTTTGTATACCAATTCAAAGCCAATAAAAAAAGCACTCGCGAAAAATCAGAAAATTCGGTGATACTGTTCGCTGCATGAATGAAAGATGATTTCGAAGTAGTCTCCAATGTTCTCCACTACCACAGGGGGGTTAAAGTTTTCCGATTTCCAAATTCACTCCATTACTGTAGCTGATATACGATACACTTCTCGACCCAAAATATAATTCGTTTTCAGCTTTCTATGTAACAACCGAAGAAAACTAGTTCGCTTTGCACTCTTCAACGATCGAAACTATTTCTAATCTCGCCACATATGTGAAGTACCCGTCCGCAGCGATCTCACACACCCAAAACCACAAAGACGATCACATCGACGGCTTGCGCGAGGTTAATTATCAAATTTTGATATTCTCGAATCCAGAGGCGACACACTCGAAACATGTACAGCAATCGCTTCGTATTAGATTGCCACACACGATTGCCAAACTCGTTTTGAACATTGTAATGCGGAGTGGCTGTTTTTTCGAGTCGAAAAAAAGGTTAAGGGTTTATTTCGACTAATAAACGCGAGCGAATGCGACGTTACGTGAGAATTACATTGAAATATCGAAGCGCATACACGAACGACATTTCCTGTCCTCGCAGATGAACAAAATCTCTAACCACATCCACTCTGTAACACAATCCAAAAAGCCGAAGAGCTAGATGAGTACGGAGATTCGGCGGCGAAAAATATTTTTGGTTTGCCATCAACACCGCAACATCCTTGCGAGAGGGCTGGTGTGCGTTACCAAATTGAGATCCGGTATCGCTCTTCCGGACGACACGTCATACAAAAAGACAATACGATCTTTGAAGCACAGAACTTATTTTGGTTTTCACGAAAACATCTTCTGATCTGCATCGTATTTCTTCTGACAGGTACAGTAATCACGCACTCGAACTATCATAATCATTTGAAAAGATCGTTACAGTGGCGTAACAAAAGGGGGCCGTGGGGCCTGGACCCCTTCCATTGCCACTTCGTCAAATAGTGGCTTTTCTAATTTTAGAACCCTCTCTAACACCTCCTACCTGGAGGTGCGTGTCATGTGGTGGCATTCTTGAATCGTACCCCCTTTCCCAAGGTAGGGAGATCTTCCGCGGTGTATCACGTGGAAATACCAGGAGCATGAACCGCTCCTGTAGCAACATGTTTGACGCTCGGTCGAGCAGCCGTGGAGTGCTCTTCGAAGGTCCGCGAGCTTTCGGATGCCTTACCCAGAGGATTTTAACACCATCTACCTTTTTGATCAAGAACAGACTCCCCTCACTCGAACACTAGACTGACTATGTCACTGGTTCTCTATTTGATTGCAAAAGAAATTGAGCAGGCGATAGCCGATACTCACATGATTCATGATTATTAGGAAAATTCACCTCAAGTTCGTTCCATGTAAAGATATTCCTCAGGTAATTTCAAAAAATTCACTACCGGAGCACACGATTCATTCTGAGGAGTTGCGAGAGAGACACAATCATGAGAGAAGGTCAGACCCTATTCTAGAAGGAAAAATATGACTTTTGGTGAAGTAAGACTTTTACAATGATGCACAGGGGGGGGTACATTTATTGATGGGGTTCATGCCGTCCCCACAAACAAAATGAGTTCAAATACTGACATTTCTCTAACTGTCTAAATAATACAGTTTCAAGAAGAAGCTCAATGAAAAATCAAATGTTATATGTAGAGCTAGCTACCTGCAAAACTATGCTTCGTTTATTGTAAAAGAATATATTAAATACTTGCACCCTCCTTCGAGGGGAAGAGAACCATGTTTCACGACAAAGGCTGAATCAAAAGTACCTCATTGTCACCTTCAAGCAGAGGTAATGGCGATCACGGTGGCCATTGATAGAAGCCAGCAGAAGGGCCTTGTTAATAAGCAGATCTATATCTGTACAGAAAGTAAATCGGCTCTTAAGGCACTATCGTCACACCAAACTATCCCTGGTGATGGCGAAGTGTGTAAACAAATTATACACCCTTGCTTGGGAGAACTGTGTCACCATACTACAGACACCGGGATACTGCGGCATAAAAAAGAACATGATCGCTGGCAAGCTAGCGAAGGGGGGGGCATAAAAAAAGGAACTGGCAACATCCAGGACGAGTTTTCCTGTACCACACAGCGTCGTAAAATCCAAAGTTAAAGCTTGGATAACTAAGCAGACGGAAATGCATTGACGGTTGGCCAATGGCATGAAAGTCAGCAAAACACTGATAGGGGAGCCCTCCCCCCCAGTAAGTATGCCAAGTTCCTATTATGGCTTGACAGGAAACATGCAAGGCTCATGGTCGGACTACTGACTGGTCATGGGGCCACAAACCACATGCGGTATAAAATAGGTGTGGTGAAAAGCGGCTCCTGTAGGTACTGTGGAGAAGAGGAAGAAACCTCGATCCATATCATATGTCAATGCCCAGCAATAGCCAGGACAAGACGCGAAGCACTGGGACTAGAATATCCAGCATCCAGTGAAGTCAAAGAGACAGAGCTCAGTAAAATTCTCACTTTAGCTATAAAAGTGAGGCTACTGAGCTGATTCTGAGCAGCAACCTGAAGAAAAGTGCAATGGACTACAAAGTCTGAACACTCGGTGCATTGCGCCACCTCACACGAATGAATGAATCTTATTGCTAATTTAGAATCATTAACCCAGAAAATCTATGATATATGCTAAAAAAAAAAACAAAAAAAAACCTCCTTTTGAAGAGGGTCCACGTTGCGAAAAAGCATCTCTAACATCAAATTAGAGCTCAGTGATCTAAAGGATGTTTAATGCAATGCCAACCCCAATTCCTTTTTTGAGAGAAAAATTGTCCATCCTCTGAACGGGGGGGGGGGTGGAAGGTTCCACCAACTGTACATTTTTAAATGAGAACTTATCAACCGAAGTATGGAAATAGAGATTTTCTGGACCATGATTTTGATTTTCTCATTAGGTTTTTAATCCAGTTGTGAGTATTTGAATTTCGGATTCAAACTGGGCAAAATTGACTGGGCTGGGGAAATTAAACCAAGCATCGAAATAATATGGTTTTCTAAGTCGCTAATTTCGGACATCGCATCAGATTCGTGATTTGACCCCGACTGTGGCCACAAAATTTCAAAGCTCACTCTTGGCATGGGTAAAATTATTAATACTTTTTTTAATAGAACAGAGTATTCAGAAGGGAGGTTTTCGGGTCGCTGTTCTAAGAAATTTCATAATTTCTTTTTTCTCACCGTAAAATCAAAACCCCTCGGCCAATTTCACATAAATTTGAATTTTGAGACCCATAAGACCCAAATTGAAGTCGAATCAGAAGTTTGATACGATTTTCGAAATTAGCGATTCAAAGAAAGAAAAAAAAATATCTGTCATATTTTGTTCTAAAAAAAAAAAAAAAAAGAAAAAAAAGAAAGTTTCAAACCACCTATTTTGATAGAAACTTCATTCTAAATAATTATTGCCATTTAAGTCCAAAATTGGTGAAACGTTCCATCTTACTAAGTATACATATTAGCGGCATATTGTGAAATTCAGACATGTTATGCAGTGACTAGGCACGTAATAAAATGTCTAGTCATTTTAGGCAAATTGCAGAAACATCCACTATATCGGCCTAGGAAAAATTTTTAATTACTAGCTATAATATGAAATGACGAAAAGGTGTCCGGCGAACTGTATAATTACAGAATTTCAATAAAATGTACAATTTAAAATTAAAGTCGAGTTCGCGAATCAGAAAAGTAGGTGTGAGTATTAAAAAAGAATTCAAAATGTCCTCATTGTTTAGTTCGGGGAATATGGCCAAAATGTTACCAAAACCTAATTTAGCGACCTTTGGAACTAATTATTAAATACCAATATTAAACTTTACAGAATACTAGAAGCCCTCCTCCTCTCATTGCATGGGCCTCAATTTCAGATATGGGGTAAATACATGTAGATGAAAGGAGGGAGGTGAAGAAGTCCCATAAACGATATAAGTGTGTGAAGTGGTAAAGTAACAGAAGAAGATGATTATTATCTTCATCTGTGCATCTGTTCAAAAGTAATAATTCTTAATGGGGATATATTGAAGTCCATTTTGAGCAGTTCTAATCCAGATACAAGAAAATTGCTAATGACTTTTTTGATAGGAAATTTGGTGTACAATCGATGGCAAATCCAAAAACAGTAGTTAAGGGGATGCGTTTCACGGGAAATTGAAAAAATGTGAAAATTCCAATTCCAACCATTGTTTTCCTGTGGTTACCATAATTGCCTTCTACTATTACCTACTGGTATCAATTTTCTGTCTTATCTCCAATCGTGAGAAGAAAAAAAAAATTTCAAAGATAGAAAAGTTTTCAAATTTTGACCTTAACTCAGCCCCTTCAAATGTAAGAATATGCAAACATATCTACATATGTCGGGGTAGGTTGCCTGTTTTCTTTGTGTCTTATCAGCAATATATAGACAAGTTTTACGCTTGTCTTTATGTCTTATCAGTAGGCAATGAGACTGCTGTAATATCAGTGAGGAAGGAGAAGGTGGTTGTCAGATTTATATCGGGTAGACTTTTCATGCCTATTGTATATCTTTCTCTGTCATTACGTCTTTTATCAGCCATAGACTGGCAGTTTCATGTCTGTCTTCATGTCTTATCTCAGTAATGAAGTAGAAGGTGACTGATCTGTCCTCAATTCTTTGGATTTTTTTCTTTATGTCTTATCGATGAGTCTCGTATCTGTAATTATGTCTTGTCAGTAATGAAGGAGACGGTAGCTTGTCATTTTTTTGAATTTTTCCTTTGTCTTATTTAAATATACAGGGTGTCCGGACTTCGTTCAAGAACCCGCTAGGTACGCATAGTTCTCGATAAAACGAAAAAACCCAACTTATGTACGAAAATTTGCCCACTAGCAAATTGAAGGGGCCACGCCGTTTTAAAGATTACAAAAAACACAATTTTCGAGACGATATACGAAGTATGATATTTGACGGAATGAATAATCTGACTATGGGGGCTGGTAGTACTGGCTTGGACGAAAAAATCTTGGTACGATCTATTGCCTATTCTCAAAATTAAAGGCGCTGGAAAAGTTGAAATTTAGGAAAATTTCAATTTTTGTTAAATGGTCAAAGATACCTAATTTTTGCTCTCAACCCGAGCCCTGGAATCCGTCCTTTTGAGTATTACCTCAGAGATGTCCGGGAGGCTATTAGGGCTGTCTTAGCCCTCTTCACGTCTTGCCGAAAACCCGGCCTAGGTCGAAATGTAGTGAGTTGCTACGTGGGCTCGAACCCGGCACCTCCGGATTCTGAGACCAGTGCGCTATCCACTCGGCCACCAGACCCAGACCTAGGTAAATAAATAATAGTTTGAGGGCAATTGTGACTATGGGAACTTGTTGTACGTATCTAGGAGATGAAAAAATTATACAACCATCTTCGCCAAATTCTGAATTTTCAGAAAGTTA
This sequence comes from Acanthococcus lagerstroemiae, assembly GCA_031841125.1. Lineage (NCBI taxonomy): Eukaryota > Metazoa > Arthropoda > Insecta > Hemiptera > Eriococcidae > Acanthococcus > Acanthococcus lagerstroemiae. Next base: position 36,128,842 of record CM063113.1, on the reverse strand, counting down.
TCCTGCGTTGAGTAAAATCAAAAGACCCGACTTCTTAATTTTTTAGGTACTTTTGACAAAAAAATAAAAAAATAATCTAAGTAAAGGAGCCCTGCCGGACTACCAGCCCCCCTAGTCAGATTATTTATTCCGTCAATTACCATGTCTCGTATATGTATGATCTTGAAGATTGTGTGTGTGTGTTTTTTTTTGTAATCTCTAAACAGCGTAGCCCCTTCAATTTGCTCGTGGGCAATTTTTCGTATCTACTTGACTTTCTTTTCGTTTTATCGAATACTATGCGTACCTATAGCGGGCTCTTGAACGAAGTCCGGACACCCTGTATAGACAAGTCTCATATCTATTTTCATCAGGGCCGGATTAATGTTTTTCACTGTAGGAGGTCAGAGCTGGTGGGGGCCTTATCTCCATTCGAATATACAAGCCAAAAAAAGTACAATAGTACAAATAACATTTTTACGGTTTATTATATTCTGATTACAGTAAGTTCAAGTCAGTAATTACAATTTCATAGATTTTTTACGGGACTTATCCTTCGAAAATTGTTCAGTTACATCTTCAAAAGTTATATCCTTTAAAATGTCACTTTCAATAGTCATCAGCATAAGGTATATTAATCTTGTTTCACTCATGGATGTTCGGAGTCTGTTTTTTATAATTTTTAATGAGAAAGACCGCTCACCAGAGCAATTCGTCGCCATGATGCTCAAATATATACGAAGAGCGATGGAGGTATTTGGAAACGTATTCTGTAATTTATTTTTAATAATCGTGTCATAAAAAAAAAACATTTCAGTTGACATGAGTTCGTCGTTTTGGGGTATTCGTTTCATGAAATCTTTGAACTGGATCAGCTCATTTTCGAGCTCGGGCTCTAAGTCGTTGGGGTATGCAGCTACCAGTTTCTTGGCGTTTTCCTTCACCAATTTTTCTCCCTCCAAATTCGAAATATTTTCCAATTCCACCAAAAACCCAAAGGTTGTCGAAACGACTTCGCAGGCCGTAATTCTTGAGTCTAGCGAAGTCACAAGCTGATCAATGACTTCGAAAAAGGCTTCTCTTCGAAATTTCTCTCTGGTTGTCGAAGTCAAGTTCAAGTTGTCAGGATTTTTCTTCGAATCAAGGGGCTCATGACGTACGCTTCTTTGACGAATACGAACAGATTCATAGGCCTCATTATTCGACAGCTTCTTCCCTTCACTTTCGTAAAAATCGAAATTTTCTCTTTTAGTGAGTACAAACATACTCAGGGACTTCAGAGCATTAACAGCAGTGATTATAGTGATAGTCGGACTTTGTAGAGCTTGGCTTGTCCCGTCGAATCTTTCAAGGATATCACTCCAAAATGTGGTATATATCGCAGTTTCGAGAAGAGACATTTTTTTCAATAGTCCGTATGCTTCATTTCGAAAGGGATTCTTCGGTCTCTACAGATGACTTGGTTCTCTTCCAGTTGGTTATCTTCGCCGGAAAATAATTTTTGTCATTATTCGCAAATAGTATAGGAGCGGGCTTAGATTTTTTTACCCATTACAACTTTTTGGTGGGGGCCTGGGGCCCGGAGGCCATGGCCCCCTGGTCCCCCCTTAAATACGGCCCTGGTTTTCATCTTTCGGAAAGGAGATTGCCTTATACCTTGTCAGTAGAGAAGGAGAAGGTAACTGTTAGTGATATTTATATCGGATACAGCTTGAGTCTCATGCCTATGTTATATCTTTCACAACGTCGTTATCTCTTATCAGCCATAGACTGACAGTGGCATATATGTCATTAGGTCTTATCAGTAATGAAGCAGGAGGTAACTAAAAAAAAAAAAAAGCGAAGCGGCCGTCGACATTTTCATGTCGGCGAAATCCCAGGGCGGAAAGACATGAAAATGCTCTCCCATGGTTGCAGACGTATCTTCAAACTGATGTGCTAGCGGAGCGCAGAACTCATGGGCGTCGTTTCGGGGAGGGGGGGGGGTTGACGGGTAATACTTACCCCTCACACCAAATTGGGGGGTCTCATTACGGTAGCCTGACAACAACAACAAAGACGGCACAGATGACAAGGATGACAAAGACGGCAAAGATGACGAGAATAACAAAGACGACAAAAACGATAAAGATGACAAAGACTGCAAAGACAAAAAAGACGGCAAGGACAACAAAGACGGCAAAAACCGCAAAGGCAACAGAGCCGATAAAAGACAAAAAACTGACAAAGGCGGTAAAGATGACAAAGACAACAAAGACTACAAGGACGACAAAGATGGCAAAAGTGGCAAAGGCAACAGAGACAAAAACGACAAAGGCGACAAAACCGACAAATTCGGCTGCTTTAAATGTGTCAAAATTCTTTTTAAATGGTCTTTTTTTTCTTTTTTTTTTCCCATTAGGTTTTTCGTTATGTTTTTCGTTATGGTTTTGCTCAAGTATACCCAGTAGTAAAAGCACATAAAATGCTAAAAACGATTTTTGGACGTTCGCACACTCGTAACAAAATTAGCAGATGGGGTAGAGGCGAGACTTTCAGTATGTTAGTCCGGACGACATTCTCAACAATATTCAGCAAGCTCCCGCTTGTTACTCCTTTTTTCCACTGGCTTATTTACCTAGACTACAGGAGTGGACAGATCTTATATAGGAATATAGCGAAGATATTTTTCTGGAAAGCCAAAAATCGTTAAATTCCCAACTGACTCAACTCAAAATTCCCAAGTACAATGGATATTCAATAAGTAATGCCTCCAAGCCCATATCTTGGGAGCCACTAGACCTGGAAGAGTGCGCGCATGCTCTTTGGAAAGATAAACTCGTTAGCTTCAAAATGAGGGGTAGATCGGTTCCATATCTGCTTTTGTTCGCGAAGCATGTGTTCGAAACAAAAATTGGCTTACTGCCACTCGCTACATGCAAGTATTTTTTGACACTTGAAGGTGCTACGCCGGTTGAGATTTTTCGACGACTAAAGGCGCGTTTTGGGGATGAGTGTTTTCATACGGATGTGGGCAAGGGAAACAAAGGCTGGTGCGTTCGAATTACTGGATAAATCTTGGTCAGGGCGTCCAAAATTGCCGAAATGGGATGAAATTGTTGCCAAACTTGATAAAAAATTTCGGAATTTTGAAAAAGGACACCACAATCAATGCTGAAAAACTTTGTAAGATCTTGACAGCCTTATTGTGTCGATTAAGCCGCGTTCGACCTGCCAACGGTATCTGCTTACTGCAACAGGGCAACATGAGGCCGCACGCCGCAGCACGCACTCAAGTCAGGTTAGAGGAGTCGCATTACAAAATTGTTCCGCACCCTCCTTATAACCACGACCTTGCTCCTAGTGACTTTTATCTATTCAGGTATTTTGAAAAATATCTAAAAGGGTATTGTGTAGCATCGGATGACGAATTGAGAAATCTCAACCGGCGTAGCACCTTCAAACGTCAAAAAATACTTGCATGTATCGAGTGGCAGTAAGCCAATTTTCGTTTCGAACACATGCTTTGCGAACAAAAGCAGATATGGAACCGATCTACCCCTCATTTTGAAGCTAACGAGTTTATCTTTCAAAAGAGCATGCGCGCACTCTTCCAGGTCTAGTGGCTCCCAAGATATGGGCTTGGAGGCATTACTTATTGAACAGCCTTTGTATCAATAGTTATTTGTATTGGCTAAAAAAAGAAAAAATTGACTTATTGGATTTTCCCAACTTTTGATCCATCTACTAAAATTTCCCAACTCCGGCAGAGGCTTAGGAGCAAGCTACCCCAAGCCTCCCTTATTTACGTCCTTGGCCTTATAAGTTACCTGATATTTGGGTGTTTTGAGTCACTGCAGAGGGCAGAATGCAGAGCAGAGGAAAAGGAGACATGGTGGTGGTATATTGAAAGTGAAAAAGCGGGCCCATGCGATGGTACGATATTTTCCCGGTAGCTATTTATAGGCCCTAATCCGCCCCAGTCACGAGGCGCTATTACTCAAAAATTTTGAAAAAAACTACACGGAAATCTAGCACTATTAAGCAGAGATATCACCACACATACTGCAACATATTTTTCGAATAACTGCGGGTTGAGAACGCGATTAAAATTTACGAGAACACATAATTAGTTACCCTGTACCCCCGGATTCATATAGTACGTGTTTTCGAATTTTCGCCGCCGCGATTTTTATCGTTCGTATCGTCAATTTTAAGAACCCCTCGCTTATTAAACGTAGCCAGCTCTTCAAACTTGGTCGGCGATAGTGGAGAAAAGTGAAATCAGTTTTCAAGTTAGTTATCAAGCAATCCGAGCAACCCTTAAAACGATAAAAACTACGTTTATACGTGGTTACGAGCAATAAAGATGCGACATATATGTCCCTTTTTGTAACAGGGGTCGCGATCATTTCAGCATTGGTAGCTTTCGACGAGTTCGTCGAACCAATGAACGTGCGCGAGGCGGGGCTAATTTCCAGTTTATTCAACGAGCTGCTTTATTTACATATACACTCCGTCCAGTCCGGTGATAACCTACTTTAAATGGCATTAAACGCGAATAAAAAAAGATAAATTAATTTACGCCTAGTTCGAAGATAATCGACGTTCGTTATTCGGCTGAAATTTTCTTTCTCGGTGGTGCTCGAATTTTAAGAAAGTAAAAAAATTTGAACCGCGACATCGTGCGCGAACAAGACTTAAAATTTCGTCGAGAGTATTCGCACGTGCTACTGATTTCGTGCCGGGTTTAGTGAAATATGGTGAATTGCTGGTGGCCTTTGTCAACGGTAAGTGGTACTCGAAAATTAAATTTTAAAAAAAAATTGAGAAAAAGACGGGAACCGTGGCTGTGCCATATACACGCACATCGAAATCGTCGATTCATAAAGTCAGGAAATTTTATAATATTGGGAACTGAAAATTCGAAGTAACTCTCGCATTTGCTGATGACGTCCGGAATCCTATAATCGAAATTTATGATGGTGGAGTTTCCAAATTTAAAAAGTGCATAGCTATGCGTACGCTAGAACTCTCATTCAAGAGAAGGTTATATAGAGGCACACGCACGAATGGCAACAGTGAACGGGGAGGCTGTTCAGATGACCAAAATAACTACAAACCCTGATGAAAGCAAGGGGGAACTACATCGGTATTTTCCCCCGGAGATGCGTCTCCAACACAACAACTATGATGGCAACTCGCAAAGTAAATGATATAATTCCGGACGTAAAAAGTCTTCCATTTGGATGTCCAGATGTCTAGGCGGAGACTACCTAGTGAGAAACTATCAGAACTGAGAATAAGGACGTGGAATGTAAAGGACACTGAATGAGGTAGGAAAATTAGAGAACTCTTACAGAAAGAGATGAAAAGATTAAAGTTAGATATAATTAGAATTACTGAAGTGAGATGGCCAAAAGAAAATGATTTTTGGACAGGGAAGAATAGAATAATTAATACAGCAGCGAAAAGAGGACAAGTAGTCGTAGGTATTATTATTTGTGCCCCCCCCTCGACAGGTGCCCGAGGGTCCCAATAATGGTGAGGGACAGTACAGAATGGAAAAAAATAATAATTAATAAAAACAAGAACTAAAACTAAACTATAGAGGGGGAGAGGTTGGCACTGGAGCATACATATGGGATCGGCTGCGGAGTGAGTCCACGGTCACCACCGAGGGGCCCAGAGACTGAGGGGTTTAATAGGCAAAGGGTGTACGAGTATACCAGGTAACCATGAATGCGCACCGGAGCACCACAAGGGAAACGGACCTCCATCCTACATCTGTTGCAGTACCCTGCTAACAGAGCCGATGTTAAGCTTCTAGACATGTAAAATAAGTCAATCGTAGGGTCACTACGACTAACATTATTATATAGGACAACGGTTTTTTGTATCACTGATGATGAAATTCCCCCCGTATCAAATAATTCTGAATTTCTTCCATTAAAGGAACCGTAAACCGAATACTTGCCAGAATCGTGGGACATAATATTCTAATGTTGAGAATATCACTTAGAAATATTAATTTTGCCAAGTTTCTTCTATTTTCCGGGCTCAAAATCTCAAACCCAACCGGAAGCTCATTATAAGTGATGTCAGGAGGATAGTACATGAAAACTTTATAGTACAGATATTTTAAGAAACTTTTTTGACTTTCTTCAATTTCAGTAATACTTTTTTGAGTTGTGGGGTCCCATATGATGGCAGAGAATTCCAAGATTAATCGAACAAATGTAGTGCACAATATTTTCACAGTTTCAAAATGTTTATAATGTTTTCCGTTTCTTTTTATAAAACTAACTATTCTTTTACATTTCACGGATATGTGCTCGATATGCATGTTCAACAATAGTTTTGGGGAATATATTATAATCACCCATCAGGGAAAAAGAATTTGCACATCAAATTATCTGCGAATATATAATCCCGGAGAACATCAAATAAAATGAATTTGCACGTCTATACCTAATATATGGTTGAAGGTATGCACGCAATCCAGTTCGATGTAGCCCGTTTGATTCAGTTCCTTGGTCATTAATTGGAGTTCCTCTCTGTCCTGTGCTATTAAGGCGACGTCATCCGCGAACCTTAAGTTTCAACCTCCTCTCCTCCCAGTTTAGTAGGTTATGGAAGATTTCCTCCAGTAGACAGTTGAGAAGATTTTAGGATAGAGGGTCTCCCTGTTTTACACCTCTTTTGATTTCGAAGTATTGTCCTATTTTATCCAGACGTACCCTCCCTTTTCAATTTCTATACATTTCTTCTATTATTCTTATCAACTTCCTCGGAGCACCTTGTTTCCAGAGAGCCTCCCATAATGCTGGGCACGAGATAGAATTAGAAGCTTTTTGAAAGTCAAACAGCAGTATAATTCAGATTTTCTTTAAATTCGGGCACCGCGTTTATCATTTTTAAGTTCATTTATCATATGTGCAAAAACTTGTTTCATGCCGAGATGATTTATAATTATGCGGTGAATTTATTATTTCAGCCTTGCAATTTTCTCAATGTGATGTAATTTTCTGATAATGCTGATGGGATTTTATAAAATTTATGTGCAAAATATTCTTCATGCGTGCTGAAATTTTTTTTTTCTCTGAATTAATCCTTTTTCTGATAGGCGATTAAATGGTACCCAATAGTTTTGAGTCCAAAGTAACTCCCAAATCTTTCATAAAACTCACGCTTCGTAGTGGCACATTTTTTATTTGATAGTTAAATGAGATAGGCCTTCTTCGTTTTGTAAAACTTATTTTTTCACATATACCAATATTGAAAGGTAATACGTTATTGTCGCTTCACTGAGTTATCAAGTCAAGGTCATACTGTAGCTTCTTACAATCTTCTTCAGAAACTATCATTTCATACAACTTCATATCATCTGCATATAGTAAGACATTCGAGTATAGAATCTTTCCGGCTACGTCACTGACAAAAATTAAAAATAGAAATGGTCCCGAAACAGATCCCTGGGGAACGCCTAATATACTCTTGTAGTATGTAGAACCCCCCCCCCCCTATACTCAATAAATTGCATTCTATGATCTAAATATGGGTGAAATAGATTAATCAGGTCCTCTGCAAAACCAAAATTATGTAACTTTGCAAGTAAAATTTTATGATTACACATATATGATTAACTGTATCAAAAGCCGTTGAAAAATCTGTGTAAATTGCATCTAACTGCCCTCCATTAGAGAAGGTTGAATGGATATCATTTGTGAATTTCATCAAATTTGTTTGCACTGAATAGCCTTTCCTAAAACCGTGCTGATTGGAGTAAAACATATTCTTGGTTTGATTGTACAGATATTTGTGTATAATTGTTTCAAAAATTTTTGCAGCCAGTGGAATGAGGGAGATCGGGCGATCATTTTTTATTTCATTAATTTTGCCTGATTTAACCAGGGAAATTACTTTGGAGATTTTCCAAACAGTTGGATACACACCTGTCCTATGAACAATATTGCAGAAATGAGTCAATGGAGCAACCAAAAACTGAGAACAGGCTCGAAAGATATATAGGGGAATAAAATCTAGTATCTGGGCCACAAGAAGATTTTGGTTTAAGGTCTTTTAGAGCTCTTTCGTTTCGTCAGTAGTGATGGCACACGTACAGAGATTACGCCCCCTCCCCCTGCAGGCGCCTCCACATGCCCATTATTAATTTAATTCAAAATTACACTTCATTATGAATAAGACTGTACGGAATAACGTGCAAATTATACCGAACATAGTGAGAGAATATCAATGGTGAGAATTTCATCAAAACAAGCATCTTCTGTGATAAGTACAAGTTTATATGCCTACAGGAAGTTATAGTGAAGAAGAAGTAGAAAAAATTTATGAAGAAATGTATAGATTGATGAAGTACTAAGAAAGGTAAAAGAAAAAGAAAATTTAATTATAATGCAGAGTGTCTACCAAATACGAATTTTCCGAAAGTATAACCTTTGTATAATTTTTTTGTGATTTTTCTACGACGTTTTTTCGAAATATTTTCACGTCTGAACAGAATTTGCGCAAGGGAAAAACAGTGAATTCAAAAACATGCTAATTCCAAACAAAAACTTTGAAGAAACTTAAGAAATCACGAATGAATTATTGCAAAGAACACAATTTTCCGATAAAATTTCAATTTGGACGTAGTTTGATCAAAAATATTGCCATTGTTCAGGAAGAATTATCAAATTTGTAAGTAACTAGAGGCAGTATACGACTTTTATACGACTTGTATGACGGGTAAACACCCTGTAATGGGAGATTGGAATGCCAGAGCAAGAGAAAGAAAAGAACAAGGGGTATGCGGAGATAAGTTTCGAGAAGAATATAAATTATTATTGGAAACATTCTTTTTAAAAATCACGAGAGAAGAAAATACACTTGGAAAAGCCCAGAAGAGGTACGAAGATATCAAATACAGGGTATTTACCAGAATTCCGTTTTGGAATTCCGGGACTTTTTCGGGACTTTGTAAGACATTTCCGGGAAAAATGTGGGTGCAAAAAATACCATTATTTTGCTCAATATACGCAATAATGTTACCTGTATTATTTTACTGTATCGTCCTATCACCTTTCAAATACACGCACGCACTTCAAATTTCAATAATTTAATGCAATAATTCAGTAAAGAACTTAAATTTCATATGAAAACATACAGATGATTCCCCTTTACTCGGCGGACCAGACCCCGTGCGACGTCTAGCTATACTCCACCGCAAAAAATGTCCTGAAAGGACGTCGATTTGAGTCACAGAGTTTCAAGAGGATGTCGAAGGGAGGGGGGATCCAGCAGGTGTTCCAGAATTGGCAGGAAAGGTGGGCCAAGTGTATTCAACTTGGAGAGGAGTACACTGAATGGGAAACTGAACCGTACTTATAAATTTTTACAAAGGTCGTCCAAGTCTTTATTGAAGACACCTCGTACTTTCTCAGTCGCTAATTCATTGATCAATCCGTTCATTATGAAAATTTCAACTGCAAGGTCACCTTACTCTTACTTACGCTAGGGGACACATTGTCGCTATCAGCAATGATTACGTTTGCACAAAATTCGTTCGCATCGTTTAATGTTCAAAGTTCGCAAAAAATCCGTTCGAGTCACTAAAGTTAACTTTTGAAAAATTATTATTTCAAATTCTTAGAAATTCACGTTAGTTGGCAACATTTCTAGTCGTTATCGATCTAGACTACGCACGGGCAGTCTTCATGTATCGGGGAAACAGTCCAAGCTTTGGCGAAAAAATTATATCCAACATTTGTGAAGTATTCCGGGACCTTGTGCAATAGTTAAGTGAATTCCAGGATTTTTTCAGAGGATTCCACGACCTGTTTTTACCCTCCGTGACTTTTCCGGGTTTCCCAGAATTTCCGGGACCGGTAGACACCCTGAAATAGATTATATTATGACGAGATTAAGATACAAAAATCAAATACTGGATTGTAAGACATACCCAAGAGCGGATGTAAATCGTGACCAAAAATTTGGAGTAATGAAATGTACGTTTAAATTTTTAAAAATGAATGAAAAGAAAGTGAAAACAAAATGGAATTTTAAGTTATTGAAAGAGGTAAATAAAAGAGAAGAATGTAGAAAAAGAAATAACGAAAGAACTTTGTAAATCACAGGAAGGAAATGATACTGAAGGGGAGTGGATAACACTAAAATAAGCAATAAATCTGACAGCGCCGAAGAAATTAGGTACTCAAACAACAGAAAGGAGAAAACTAAGGATGAAAAGTGAGATACGAGAGTTAACGGAAGGAGGAAGAAAACAAGCCTATGATAGAGAAAGTAAGGACGAACATAAGGCTTTAAATAATCAAATAAAGAGAGAGTAAGAAGGCAAAGGCAAAATGGATTAATCGAAATTGTGAGAGAATTGAGGAGCAAATGAAAGCAGGAAACCCAATCAGAATAAAGTAAAAAGATATTTTGGAGCAAAAACAAAGAGAACAAATAATTTAACGGATGAAAAAGGAAAAATTATTAGATTCTTTAAAAAAAAAGGAAAAAGTTGGGTGAGAAATGTTGAATGTATAAGAATGGAGCAGGTATACGTAAATGTATAGAAAAAGAAGATAGTGTGGAGGATGAAGAGATCCTATTTTAAGATCAGAATTTGACAAAACTCTGAAAGAAATGAAACCAGAAGAAGCAGGTGAAATTGCTAGTGAGTTATTGAGGAATGTAGTAGTTTGAAAAAATTTATACAAATTAATTCGCAGAATCTAAGAGGAAGGAGAAATGCCAACAGATTTCCAGAAAAGCGGGTTAATTTGATCCCTAAAAAATCAGGAGCAAGTAAATGTGAGGTTTATCGTACTACCGTATAAGTTTACCATCGCACGCATCGAAGATTCTAGCAAGGATAATAAATAAGAGAATACAAAATAAAATGGAAGAAAGGTAGGAGAAGATCAGTTTGGATTTAGAAAAGGTAGAGAAACTAGGGAAGCAATTTCATGTCAGAGGCTTTTATTAGAAAAAATACTGAAAAAAGGTTGAGATACATATCTAGCATTTGCAGATTCAGAGGAAGCTTTTGATAATATCGAATGTTCAAAAATGTTTAAAATACCGAAGGAGATAGGAGGCAAGTATAAGGAAAGAAGAGGAATATAGAACTTACATAAGGATCAATGGGCTCAAATATAAATATAGGATGAAATGGGAGAAGCGAGGATTCTAAAAAGAGTGAGGCACGGTTGTTGTTTGTCACCAGTATGTAGTTTAACATATTTATAGAAAACGTAATCGAAGAAATAAATGAGAGTAAATCAGGCGTAATAATACAAAGCAGGGGTGTCGTGAGGCCATTTTGGTAAAGAAGATTCTTCGTATTCGTTTTCGGGGGGGGGGGGGGCTTTTTTATTTTCCTGGTCAGATGAGGAAAATAGGAAACGTTTGTAGTACGTTTTTATAATTCATAACACAGAAAGCACTTACTTAAACGACGTCAAGTGACAAGCAACCCCTTCATGTACTACATATGCTATTTATTGTACTTCAATGGATGAATCAGCAAAGAGAAAGAGAAAGTTATTCGCCACCAAAACTGAAACATCAAAGTTGGAATGTTTCTATTTCTTATCATTTAGAATTTTTATGACACTTGTGGTTAGTTTATTTTACGAGAATACGGAAAATTTAATATAATTAGTTTTAAAATGCCGAGAAACGTTTCATTTAAGTTTCGTTGTAAAGAATTGTTTTGCAATCAAACTATCAGAAGTGACAAGTGGAATGAGCACTGCAAAAAGAAGGAATACCACGTTGTGTCAGACAAAGAAAAAATTTACTGCTATTTCAAATTAGGGGGGTCAACCAACAGAGATTGAGGGGGACGTATTCATTGGACCAAGGGGATCTTGACACCCCTGCAAGGGGAGATATTGAGAATGATAAGGTTCGCAGACAACATTACAATAGTGGAAAGAACTAAAGAAAACATTGAAAAAATTGGATGGAAAATTGAAAATACAATATAAAATGAAAATGAATAAAAATAAAACGAAAGTGATGGTAGTCAGTGGATGGAAACAAAGTTCAATAAATATGGAAATAGGAGGTGAAGAAATAAAGGAAGTAAAGGAATTAAATACTTGGGTAGTGTGATAACGCACGGCCAAGGGGTCTGGTTGGCTGAGTGGATAGCGCGCTGGTCTCGGATTCCGGAGGTCCCGGATTCGAGCCCACGTAGCAACTCGCTACATTTCGACCTAGGCCGTTTTTTCGGCCAGAAGAGAAGAGGGCTAAGACAGTCCTAACAGCCTCCCCGACGTCTTTGAGGTAATGCTCGAAAGGGCGGATTCCAGGGCTCGGGTTGAGAGCAAAATGTAAAAAGAGTGTGATAACGCACGGTGGAAATTTTCGACGAAGTCAACTTCAGATTTTGCTTGATTGTGATCAAAACGGGCAAGTACCAATTTTTGCCACAAAGTCGGTGACTAAAATCGAAAATGCGAAATAATCCAAACTAAGTTCTTTCAAATTAGTTATAAAAATGTTACCATTTCTGTCCATATGTCCACAAAAATCACAGTTAGGCATCGGAGTGGGCTCTCTTTGCAGGGTAATATTAAGAGGGTGCTCACAAGATCCCGCCAAATATATCAAAACGACACTAAAAACGACGTATCTCTTTGAAGCACCAAGGAATAATGCAAATTTTTGATTTGTCAAGTTTCTGTTTGCATTTTGACTTAAAATTCGGGAAAACTGCGGCCTCCCGTCAATTCTGGGCCACCAAATTCTGCATCTGGTCCTATCTCTTCATAAACATACTAATCAGCCATTGACAGATCGAAGAAGCAATCCTGGAAGCAGCAATCCGAAATGCGTACAAACTGACTAGATTTATGCCCTCTCCCGTTTGAGTATTTGGATTATTTTTACACCGATAATATGGTACCTGGATGAGTAGATAAACGAGACACACTTAGAATTTGGAAAAATTCTCTACTGAAGGCTACTTATACGTTGATAATGAAAATACCAACTAAACTGTGCTGTCTTATTTTCTTAACTTACTAATTCTCGACTTCAGATGACAAATTTTGGGAAATTAGACGATTTAATTCAATATTTTTCTATCGGGAAAATTTGTGAGACTAGCAAAGACACTTCAGCGGAGACGTGTTTAAGATCGCTAAAACTGTTAAAAGTTGGTTTGCAACTCTTCATAACTTATCTAGACTTGATTAAAGCTCTTCAAGTCGAGATCAGACCTTTCAAGACAATACCATACTTATTCAAACGACTCACTAAAACTTAATAAAACTGTTCAAAGCTCATTAAAACTCCCAGACTCTTCCAAGCATATTTAAAACTTTCTAAGGTTCGTTTATAAAACTCACCCATAAACTCTTTATGATTCATTCGCATTCAAATAAAGCTCTTCGAGGCTCAAGATTTTTGATGTTTCGGCGGCCTCTCTTGTTTGAGATACTTCGAAACTCGTCTACTTCTCCCTTTTTGACTTTCTATGATCGTTTCAGATTTGATAAGACTATTCAAGACTCATTTTGGGTTCTTGAAAATTTGTTCAAGTCTCTGTAAGAAGTGACATAGGAATTTTTTTTCAGAGGGGTACAAAAATTACAAATGTGAGTCGACAAGCAGAAAAAAAAGTGTTTTCAGTCTTGAAAACTGAGCTGAGTTAAGAAGCAAAAAATTACATAAATCTTGCCACTGAATAAAATCTAAGGACCGCATCTTTGTATTAACTTGCTAAATGTTTCGGATTTTTTTTTTTTTTCACTTTCTTGTGAGGTACGAAAATGATACTTTATACCCCCAACGCTGATTTTTTCGGCGAGGGAGGGGTGTAATGTATATCTATACCTACTCCCCATTATGACACCAATATGACTGTAAGACTTCCATATGCACCGGCTTAAGATCCCAAAACCTTTTTAAAACTTCGGTATAGGCTCGTTAAAAATATCTTGAAACTTCTCCATACTAATTATTTCTGTCTGTTGAGCATTTCAAGCAAAAATGTTTCTCTTGGCGAGGACCATTGTTCTCACTATCCTCCCTGTATATTTTCGCTTGTTACTGGCATTAGGGATTGACTCAAGGGGGGCTAGGGGGCTGTAGTTCCCCTCAAAAAATCGAAACTGTTTCAAAATTAATTCATGGAAATAGGTAGTTACCAAATCAGGTAGGTATGAAATCGAGTTTTCACCCATGCCCAAGTTTTTTTCTCTCGATTCTAACCCCTATCAGAAAACAGTTCTGGTTGCGCCCCTCAACTGACTACATTTTTGTTATTTTACTTGGGTATTACGGAAAACGTATTGTCGTGCACAGGGTACAGATCCCTATTACTAAACTGAACTTTCTTAGTTATAGATGGACACAAGTTTCCAAGTTTTTTGAAACATAATTTTATACTTTAGCACCTGGGGAAGGGAGAATGCTAACTAAAAGATTCTGAGACATGAAAAATAATGATACCAAGTGAGATAGAAGATTAAAGTAATTTAAGCACTTGCGAGTTTTCGTAGGATATAATGAAATAAGTTTTAAAAAAAATCCTCTTAAGGGGCGAGGCATATAACTTACAAGTTCGAGAAGAATTTAATTTTTTTTAACGGATTTTAGTGTTTACGGATGAATATGAACGAGTCTCCAGGAAAAAGTTGACCCTCCGCGTTAGGAGAGAACTCCACCCCCCCCCCCCAGGATTTTTCACTCAGCAGTTGGGAAAATTTCCCATTCCAGTCAGGTCAGGGATGAAAATAAGAGGGGCATGGAAGCCTCCACCGGAGTTGGGAAAATTTTAGTAGATGGGTCAAAAGTTGGAAAAATCCAACAAATCAAAGGTGTTTTTCTTAACCAGCACAAAAAATTCTTGATACTTAGGAACTTTGAGTTGAGTCAGTTGGAACTTTCACAATTTCCGCCAGCCCCCCCCCCCCCACTAAATGAAAATTGTAGCACAACAGAAGTTTGAAGGTATACTTAGGGCGTCTAATAGGTTCATTCATTCTTCGTCAATTTATTCTCTAGTTAATAATTTCAGTGGATAAATTAATTCTCAAATCCCTCTTAGTTAATATCACCTTCAAAAGTCAGATATCTTTGCATTTCCTACCAAATTGGCAAATATCTGAAAACTAGAGGTCAGGGCTGCTCGAATTGGTACGAAACGTCCCACCAGTAAAAGTGTTGTAATCGACCTTTTTGGGGGGACTAAACAGCTACAGTACGATGTCTCTTAGTTAAATTCTCGTATCAAATTTGGGCACCATGATCTAAATATCTGAACTACCTAAACATTCATGTATCATAGTTCGCAGAGAATTTATTGTGATGCAATCTATCAAATTCTAGTCTCGACGAGGTTAAATTGTAAAATTATATTTTCTTACTTTCTTGCTGCAGCATGTGTTTACCCTAGCTCGAACCGATTTTATCAAAACTACTTTTGTTTCCTTAGATTTTCGTGCCAAGTTACTGTAGACGAAACGATTTTTCAACATACCCATTCGTTATTTAAAACAAAAATATTTTTAAGAAATGAAATCAAGTTTTCTCCGTATTTTGTACAATCTTATTTTACTTGTAGCCTTGACCCGGCAAAAATAACATATACATGTATTTTTGACTACAATAAACTTTAACAAAAACGGACGGTCCTGGTTGGGGGGGGGGGTCGTCATGCCGTCGGGTCCGCCCACTCAGTCACGGGTATAGGCCACTATCACCTGTCTTCAAGTCTCTCTGTTCTTATAGCAGTTATTTGCCATGAAATCCCGAATCTTCGAACAATTTCGTCCCTCCACCTCAAGGGCTCCCTTCCATGATCTCCAGGATACCAAAACTCCACAATTTTATTCAATTCATTTCCGTGACTTCTGGTCAGGTGCCCCGCATATCCAAGTTTAAAAGCTTCTTCACTGTCCATCGAACATCAAAAATATTAGATGTTCCTCTAATAAGCTGCGTACTAACGTTATCGATCAATTTTAAACCTAGAAGCGACCTCACCATTTTATTGTGGGTGGCCCTCAGCTTATTAATTTGGGTTTTGGTAAGGGCCCAGGTCTGGGGTCCGTACGCCAGTGAGTCAGTGATGGCTCAACACACTGTCTGAACACCTTGGCTTTGGAGGCAATATTCAGTTGGCTCTTGAAAATGCGTTTTAGGGACCCGAAGTTCCTCCATGCATTGGATATACAAGATTTTAGTTCTTTATCTTTGGCTTGGAAATCCCAAAAATCCTATTTTAAGATTTTAATTTTTTTTTCAATTTTTTTTTTTCTTGAAATTTTCAACTATGTTTTTCAAAGTAACTGTATTACGTATTTATGTAATTTGATCAAGTTTTTCACGCAGAGATCACAGATACGAAACAGAGGTTCGATTCAAATTAGAAAATCATTAATAAGGGCCTCGAGTTTAGGCGTCGCTCAGCAGAGGCGGAAACAGAACTCCATTTATTGGCCTAAGCCCCAACATAACAATTTTCATGGAAATACTGAAGCAAGCTCTCGTTACAAGCGCTTATTTTCCAGGGATGCATTTGGAAAAAAATGAAAATTTCTAGGAGTTTTCACAAAATTTTATACTGCTGAAACCGCTCGCCCCATTTTTGTTTCTTTTATCAGGTTACAACATGAACAGAAAACTATGGATTTACGTAAAGCATCAGTAGATTGAAGTTAAAACGCCTTAGAGAACGAGATAATTTTAAAATAAAATTTTAAGGAGCGCGATTTCTTGTAGACGATGTACAGGATAAAACAGCGATCTTCGTCTATAGACTCCAGCCAATGGAACTTCGGGTAAATCAATGAAAAAAATTTTAATCCATATCAGATACGAGCCGTATCAACTTCGAGATTCGAATAAACAACCCTTATGAATTCGCCAAATATCGTAGAATTCCTCTTCAGTTGACAAAGCCAGCAACCTCATTAAACGTACCGACTTTCAAAGAGATGATTATTAAAAAAAAGTTTATAGTTAACATTGAACATGAACAGGAATTCTTCAGCGGGCCTACCACAAAAAAAGGTATTTATAAAGAATTTGAAGAGTCTCTACGGCAAATTCTCCGAATACATGGCGATAGGGTTAACCGGAATTCAGCGAACAACTAAAAAGAGCGAGGGTTCTTTATTTTAGCCTTACAGAGGAGGGATCCGAAAATGTTATTATTTACCTGCGTTTTCTTACACACTTGAAGGATTTTTATTAACAGTATATCTCTTGCATTATATTCATTATTACACAAGCCTGTAACCGGATTTACATGACCATTGTAGTTTTAGCTTTCAAGTTTCAGAAGTTTTCGCACCTAGCTTAGTAAGGATACGAAAATTACCACTACACTTACAATCGAATAATTCGAGTTTCTTTTAATTTTATGCTTAGGATTCACGGAACACCTTCTAGTCCGCGAATGGAAACAACAGCTAGTGGTCGAGTTCGCGTTTCGTATGCCCGGCCGTGATGCCAGCAAACTACGGACGCAGAAACGCAGCATTTTAACCAGAAAAAGAAAATTTCGCCAGACCGTTTCGTAAATCTGGGGTATGAGTATTCTACAAAACTCGTTATTCGATTACAATACGGCTCTCAGTCAGTTCCTGGAGGCTCGTCGTCAACAACACCCCTCGCTGGGCTTAGGATTTTTTCCGGTACTAGGTTCAGCCAGCGGTAGCGATACGACGGACAGCCTAAGTCCATCTCCGCCGGCCATTAACAATGCTGGTAAATCGTTCACCATCGACGCCATACTCGGGTTGAGGTGCAAGTCAAATAATGTCGGATCTACCGTTCTTGATTATTCCAGTCCATCTTCCAGCAAGAAATCTGGAGGTAAGCATTAGAGAAAAATAATATTTCTTTCAATAACTGACCCTCTCAGCAGTCTACAGTGCTTGTCCCGTAGACTCTTCTTGCCGGGCATGGCTGTTGTATAGCACGTGTAAGGAAATCTTTACAATCAAGTCAGAGCCATGTGTTGCCAAACACTACCACTGCCCCTGTTAATAAATAAATACTCGTAAAAAGTTCAGAACGGTCAGGCGGGAACCAGTACTGAAAATTCAGACAAAATGTGTCCTATAGTAAATTAGCGAACTTCACTCAAAAAAAACCTTTTCTTTTGACATTTTTATGTCTGTACTAGGGTGTCCCTTATTTTACAAGTTTTCGGCAATTGATTAGGGTCGCACTGAATTTTGTTCCAGTAGACCTAGAAACTCGCCATAAAAAATTTGAGCTCAATCTGAGGTCATTAACCCGTGCCGCTTTGACCTGGAAGTTACGTGTAATACTGAAATTTTACAAAAAAAAACCGCGAATATCTCGGAACATATCAACTTCAGAACCAAGATGCAGATAACATAAAATATTTCTTGTTAAATTTTCTATTAAAAAATTCAATACAACTTTTCTCTAAAACGCATATTCACCGAGATAATTGCAAAATGTGAAAGTTCCGTGGAATGTGGCTTTTTTGTTATTTTTTCTTTCATAGCCGATCTTTACTAGCTAAATCGCAGTTATCTGAAAAAATATTCACTTTAGGACCAAAATGATAATAACATAAGCTGTTCCTTGTTAAATTCTCCATAAAAGGTCTTCTACAACTTTTCTTTAGAAAATATATTTATCGAGATAATCACAAAAAATGCGTGGAATTTTCGATAAACATAGGTTTTTTTCATTATTTTCCAGCTGAAATGTCGATTAATGTCGGGTAACGCACCATACAATATAACTTTTCAGTCTCTGTCTACTGGGGCAAGCGCCCCAGTTTGCCCCCTCCCCCACCTGGCTATGCCCATGACAGTTTGTTGGGTATCTACTATAGAATAGACCTCGGGTATGTATATCAACAATAATCAACAATTTGCGCATAAGATAAGAGGCTGTGCTGTTAAGGAACAGTCATGTGTTCTGAGAATTCAGGGTCATTTTCTATGGGCGAATCGCTGTTTCTTATTGTTGATATACATCATCTCAAGTCCACCATACCAAGTCTTCAACGGAATCTTAGAATGCTGAAGACTCAATAAAAACAGTTTGTTAATCCTAGATCGCAAAATTTGGTTTTTTCAATTATTGAATTTGGAATTAGTTATGGTGTCGTAGGACGAATGGCAATGCATGCATGCCAAGCGGAAACTACCCTTCCGAATATCGCATCAGTGGCCGGAGAGACGGTTCGTTTCCCCGTGCCGCTTCCGGTGAGCGCATCCTGCAAGAGCCATCATGGGGTTCCCTACTGACCGAGGTTCGTACTCCCCGAGCACTAGCCTGGAAATTTCAGGTCCCCCTCAGCCAGACGCACTTCTTCTCCACTCACCCCTGACACCTCCTCGTCTTGGTACGTGTGGCGATGCTGACGACGGAGGAGCCCTGCTGAGGCGTGGGGGCCCTGTCGGGGTATTTCGAACCCGGTCGCTCACTTTTGCAATAGTGCAGTCGACCTTCGTAGAGACAGCGCTGGCGCCCAACGATACTCGGAGTGGAATGCCGAGGAACCGCTACGCGTGATGACAGCAAGCAATGATCAGACCTCCTTAGCGCGGTCTACAGGAAGACGCCAACCTTCCCGGGTCAATGACTCATGGATACCTAGTTAACGTTTCTAGGCTCTTCCGCAAATTTTTCATCACTAGGGTCAGACCACCAGTCCTATCTCTTGCAAATACAAGATTTTAACACTCGCAAACACTTCTGCACATGTTTTTCTTCATCTCATCGTTAAAGGGGTGAAGACAGACACATGTAGAAGTGTTTGCGATTGTTAAAAGCTTGTATTTGCAAGAGGTAGGACTGTTAGTCTGACCCTAGTGATAAATAATTTGCGCAGGAGCCTAAAATTGAAACATTAACTAGGAATCCATGAGCCATAACTAATTCCAATATTTTTATTGAGTCTTCAGCATTCTAAGATTCCGTTGAAGACTTGGTATG
This sequence comes from Acanthococcus lagerstroemiae, assembly GCA_031841125.1. Taxonomy (NCBI): domain Eukaryota; kingdom Metazoa; phylum Arthropoda; class Insecta; order Hemiptera; family Eriococcidae; genus Acanthococcus; species Acanthococcus lagerstroemiae. The sequence continues at coordinate 36,108,931 of CM063113.1, read as the reverse complement.
GTGGACTTGAGATGATATACAATCAACAATAATAATAATAATAATAATAATAATAATAATAATAATAATAATAATAATAATAATAATAAACCTTTATTGAGGATGTACATAAGTGGTTTAGGCTTGAGCTGTTCTAAATCTATCTATTATAGTTATTCCTCGGCCCGTAACGAGCAAAGGTTTCCTGCAATCTTTCCCATTCAGTTTTCACGTTTGCAATTTGTTCGTAGTTTTTGTTTCTTAGAAATTGTGTGATGTCGTCCCTCCATCTTGCTAGTTGCCCTCCTACTTTTCTGCAATAGTTTATGGGTTGCCATATCGTGGTCTTGTATGTCTATCTATCGTCTTTTAATCGTGCAACGTGCCCCGCCCACCTCCATTTTTGTCTTCTTATGTATGTTACTATGTTTGTATTGTATTTACATTTTTGTTTTATTGTAGAAATTTTGATACGATCTTTTTTCTTTAGGTTTAACATAGACCTTTCCATATTATTCTGTGTGATTCTTATTTTTTCTAAATTGTTTTTGGTCAGTTCAGTGTCCATGTTTGGCAACCATACGTCAATGTAGGGACGACACACATATTAAAAACTAGGCTTTTATGATAGTTATTAAAAGGATCCTTGAGTATGTTCTTTAGAGACCAGAACTTCGACCAGGCTTTTGATATTCTTGTATTTATTTCTTTTTTCATTTCGTTCTCAAAAGATATTTGTTGTCCCAAATATGTGACTTCCCTCACTATTTCGAATTTCGCGGTTTTTGTTTTGATATTGCCAGCCATCCCCTTATTGGTTAATATTTTTGTTTTAGTTTCATTTATTTTTAATTTAGAAGGTTTTCCCTGTTCATCTAACTCATCTATCATTTCTATTAATTCTTCTTCTGTGTTCGCTAAGAGTATGATATCGTCGGCGAATCTGAGATTTGACAATCTTTCTCCATTTATAATCAACCCCTTTTCCTCCCATTTTAGTTTTCTAATAATTTCCTGTAACGCACTATTGAAGAGAATTGATGATAAAGGATCTCCCTGTTTTACGCCTCTTTTAATTTCAAAATACTGTCCTTCAACGTCCGTAATTATTCTCCCTTTCAGCCCAGTATACATTTCTTCTATTATATCTATGAGACATTTTGGGACCCCTTGGTTGTTCAAAGTTTTGACCATAAATTGATGGTCTATAGAGTCAAAGGCTTTTGTATAGTCTATCGTTGCTAAGAATAGATCTTTTTGATATTCAGTGCATTTTTCTATAATTTGATTTATACTGTGCAGGTGATCTATAGTTGAGAATGATTTTCTGAAACCTGCTTGTTCGTTAGGTTGTTGAATATTTAAAATTGCTTGGATACGTTTTTCTATTAGTCTCGAAAATATTTTTGAAAGGGTGGGCCCTAAAGTTATGGGGCGATAGTTTTCTATCTTGTGTTTATTTCCTTTTTTGAATATTATAATTATATCTGCAAGTTTCCATTCGCTTGGTATCTTTCTTGTTTCTAGTATTTTGTTAAATAATTTCGTTAACTTTTGATTAGTTCTGTTCCCCCCGCTTTAATATATTCGTTGGTGATTTTATCGTGCCCTGGGCTCTTGTTGTTTTTTAAATCTCTTACTACTCTCTCTACTTCTTCAGTCAAGAATTTCGGTTCAATTTCTTGAAGGTTTCCTTCTACTCTTTTTTCGATTTTAGGACTTTTGTCTGAAATGTCGTTATATAATGTCTCGTAATATTTGGATATAAACTTGTTTATTTCGTTTCTGTCGCTAATCTTTTCCCCTTTGCTGTCTTCAAAATGCGTTATCCATTGTATTCCCAGCCTCAATCTCTTCTTCATTCTTTTTATATTTTTGCTACCGTTTATGGTTTCCCTCACTATTTGTTCCTTTTCAATTTGATCTCTATGTCTTATCTTATTTCTTATTAATCTTGAAATTACATTTAATTCTATTCTTTCGGTTTTTGTTCTGTTTTTATTTTTCAATAGTGCAGCTCTTTTTTCATGCAGTTTTTTTAATTGGGTGTCGTTCTCGTTTTGGTCTTTGTTCTTGTCTTCTTCTTTTCCTTCTAACAATAGGAAACAGCGATTTGCCCACAGGAAATGACAATGTATTCTGAGAACATGTGACAGTTCCTTAACAGCACAATATTATATACACATACATAATCCGAGGTCTACTCTATAGTAGGTACCCAACAAACTGTCATAGGCATAGTCAGGTAGGGTGGGATGGGGGGGGGGTAAACCGGTGCGCTTGCACCCGTAGACAGAGACTGAAGTTGTATCGTAGTATGCACTACCCGACATTATTAGATATTTCAGCTGTAAAATAATGAAAAAAAACCTATGTTTTTCGAAAATTCCACGCATTTTTGCGGTTATTTCGATAAATATATTTTCTAAAAAAAAAAGTTGTAAGAGACCTTTTTACAGAGAATTCAACAAGGAACATTTTATGTTATTATCATTTTGGTCCTAAAGTGAAATTTTTTCAGATGCGATTTAGCTAGTAAAGATTGGTTACGAAAGAAAAAATAACAAAAGCCACGTTCCTCGAAACTTTCACACATTTTTGCGATTATCTCGGTGAATATGCGTTTTAGCGAAAAGTTGGGTTGTATCTTTTTTGTAGAAAATTTAACAGGGAACATTTTATGTTATATGCATTTTGGTTCTATATGTTCCGAGATATTCGCGGTTTTTCGTAAAATCTCAGTATTACAAGTACATAACTTCAAGGTCAAAGTGGCACGGCATAATGACCTTAAATTGAGCTCAAATTTTATATGGCGAGTTTCTAGGTCCATGGGAATATATTTCAGTGCGACCCTAATCAACTGGCGAAAATCTTTAAAATAAGGGACACGCTAGTCTTTACTTTGGCACACAGCGGAAAAAATTTGGAGCATGATGAAAAGAGCGTTACGAAAATAATAATAACCTGACTGACTAGACTGACTGGACTAACTGACTGACTCAACACTCTTCATTCGTCTGTGAGTACCACACGCCTTGTATCAGCCTGTATTCCCTTGCAAGCATCACGTTCCTCATACCAGCCTGCGAGCACTACGCTCTGATAGCGCATCATCTTGCAGGCGAGTCTGCAACCACGAGAGAGCATTTTCATGTCTGCTTCGCGGACTGCACTGACATGAGAATTTCATCGTCCAGCGAATGTAGCGTCCAAATAATATAGAACGCAGCAAGCTCTGCGGAGCGTAGCGGAAGACGACATTCTCATGTCGGTGCAGTCCGCGAAGAAGGACATGAAAATGCTCTATTGTGGTTGCAGACTCGTCTGCAAGTTAATGCACTAGCAGAGCATAGTGCTCGCAGGCTGGTACAAGGAACGAGATGCTCACAAGGGAATACAGGCTGATACAAGGAGTGTGGTACACGCAGGAGAATGAAGAGTGTTGAGTCAGTCAGTCAGTCCAGTCATTATATTTACTTTAGCACACACCGGAAAAAAGCGTTACTTTGGAGCGTGACGAAAAAAGCGTTACAAAAATAATAATAGTAATACCTAACTTTATTCATTCCTTCCATCCTCTTTTATTCTTATTTTTAACCTCGTTTTTCAGGCGCCCCTTTCCAGCTGAGCGCTTTGGACTACTTATCATTTTTGTCCATGAGGTAAAACCAGTACTATTTTGTTCTTCAAGTCTTTTTTCAATTTGTTTATAACTCATTCAGAACTCCAAGAAACACTTCTCAATACAGTAGACTTTCAATTATCCAATGATACACTCCTGTTCTCCTGAGTGTACTTGAGTGAAATTTTGTTTTAAATTTGACTGTATTTCGGGAATGGAGGAAAGTCTGCGCCAACTTTTTTCTCCTGATTCATCTTCAGTAACGTGCACGACTCTGAACTCTCACTTTGAATTCACAATTCAAGAAGTTTTTTGAGGTAGATTAGGAAATAACGTAATACTGTATCTACTCATGAAGAGTCCAGTATAAAATAATTTATTTTTCGAAACATTTACCGATAAAATTAGTACCTAGATACCGAACTGTAAGCAAAAATCCATCCGTTGATTATATCTTGGCTTTTACTTGCCTAAACTCGGTGAGATTATGTCCTCCTCAAATTTTATTTGACCTGGAGATAAAATGAAACTCAGTGTTATTCAGTCAACTAAATTCTCAATGCTAATTCTTAAAGGCGTGTAAAACTGCTTCCCAAATAGAGTGACAAACCATGAGCTTATCGTAAATACGTCGATGTTGTATACAAGGTGTTCCACGAAAGTCCCCCCCCTGTTTTTTCACGAACCGATGGGCAGATCTTCCCGGGACGAAAATGATTTCCCAGTCGTAAGGTCTAGTTTCTCTTGAGCTTAAAAAATTTTCTCCCCCTTTCACGGGGGGCTGGAACCTACCACCAACTTCGGAATCTTAAATAGGAAGGTATGCCTTTATGCACCTTGTTGGAAAGGCCATTTACTCCAAAATACGAATCCGTGGGAAAAAATTAAAATTTATCAATTTTGGGGGGGTAAGGGACCTAGAGATGACTAAAATCCACCCAGAATCAAAGTGTGGTGACCTATCAAACGAACTACCGAACATGGGGTTTTCCAGGTCGCTGATTTCGAAAATTGCCTTATTTTTTCGATTTGACTAACTCAGGGGGCAGAACATTCAAAAATTTGGGGCAGAAGGGGTTATTTTAATGTTTCTCATTTTCGCTGATACAATGTCTTCATGCACCTTGTTGGAAAGGCCTCTTTCTCCCAAAAGTAGAATCCGTGAAAATTTTTTGAAATTCGTCAATTTTGGGGGGGCGAGGTGGCCTAGAGGTGACCAAAATCCGCCCAGAATCAAAGTGTGATGACCTATCAAACGAACTACCAAAAAGGGGGTTTTCTAGGTCGCTGATTTCAAATAATTGCCTTATTTTTCCAATTTAACCCGTTTTAGAGTTTTAAAATCCAAATTTTCAACCTAAAATTGGTTCCATTATTCACAAATTTTTGACTTTCTGAATGCAGATTATTAAAGTCGCTTTATGCACATCGTTGAATAGAAAACTTCCTCCAGAGTATGAATTCGTGAAAAAAATTTCAAAATTTATCAATTTTCGGGGTAAGGGGTCCAGAGATGACCAAAATCCGTCCAAAATTGAAGTATTATGACCTAGCAAAAAAGCTATCGAAAAGGCGATTTTCGAGGTCGCTGATTCCGGATATCACATTTTTCCCCTGATTCAACGCGTTTCAGAGCCTTACAAAATTTTAGACCCAAAAGTGGTTCTAATTGACAAATTTTTGAGTTTCTTAGCTCAAGTTATCAAAGTGGCATCATGTACATCGCTGGATCAGACAGTTCCTCCAAAATATGAATTCGTGAAGAAAAATTGCAAATTCATCAACTTCGGGGAACGGGGTGTAACGCCAGCCAAAACCTATCCAAAATCAAAACCTAAAAGAGGTGCAGGGTGAGTTTTGAGAATGACCCTCCCCCCTGTTTTTTTCTCGAATAATTGTCGGATTGCTCCCAAACAAAATGCGATCTTCGTGTACCGTGGTCTAGTTTCCTGCGGGCACAAGAAATTTTCTCCCCCATATTTGGAGGGCTGGAACGTACCACTAACTTTGGAATCTTAAATGGGAAGGTATGTTCTTATGCACCTTGTTGCAAAGATCTCTCCGCTCCAAAATTGAATCGGCGGAAAAAATTCAAAATTTATCAATTTTAGGGGGCCAAGGGGCCTATAATTGGGGGAAATCCATCCAGAATCAAAGTGTGATGACCTAGGAATTTCTAATTGTTCTGAGAAAATTCAAAGAAAAACTTACGTTAGAATGGTCAAAAATCGATACCACAAATGTCACTCCAGTTTTTGTAACCTTACTTTTGGAAATTTGGGAATTTCATCGAAGATCTTTGGGAAAATTTTCCAATGATTTTCATTAAAAATTTTGGAGGAAAAATCTCATAGGAAATAAGTTGATGGAAAACTACAATGGTTTTGGAGAATTTTGTCAATGATTTTCAGGGAAAATGTTGCATGATCTCCGAGGAATTCCATCAAAAATTTCTTGAGGAATTTTGTCAGAAATTTTTGGGGAGAAATTGCAATAATTCTAATCTTTAGGAAAATCATTCGATAATTTCTGAAGAATTTCATTAGGAAACATTTGGGAAAAGGCTCCGATCGTTTTTGAAGATTTTCATCAAAAATCTTCAGGAAAAATGTTCGAGGATTTTAGAAAAATTTCATCGAATTTCTTTGGGAAAATTTTCCGATGCTTTTGATGGAACTACATCAAAAATTTTTGAGAAAAAAATCCTTGGGTTTTTTCAATTTTTTTTATTATTAACAAGCTTAATGCTGAACTGAAGAATCTTATCGGACATTTCTGGAAAAAATTTCCAATGTTTCCCAGAGAATTTCTTTAAAATTCTTAGGGAAAATATTCTGATAATTTTTGTAGAATTTCATTAAGAGAAAAACTCCGACGATTTTTGAAGTATTAACAATGTTCAGAAAAAATGTTCTCCGAAGAAATTCATCGAAGATTTTTGGTGAAAATCTCCCGAGAATTTTTAAGAAATTTCACTGGAAATTTTCGGAAGCAAATTCCGGTAATTTTTGATACAACTAACCTCCAGGAAAAATGTTTTCCGAAGAAATTCATCGAAAATCTGCAAGAATAATCTTCGATAATCTTTAAGGAATTTCATGAGAAATTCTTGGGAAAAAATTGCAATAATGTCCAAAGGTAGAAAAATACAGGAAAAATCCCGGATAATTTTCAAAGGAAGTTCATCAGAAACGGAAAGAAAAATAATTGCAGATTTTCTCCAACAGTTTGCAAACAAAAAAAGCGAACGAATCACTTTCTGAACAAAAAATCCTAGGTCATCACACTACAATATTCTCGGTGGATTTTCTCCAATTGTAGGCCCACTGGCCCCCTAAAATTGATCAAATCAGAATTTTTTTCACGGATTCTAATTTTGGGGGAAGAGATTTTTTCAACAAGGTGCATGAAGTCATGGTGTCAGTGAACATAAAAAACGTAAAAAAATGAATCCCTGCTCCCCCAAATTTTTGAATTTTCTGCCCCTGAATGGGTCAAATTGGAAAAATAACGCAATATTCGATATCCACGACCTGAAAACCCCCTTTTTTGATATTTCGTTCGATAGGTCATCACACTTTGATTCTGGGTGGATTTCCCCCAATTTTAGGCCCCCTGGCCTCCTAAAATTGATGAATTTTGAATCTTTTCCGCGAATTCAATTTTGGGGGGAAGAGGCCTTTCCAACAAGGTGCATAAAGACATTGTATCAGCGAAAATAAAAAACATTTAAAATAACCCCTTCTGCCCCAAATTTTTGAATGTTCTGTGCCTGGGTTAGTCAAATCGAAAAAATAAGGCAGTATTCGAAATCAGCGACCTGGAAAACCCCATTTTCGATAGTTCGTTTGATAGGTCACCGCACTTTGATTCTGGGTGAATTTTGGTCATCTCTAGGCCCCTTGCCCCCAAAATTGATAAATTTTGATTTTTTTCTACGGATTCGTATTTTGGAGTAAATGACCTTTCCAACGAGGTGCATAAAGGCATACCTTCCTATTTAAGATTACGAAGTTGGTGGTAGGTTCCAGCCCCCCGTGAAAGGGGGAGAAAATTTTTTAAGCTCAGGAGAAACTAGATGTTACGACTGGAAAATCATTTTCGTCCCGGGAAGATCTGCCCATGTATTTTTCTTTATTTAATGCTCCTCCTGTTCGCATGTTCTAGAACTCGGACGACGGTGAGTCTCTAACATGAGAAATTGTTCCTCCGACGTCCTAATTAATAAAACCATTCGAACATTCGCCTCGATTTCCTCTCAGTAGTTTGCAGTATTCCACCTGCTCGGCCATACTGCCCTCTCCCTCGTACACTATAATGTGGCCACCTGTTTACTCCTCAGCCCACCGAGGCTAATTTCGAAACCACTTATCTCGAATTTTCCCCGCTCGAATCAAACGCTCGTGTTGATGGTCTCGAACAACCCGTGGCAGCCAATTACACGCCGCCAGTCAACATCCCCATTCGGTGATTAAGTACGCGGTTACCGTGGCCCCCTCATCTCCGGTTGTGTATGAAATATTCGCTATTTATACTCGATTCGATTTTCGCGGTTATTTAAAACGGCGAGCCAGAACCACGATGAGCTGAGGGTTGGGGACAGTCAATAGTGTCACGCGTGTAAATTGTAACGATAAACGCGCAATTCGTCGATATTGGTGACAATGCTGCGGCACTGCCCCACCCCCTTCCACACCTTTAAAACAATATGCCATTTATATAGTTATATACGCGTACAATATAAACCGCGAAACGTCGAATATTGTTCGCGAAAAGAGCCCAAATCGTCGACGTTATTATAGCGCTTTTTGTTCGTTTTGACCCCCCTCCCCATATCTCTTCCCTATGCATTAACGAGTCGCGACGAGGGTGCCGTTAAATGTTTGCACGCCACCGCGAGGTTTTGTAAACACGATGCAATTACACCGATATAGCCCTAATCGAAAAGGAGGAACTTTAAGTGGGCTTTCAAGCAGTTTGATCCGGGAAGCTTGAACTTCGGAAAATAAATCGCATATGAGGAGCAGAAAATACGAATGAACGGTGGAACCATTTAAAGACGTGGTGAGAAAAGTGAAGCAACTTTGCGTAGTGTAAAGAAAATGTGGTTAAGTTGCATTTCGGTTGGAATAGTCTGTCAAATGTATGAAATGCCAACGTATAAGAGTACAACCCGATGAATTGTTCTAACCGACATTTGACTTAGCTATTTCTTGCGCTAAAAGCCCTCTTCTTACGTCTACTGCAGAATATAAGAAACCAGAGAATGTGATTGGGTGCAGAATAACAACGGAATTTCTTAAAAATAGAACGTGGAATTTCCTTCATTTTCGAAATGATCGAAAAAAACTTGCTCTTAAAAAGTTTTAATTTAAACTAGAAGAGTTTTGGTCAGTCTAAAAAGTTTTAGAAGAATCTGGAAGAGTCGTAAAGGGTGTCTCAGCGAGTCTTGGACAAGCAGTCGCGTAACGAAGAGGAGGGACTTCCGTGGAACGTCTCCTTTTGAGAATGAAAAACTACTCATTTGATATTTTCCCCCCTCCTAATTTTGCTCAATTCAGGGACTATTTCCTTTTCACATTTCCCTGTGTTATGCCTCCCCATATTCAAAGCCTCAAGTCTTAAAAAGTCCCAAATTGGGAGGACCAAGGACTAAATATAGATGGCAAGAGGCTAAATAATCTGAGATTTGCAGATGATATTGTACTGGTGGGAACTAAAAGGGAAGAAATAATAAAAATGGTGAAAGAACTCACACGGGAATGTGAAGAGGTGGGGCTGAAACTAAACACTAGCAAAACAAAATATATGAGCAACACAGAGCCAAAGAAAATCTCAAAATGGAAGGGATGGAGATAGAAAGGGTCAATGAATACACACACCTGGGAAGAATTATGTCGTTCAAAGAAGGACAAAAGAAAGAGCTACAAGAAAGAAGAAAAAAAGCGTGGAGGGGGTACTGGGCTCCGGGAAAAATCTTCAATGGTAAAATGAAAGTGCCATCCAAAATCAGAATTCTGGAATCTTGCGTATATCCAATCCTAACGTACGGGGCACAAACTTGGGCACTAACGAGAGAGCAAGCTAATAGCATACAAACGACCCAGCGGAAAATGGAAATAAGCATACTGGGAATAAGAACAAAAGATAAAATTAGGAACAGTGTGATTAGGAAAGAAACAGGAACAAAGGATATACTCGTGACAATCAGGTTGCAAAAAATTAGGTATGCAGGACATATAGCAAGAATGGAGAATGATTCATGGACAAAAAGGGTAACTAATTGGACACCGTACAGTAATAAAAGGAGAAGAGGCAGGCCAGCAAAAAGATGGAGAGACGACATTGAGGAAAGGCTAGGAGTGCTATGGAAGAGGAGAGCGCAAAACCGCAGAATTAGGGAACGAATAGGGGAGACCTATACTCGAAAAATGATAAATGTGAAATGCCGGAATAAAGGTACTATTATTATTTATTATTATTATTATTATTATTATTATTATTATTAAAGAATTGTTATCAAGTTGAAAATTTGTAAAAAGTCTGAAACAAAGTCTCGAATAAACGTTGAAGAATTTTTTTGAAGTTTCGAAGGTCTCAAAAAGGGCCGGCGGAGATCGGGTTACTCGGATTTTTTTTACAGCCGAACTAATTTTTTTGTCTAAGGGAAAGCCACAACCTTCTAGCACCTATATATCTGATTTTATTAAAGATCTGAAGTACTATATTAAATGTTTAATACATTTTTTTTTGTGTGAAAATAGATTTTTTGTGACATTACGACCCAGCCCGGGGTGAAATGTCACGGGTTGTTTAAATGGGAAAAAATTGAAAAACTGAAATAGCGTTCATTACGTAAAGGTGTTCAATAATTAAAACGAGATATTCTATTTTCTACAATAGAATAATATGAGGAGCGATGTTCCAAAACGGCCTCTGTCCATTTTTTTTTGAAAAATCATTTTATATAGCGCCATCTGGTGAGGAATCTAGTAATACATATTCTGGCTCGAACAAAATCACGACATCGCGAATCTCACGTATGTAAGAAACCAAAATAGACTCGCAAGGTGAGGAAAAAAATTGTCCCAAAACGGCCTCTGTCCACATATTTTTATCGCAATAGAGGAGAGTCGACATTATCTTGAGAATTTTATGAATGAGAGTCTACTGAAAGGCACGTTATGTCTAATTTTGTGCCAAACAAAAACTAATAATTCAAAAATGTTGTTCCAAAACGGCCTCTATCCAGGAGATCCCCCACTTCGCGACTGTCATGCGCGTCTCCTGTACAAGGCACATTCAATATTTCAAAGAGATATATTCCTGTAGGTGTTCTACTTGTAGGTGTAGTATAGGTGATACACTAGGTTTTTCTTCCGCGAGAAAAAAATATAAAACTGGACAGAGGCCGTTTTGGAAAATCGCTCCTCATATGAACCTAGGCGCAACTAGGAATTACCTGTGGGAGGGGCTGAACTAGAGAAACCGAGGGGGGTAAATTTTATACGAAAATGTAAAATACTCGACTCGTTTGACTAAAATTTGATTAAAAATTCTCAGTTTTTGGGGAGGGGGGCTATAGTGCCCATACCCCCCCCCCGGTTGCGCCTATGAATATAGAGATAAAAAAACAGATATTTCATTTATTCCAAACATATTATTCATCGGAACTGGCATCGCTTTAATCACCTCAGGAAAAATCAAATCTAAACTTCCAACTCCAACCTCCATGAACATAAATAATCTGTACATGCCTCGCGTACTCATGAATTAGTAATATTTAAGCAAATAATAAGTATTCCAAGAGTGACATTTCGACCCGCAAAATTTGTGACATTTCACCCCAACCAATTTGAAACGATTTTGTCAACAAACTATACAAACAGTAACGCTTTGTTGCAAAATTGACTAAAATAGATGTGCGCATTCGATTCCCAACACTTCAAGACGTAAATTAAGCTACTTACTGAATTTTTTATAGCTCAATGGACCGACGCGACGTATAGAAGAAAAATTCAAAACACTTGAAATTTTACTTTTGCTAAATTGTTATCATGTAAACACTTCAAGCACGGATATCTCATGATAAAGTCCTCCAGTGCACTTCGATCTTATAACAAAATTTCATCGCCGTATCTTTTACTACAATTTACTTCAATCATCGCCAGACAGCGTTAACTACCGACTGAGATACAGACTTCGAGACATTTCACCCCTGTGACATTTGGACTCGGTCGCCCCTGTAAAGTTCTGAACAAGTTTGAGAAAATCTTGAAGGAGAATTAAAAAGAGTCTTATGTAATTTTTTTTTTCAGATACATTTAAGAATGTTAGGTTAGACGTATCTTAAATAGCTATAATATCAACCTGGAAAAGTCATTCATGACAAATTTTAAACTAGTTTTGAATGGTCTTAGTGAGTTCGAAAGGCTTTAAGGTATTTTAAATCTGGGGGACTTAGAATATTTTCATTTGAGCATTGAACGGATATAGCTGTCTCTTTGGTACAGACCCGTAGCCAAAGGGGTGCTAGGGGGCACTGAGCACCCCCTAGCGCTTGCCGGAACTCCCCTAGCAAAATTTTGTCAATCAAAATATTTTACAGACGTATATACGTACAGAAATATGTAAATGTATTGGGGAAAAATTTATTTAAAAAACTACACAGAATCATGAAGATACATCGAAAACGTATTAGTACAGTATTATAAATTAACCCCTTAACTAATTAATATTTTTTTGCTAAAACGCTCAAAAAATTCCTATTTTATTTTGTTACTGATTATTATTCTATATGTGATAAGAAACCTCCCTGCGAGTATCTCACTTCTCTACGACCTCCCAAATTATAGAAAATCGATTTGAAAGTTGGTGACTAAAACTGGCTTGAAAGTGGAAAATAACAGATTTATCCGTAATCATGTATATTTATGATGAGAAAAGTCTAAATGACGGATTTTTTTCCCCATAATTTTTTTGCAAATAGAAGAACACAGATGATACAAATAAATTAAAAATGGGCAGAACAAACACTTACAAACTAAAATATCATCAAAGTCGTAATTTTGTTCCCAAAAATCACAAAAAAATTGTCAAAACTATTTTTCGAACTCTACAGCACGTGATCTGCTTCGGGCATCACGTCTGAAGGTCACGCAGGATATATCCGTCATTCAGGTATTTGTACTCGCCCTTTTAAAAGTTTGCGGAAATATCCTGCGGAAATATCCGTCATTATGCACTTTCAGAGACAAACAAAATTGACGGATATATCCGTCACTGTCAGCTAAGGAATTAATTTCACTTTATCTTCGGAGGTAGGAATTTTCATGACAGGTCTTGTACAAAAATTAGTCGATCAATTTCACCTTGGTCCAGTCGACTCATGTACTCTTCAATGTAGGGATGTACTGATAGGGAGTGGAGGGGGGCAACTTACCCCCTTGTAAGAATTTTTCACTCAGCACTTGGGAAAATTTACTATTTTAGTCAGGTGGAGTTGGAAGAATCCAACAAGTCAAAAGGTTATTTTCCATACATCCGCGTCTGGTTGAGACCACCAGATAATACTAGATAAAATTTGTGATCGATTGAGACCTCATGGAGCCTTCAAAGGTCAAAATCTGCTGAGTTATTAGTATATAAAGTTGAAATTTTATGTCACTTTTAAAAGAAAAACTTTGAACGCGTTTTTCTCAAAACTTTGTTTTTTGAAATTTCAACTTCAGATGCGAATAACTCGGCAAATTTTGCACTTAGAAGGCTCCACGAGGTCTCAATCAATCAAAAATTTCATCTAGTATTACCACAGGTGGTCTTAACTCAATACCTCAAAAGTGGGACCTTATTAGGAAAACGTACTCATATAGCTAAAATTATATAATCTCATCTCATTGATTTTTATTCTGTTGTGCAGTGTAATGGTTTCTTTCGGGTCTATCTTCGCAATTTCAGGATTTCGTATTTTAAGATACGACATTTCTTGTATCTCGAATAGGGCTTCGATGAGCATGAATATATGGAGACGGGAATGATAGAATATTCCATTTAGTTTGCTATTGAAGGCCTTGCATTCATTGGTCGTACGTATTTGATGTGCATCATATGCAACCTACATTGATTCCATCACTTACGTATTCATTCAGAATGTTTTCCACGAATTCGTCCACTGTTGAAAGGTCTGGGGCAATAGGGCTGAAGTCCTGATGAATGTACTCTTCTACTGCTTCCGGTGACAGGACAGGTACATACGTAAGTATTCAGGCGGGACGCAATTCGTTCAAGTTACTGTGTGGATAGCGGGTCGCAATTTAAGTATTGTACATTTTCCCTCGGGATGCATCTCAACCATGTAAAAATTGCTCAGGATGCAATTAACATACAGCCCTCAATTCAAATTATAAAAAACTTCTTCCAATAAGCTGTTGAACAGATTTGGTGATAAGAGGTCCCCTTGTTTTACCTCTGTATTAATTTTGAAGTATTGCCCCGTTTTGTCTAAACGCGCCCTTCCTTTGGCATTTTTGTACATTTCTTTTAATAATCTAATTATTTTATTGGAAACCCCTTGTCTCCGCAGAGCCCTCCACGGTGCAGGTAAGGAGATCGAGTCAAAAGATTTTTGAAAGTCTATCAATAATATATTTAAATTTTGATTAAATTCTTTCGATTTTTCAATCACTTGATTAATAACAAAGATTTGATCTATTGTCGAATAACCTTTTCTAAAGCCTGCTTGTTCGGATCTTTGGTGAAAGTCCAAGATGGGGTGTATGCGATTTTTGGTAATTTTTGCTCAAATCTTCCCTAAATTGGAGGTCAAACTTATGGGCCTGTAGTTATTAATAATGCTTTATCTCCTTTCTTAAATAACAATACTATTCCCGATAATTTCCACCCTAGAATCAGGTTGAAAATTACTATAACTATCGGTGCCAACTCGATGGCAAATGTTCGAAGTTCTTTATTTCCTATCCCGTCCGGACCTGCGGATTTTCCCACCTTTAGTTTACTCATTAGGACCGAGAAAACCTCTTCTTCCAATATTTGGGGAATTTCTTCCTCATTTTCTTTTTCCTCCAATTTACAGAGTTCACCTTCAGTCGCCTCCCCTTCGTATAACTTCTGGTAGAAATCCGTCGCCACTTGGACTATCCTATTTCGGTCGAATTCCAATTTTATTTTTGATTTTGGGAGTCAGGTCAGGGGTGCAGTGTCTCAGGGGCCACTTTAGCATGCGTGCATCGCCATACGTCCCACCACACTAATACATATAAGACATCCAGGGATATTGTTATTGCAAGAGGGAATAGTTAAGGGAAAGCAGTGGAAAGGAAGGAAAGCCGAGCAGATAATGAAGAATACAAGGTATAAATCCTTCTCAGAAATGAGAAGATTAGCACTGGAGAGAGTAACGTAGAGAGATGCAACCTACTAGTCGTGATACTAAGGAATCATCAACATAACTGAAAACTAAAAATAGTGTTTATGGTCAGGGTGATACAAGGGCACAATACTGAAATGGAAATAAAATTTCAGATTTCCTGAGTTCTTCAATTTATTTTTATCTCTTACTTTGACTCTGTGGTTCGAAATTAAACTTAACATCAAAATAGTCAGTACTGAATACGATTGACTGACAGTGTGTAGAGTGACATTCTCAAGGTACACGAAATAAAACGAACTTCGTTTGCCAGATAGAGAATTTCGTTTTCCAATTTTACTAACAGGTAACTGTAATTTGTCTAAAATACTGAAAATTCACCAACACCGCCGACTTTGGAGACTGATTTTTCATGTTTCATACTCCCTTCGCACCAGCCTTGATTCGTGTCCTCCTCCACTAATCAGATCCCGAGTTTCAATTGCAGAGGCACCGACTGTATTTTGCAGCTTCCCCTCAAACATTCGCACATTTTACTCGAATTAAAACACCGCGCACGAAGCTCGTAAATCACCGTCAGTTCATACCTCTTGCTCTCTCATTAATTCAAACTGAATACAACTCGAAACCGATATACGCCGAATTTGCATATTTGTTTCTCTTTTTCCTTTCTTTCAATACCACAAGATAGCTCTTGTTCTCTTTTTATTGTACTAGGGGGTTCAATTAAGTGTAAAATTTAGCAAGCCACAATACGTGACCGAACGTTATTAGTTACAAATCATTTAATTGTCGTCGCGTTCATTCAACGCAAATGAACGGGTTATCGATAATTAGGAAGAGGTGCGTTTTTTCAAGCAGGGTGAGTGCTGACACGTTCAAAATTTTAATTTTTTTTTTGTATGAATGAGAAATTGTTCGCGTTTGTTCATTAAAGCGCTGATCGAGTCATCATATACGTCGGATCGTTTGTCATCGTTCAATTGAGGCCTCGGAGTAGAATATATCGCGACTCGCGCGTGGTTGGCAATTCAAAAGGGGTTGTTGAGGGAGATATTTGCTAGAAGTGGTAGAACAGCAGCTGGTGCCCATCGTATACAGAACGCTATTTCATGTTTACAATATTTGATTCGAGTACAGTATCAGTGCATCAGTCTCGTGTCAGATATTCTATGTGTCTGCGGAAAAATATGTATCTCCTCATATGGGAACGGAACAGGGGCATCTTTGAATACTTCGAAATGAAGGAGCACTCGATTCGCCAGCAGAGCCAGGTTTTTTGAACAAATAGGATGCGATTAAGGAGATTTTGACTCTTAACCCCTTCTCAAATCAGACGGGAAAAATCGATGTGCACTAAACAACACATGACTTCAACGGACGAAAAAGAAGAGGTGAAAGTTAGAATCAAAAAACTAAAATATCTTCAAAGAATGATACTAATAGGAATAATATCTGCGTACAGAACAGTAACCCATACAGTTCCACGTGTAATAGCAGGTCTCACACCAGTAGATTTACAACTGAATCAAGTCAACAGAATGAAAAGGATTAAAAATGAATTAAAATCTAATAAAATCACAAAAATCAGCAGAAAGAAAAGGTTAAACGATAAAGATGTGGCAAGAACAATACAACAATGGAAAGACAGAAAGAAGAACAGCGAAACTGATACCAAACATAAAAGAAAGATTAAAAAGCAAAAAATTAAAAACAAACTATTTTCTTACGCAATACCAAACAGGACATGGAAATTTTGCAACATATTTTTAAAGAAATAGAAAATCACAAATAATAGTTGCAGGGAATGCAATGAATTCAGAGACGAAACTTGACTTTCAGTTGAGGGGGGAGGGGTGGAGAAGAAAAATTTGCCGACAAATATTTTTTTTAAACTAAAAGTTTGCCGACAATTTTTTTTTTGTTGAAAATTTGCCGATTTGTCAATCAAAATATTTTTCAATTGAAAAATAAATAAATAAACAAACAAACAAAGGTTCTTAGAAAATGAAAAATTCAAATGAACAGTTTCAAAATTTGCCAATACTCTCGATAATAATAAAAATTCTAATGAACCTAAAATTCTTGATATCCTTCTAAAAAACAGTAAATACAAAAAGAAAAACGTTCGGCCAGTTAACGAAAAAACTTTTAAAATTTGTCCAGCAAAAAACAATACCACAGACAATACGTTTGGCATATTAACTAAACAAAAAAACACCAATCGACGATGGGTAAACGTCAAAACTATTGTTGGGTCCTCATGCCACGGAAGGGTTGACCTTCCGAAAACAAGCCCGACTAAGACTCCAAAAATAGAAATAGCGTACTATAATTGTAGAGGTCTAAGTAACGAAGAAAGAATGTACGAGTTTGAGAAAGCGGCCAAAAAAATAAAATGGCATATAATAGGCTTATCCGAGGTATGTAAACTCGAAGAAGGTCTGATCAAAAGAAAAAATGGTAATTATTTGTTCTATAAAGGGGAGACTAAAGGATATAGAGGTGTTTTTAGTAAAGAGATTATGCCCAGAGTGTCGAAATTAAAGCCATCTCAGAAAGAATATGTGTTTTGAAAATAAAACTGAACGACAAGTTGAAAGCTACGATAATACAGGTATACGCCCCTATACTAGGTGCAGACGAAAAAGAACAGGAAAAATTCTACGACTTGTTACAAGAGACACTAAACAAACGAAAAAGAATACTACAACCTGGTGATGGGAGATTGGAATGCCAAAGTAGGAGTGAAACAGAAACAGAGTAACGATAAGGTTTTAGGCCCCTTTGGAATAGGTAATAAAAACAAAAATGGCGATAGACTTATAAATTGGGCAATGACTAATAATCTAAAAATCGCAGGCTCGTTTTTCAAAAAAAGAATTAACAAAAAATGGACCTGAATTTCTCCCAATCAAAAAGTTAAAAACGAAATTGACCATCTCTTAATCAATGATATGAGGATAGTACAAAACACTTCGGTTATATCTAAGTTCAACTTTTCCTCCGACCACAGGCTTTGTAGATGCACCCTTAGTATACCCAAAAGAATTAGAATAATGAACTATAGAAAGACGAACTCTCACAATTCGAGAACCGCAACCAATTTACAAGACGCCAAAAATTTCTTATAGCCGAAATTGATAAAATTAAGCTAGACAGTAACCAGAATAGTATGCAAAAAAATTATGACCGGCTAGAAAGCGCAATTACAAGAACGGTGAAGAAATTTGGCACAAAAAGCGGAATCGAACCCAGGACAGACGATAAAATTTCGGCTGAAACGAAAACGCTTATAGAGAAAAGGACAGAACTAGCCAGTAGGAATACAAGAAATGCGAAGGATAAGGTGGAGCTAACCGAGATAAACAAACTTATAAGGAAAAAAATTAAAAAAGATATACATGATTACGAAGAAAACGTAATTGTAAAATTCTTAGAGGAAGGGAACTCCACTAAAAAAACGCTAAAAGAATTGTATAGCAACAAGAGTATCATTGCGACCCTAAAGGACCCAAACGGGATAAAGACAAACTCAAGAGAAAAGATTCTTGAAATGGCTACAGAATTTTACAGAAATCTTTACAAGAAAAGAGAGGAAGCATCAAAGTTTGAAGCCAAAAATTACGTGACCAATCCCGACCCCACCCCACCTATATTACACTCAGAAATAGAATTCGTACTAAAAAATCTGAAAATTAGTAAATGCCCAGGCCCGGACGGCATAGCAAATGAAACACTAAAAATCTTTACAGAAGAATTAACAAAACCACTAACCATAATTTGTAACCAAATTCTGAACAGCCAAAATATTCCGATACAATGGGCTAACTCTGAAATAATCATTCTATTCAAAAAAGGGGAGAAGGATAAGCTAGAAAATTATAGACCCATATCCCTAAGTTCGAACGTAGGTAAAGCTTTTATGAACATTTTGAAAAATCGACTATATAAAAAATTGGACAAACAACAACCCCCGGAACAAGCCGGTTTCAGAAAAAATTTTTCTACAATAGACCATATTCTAACGATAAACCAATTAATAGAAAAAACAAACGAATACCAAATTGAAGCGCATCTTTTATTCTTAGACTTTCACAAGGCTTTCGATTCCATAGACCATGAAGCCCTTTGGCAGGCGCTATACAGACAAGGGGCAGAAGAAAAAATAGTCAAACCCTACAAAACAGCTACCACATGGCAACAGCCTATGTGAACATAGAAGGAAAGGGACCCAAATTTAACATAGAAAGGGGAGTAAAACAAGGAGATCCGCTTCCACCAAATTTATTTAACTGCCTCTTACAAGAAATTTTTGAGAAAGTAAATTGGAAAAATTTCGGACTAAACATAAACGGTAGAAACTTGAATAACTTGCGCTTCGCCGATGATATTATAATAATAGCAAAGAACCTAATCGAGTTGGAGAAAATGTGTAAAGATCTGACAGAAGAGTGTGGAAAGGTAGGACTGTATGCCAACATGAGCAAAACAAAATACATGAGCAACAACCCCAAGTCGGAACTAGTGATTAATAATACAAAAATAGAGAGAGTGCATGAATATGTGTATCTAGAACAGCTAATTTCCTTCGAGGACAGAACGAATAAGGAAATTAAAAGAAGAATAGAGCTCGGTTGGAAAAAATTTTGGACACTTAAAAAATTCTACAAATCAAAAAAACTAAGCCTTAAATCCAAAATAAAAATGCTAGAGAGTTGCACCCTACCTACGATAATTTACGGAGCCCAAACGTGGTCCTTAACAAAATCCCACCTTAAGTAAACTACAGAGTACGCAGAGAAGCATGGAGCGCAGTATCCTAAATATCAAAAAGAAATATGAAGTCCCAATGAAAGAAATAAGAGCAAAACAAAAAGTAAAGGTTGAGCATATATAATTAAAAAATTTAAATTTAAATTTGCTGGGCACGTAGAGTACGACAGAGTAACGCGAGATGGACAAAAAATTTAATAGAATGGCTACCATACGAAGAAATAAGACGGGAAGGCAGGCCGGGACTCAGATGGCGCGAAGAGCTAGAGAGGAGGGTCGGACTAGTGTGGCATAGAGTTGCTCACAATAAGGACGTATGGAAAAAGACTGGGGAGGTCTATGCCCGGGGATGGGCCGTTTGAGCTCAGTGACAGCGCACGCGAAGCTATATAATAAGTACCGTAGTTTTAAGCTACTTGTAGACAACCCTTGAATATAGTACGTATTGTAGATCAATGATACTTTGTATGAACCTTTATAATAATAGTACTATCAAGTGTTGCCGTCACTACCTCAAATAAAGACTGTTATATGTATATCTCCTCATATGGGAACGGAACAGGGACATCTTTTTGAATACTTCGAAATGAAGGAGCACTCGATTCGCCAGCAGAGCCAGGTTTTTTGAACAAATAGGATGCGCTTAAGGAGATTTTGACTCTTAACCCCTTCTCAAATCAGACGGGAAAAATCGATGTGCACTAAACAACACATGACTTCAACGGACGAAAAAGAAGAGGTGAAAGTTAGAATCAAAAAACTAAAATATCTTCAAAGAATGATACTAATAGGAATAATATCTGCGTACAGAACAGTAACCCATACAGTTCCACGTGTAATAGCAGGTCTCACACCAATAGATTTACAACTGAATCAAGTCAACAGAATGAAAAGGATTAAAAATGAATTAAAATCTAATAAAATCACAAAAATCAGCAGAAAGAAAAGGTTAAACGATAAAGATGTGGCAAGAACAATACAACAATGAAAAGACAGAAAGAAGAACAGCGAAACTGATACCAAACATAAAAGAAAGATTAAAAAGCAAAAAATTAAAAACAAACTATTTTCTTACGCAATACCAAACAGGACATGGAAATTTTGCAACATATTTTTAAAGAAATAGAAAATCACAAACAATAGTTGCAGGGAATGCAATGAATTCAGAGACGAAACTTGACTTTCAGTTGAGGGAGGAGGGGTGGAGAAGAAAAATTTGCCGACAAATATTTTTTTTTAACTAAAAGTTTCCCAATTTTTTTTTTGTTGAAAATTTGCCGATTTGTCAATCAAAATATTTTTTAATTGAAAAATAAATAAATAAATAAACAAACAAACAAACAAACAAACAAACAAACAAACAAACAAAGGTTCTTAGAAAATAAAAAATTCAAATGAACAGTTTCAAATTTGCCCGTTTGCCAAATTATTGGGGTTGTTTTACCCGAGGGATTTTCAAAATTGAATTCAACGACCTTGAGAACTCAATATCTGATGAAAGTACATGGCGATTTTCAAATATTTTGTCCCCTACCCCTTGGTGCCTCGGTTTTCAATTAGAAGCCAAATGGATGCAAATATGAATTGAAAGAGCTTGAAAACCTGTTATTTGATATGTACATTATATTTCTCAAGGAATTTCATTCTCCTCCTCTCGGTGCAACAACTTTCAACTTTGGGTTAAACTGATACCAGAAATGAATTTAGCGACTTTGAAAACCCATAGTTTAATATGTATATTGTATTTCATCATCTCCTCTCCCTCGAGGCCGGAATATTCAATTTGGGATCGAAGTGATACCAAAAATGAATTCAGTGACCTTATAAACCTCCTACTTGATAATTACTCTTGCTGTGTAGCTGCAATTGAATTGCGTCGCCTCGTAGGAAGAACGAGCGGCTATCAGCTTAAGTGTGACCTGCTAGGAAGAAAGGGACCTGCGCGCAAAAATGTAAATTTTATATAGGAGAGCGGGTAAACAAAACTGATAACGTTTTCACGTTCCGAGACACTCAACTTTGAAGACTTACCGCAGGTTGGGAAAATTCTTTAGAATTTTTTCGACAACACCACGTTAGTCAAAAACAGTTTTTATCGCAAAAATGATTTTTTGTGCACGGGTCCCTTTCTTCCTGGCAGATCACAAGTCACAATTTCGTGATCTGTTTCTTTCTTATCCTTATCTGCTTAAGGAGTTACTTTCTGCCGGTTTTGGCATATGGAACGCGATCGCCTGCACGCCTGGACGGCTGGACGACATATCCATGTAACAATGTCCTTCCCTGCTGCGGTTGAACTCTTTCTTCTTTGTTTAGGAACTTACCAACAACGTGAAGTCGATTCTCAGTTTTGTCCTCAAACTCGGATATGTGAGGTTAATACACCACCATTATTAACTTGTCGATATTTTGAAATTCTTACCTGTAAACAGAAACAGAAAATAAACATCAGAAAAAGTGTGAATAACAAACAGTTTCATATACACCGGGAAATGATGCGTGCAACAGTTAAAGTTAATGATAAAAAAACCAGTGGTGAGGTGGAGGGGGAGGGTAACATCTTAACGAATCTTCGGGTTTGGACTTTTTCGGCAAATTTGACCATTTAGTCGGCATTTCGAACTATCAGTTAGCTAAACCAGAAAACTGTCAGTTTTTTTCTTCTTTTTTTTTTTCTTCCACATGAAGGATTGAAAATCTTTGTACAAAAGAAGAGGGAGAAACAGGACGATCTAAAATCTGGACTTTTATATCCGGATTCGATTCTCCAATTCTCTGAAGGATCTCTGGTTCGGACCTAGATCCGAAATTTCTTCATTTTGCCTAGGATCATGAATATCAGGTCTTGAAATCTTCCTTTGTAAATATTCAGCTGGATAAGATGTGCCGATGAATTTGCATTCATTAGGCGGCAAATTGTAGAGAACTAGATCGTTGAAAAGAATTCAGTCGATAATAATAATAATGAATTTTCCAGTTTTTGAGGCGATGGGAGGTGGAGATACAAGAAAAGCGTTAATTGTAAGATTCAGTGTGTCGTTTCAGGGAAAGATCGTAAGATTACAGCATCTCAAGCAGAGTTGGACATTATTCGAATAATATTTGCGAATAAAAAGTTATTTGTTATTCATTGCTCGTCACTTTCAAACATAATCAGTGTTAATATTCAACAAAATTATCGAATCGGAGAAGATCCGGATTCAGTGAAAAGTTAAAGAAATACTAATACTCCGTATGTAGGGTGTGCCAATTCACTTTTTCTTCTTCTGTATTCCAGAGCGCTATCGGCTGTTATGCCATCATCAGCGGAAGAAAAGGTGAATTGGCTCACCCTACACACGGAATATTATCAAGTTCACTCACACTCAGATATACTAATACAAACAAAAAGAAGAGAGAGAGAGAGAAGAAACACGGCCTGCAGAAGAACTTTAGACCATAGGCCTTACGCCAAGATTTTCACAAAAATCTTTTTTAAAAAATACAGCATCTATGTAATTAGACCTTGACCAGCATGTAGAGTAAGCCGGCTTTAAGGAGAATTTCTCAACTCTATCAAACTATTGAAAAAGGTGAAGAATACCCATTATTAGAATATTACATATACGAGTACTATTTATCGACTACTGCAAAGCCTTTGATACAACTAACGAATAGGCATTATTGGAAGAACAAGGAATTCACTCGAAAATGCAGGGACGGAGTGGTTCGTCGGTGACCACTGCAAAATCGTTACTCCATTTTCTTTAATTCAAGCGGAGAAACAAAAAACTAATTTTTTGGAGTTATGCTGGCTAAAACTTCTGAAAAAATTAAATTTATAAAATATCATTTTAAATTAATTTTTATCATTTTCGAATAAAAACGTTGCTTTTTGGTCAAGATACTGGAGTTACTAATTTTTCCGTTACTTGTTCAGCAAATTTTTTGGAGTTACGCTTCCTCCCTATGCCCTATACAGTAATGCATGTGATTAGAGAATGAGTTAGGGTAAGCCGGTACATAGTGGTACGCTTTTCAATTTTTTGCCTATAGATGGAGTCGTAGTAACTCGTTTGACTTGTCCTTTATACCATGCATTACTATGATATTCGGGCACTACATACCAAATTTTCAGCCAGATTGAGGGATTCGGAGACGCGTGAGAGATAAAAATGTAGAGACGAAATTCTGTGCCATTGTGTACCTTTCCAGGTACACCTTGGCACACTGAAGGCGTAGGCCTACTGAGTTGACTCACTCCGACTGAGCTTGGAAATTATTCCAGTTTCGGACTCACCTTGCCGCAGTACGTCAACACATACCGTATTTTGCAGCCGCTTTTCTGGCACCACCTGCTCCTCGAATCACAAAATCGACAGCACTTTTCATCACCTCCTCCAAAAATTCCCCCTTTGTTGTTTTTCTCACGGATTTTCGTGGCATATTTTACTAAAAAATAGCCGGTAAGTTATATCAACCAATTTTTGTATTTATCGTACTCCTTTATTTATCATTGAAATATGTGTGCCACTATGTGTCTACCTTGGTTCGCTCATCAAATCACGTATAAAAAAAAATCAATTCAACTATTTTTTTTCTTTCTTTCAAATCAAACGAAATTATACGTAAAATCAACCTGTATCCTCATTCCTCACACATTTTTAATTTTTCTCTTTATCAATTACTCTTCCAATAATAACAAAAACATAAAAAAATTTCTCAAAATTCTTCGAAAATTGTTTTTCCGTCCGGTATGATCAGTCGAACAATTGTTGCATTCTCCTTTGGATGGTGTATCAAATACACTTATAAAAATCACGATAGAGCGCTAATGATGTTGGAAAAGACTTACTTTTGTACACGTGTCACTGTGTACCGGTTTATCTTATACATTTAGCGTCCTAGCGACTGACTGCTATTTAGAAGAGTTGCATTCTCTAGTGATTGATCATAGTACCAACGTTACATAATAATCAGATGAAGCGCTAATGGTGGGAGAAAAGCTGTCTTGACACGTGTCACTGTGTACGGTTTATCTTATACATTGCGTCTACGACTACTGCTAATTAGATTACGCAAAGCATCTAGTATGCTATTCATCGTCAACTGATAATAGCAGTACTAGTACGGAACAGTAGTAGAGGTAGGTAATGTAACAAGCAGCAATGCTGCACGACTAGGGTCGGCAAATGCTGCAATTCCTATCGTCTGAATTCTGCTAAACATTAACGCACTCTATATTCATCAATAATAAACATCCTACAAAACTACGAAGTACGACAGAATCGCCATCCACATTACCACTTGATAACGTCTGAGTACTGAACAACTTGAAGAATAAATAAAAAAAAAAAGGCGATCGCAATAGGGTCTAGCCGACCCTAAAAAAGAAAAATGTCCACAGACATACACAACGAATAACGAATGAATTATTCGTTACTCCTCCAGTTACAAATAGCGAATAAATTTATTGGTCACTCATCCAGGTACGAATAATGAATACATCATTCGTCACTTGCAGCGTATGTGTATGAGTGACGAAAACTTTATTCGTTATTCGTCACTCGAAAGGAAACTGCCCAGAATTGTAGTTGAGCAGGGGTTAAAAAGTGCTTATGGTATTTTTCGTAGATTCTAGATATTCAGATGAAGGTAATAACTGTTTTATTAGGTTGCATATGTGCGAGATAACAGGCTATCATACAAGAAACCATAAAATTTTTAACTTGGTCAGTACGGAGTAACAAGAATCTAAGAGACTCAAATCCGAATGCAAGGTCAAAACGTCATAATTTTGTTTTTGTAGGAAAAGTGCAGATATACCTACTCTGAATCTTTGAGAATAGATGCATCTCGTTAGATGCCAGATTTTACTCATTTTATATACAGGAATGAGACAGAAAGAGGAATCTTATGATTAGTCAAATACCTTGCTCATTCCTGTATTGGTCGTTCGCGTCCCAAATACGCGATTTCGGAATAATAGCGTCCCATAGAGAAAAAGGGAGATAGTTGAATTGCGTCCCGTCAGTAAAATTTAACAGCGGTCCAGATGCGTCCCGAATCATACTTATGTATTTTTGGTAGAGATGAGTAAACTTTTCTTCACCGCTTGTCTATATTATACTGTAACGAAAATTAGTCAGATCTTTACCTGTTGAAACCTGTAGCGCTGCAGCGTCCAACTCATGACAAATCAGTTTACTCGACCTTTCGCAAACGTCATCCAGCGTTGCTAACCCGTTGTCTCTAACACTTCCACCCTAATGGGCTCATGGTTGTGTATCAGCTTTCGAATCATCGACGATTTCTCTGTTACAAGACCTTTGGATGTACTTCCGTGCAGGCCCATTGTCGCACATCGTCCGCCGAAAGTTTGTGGACACGAAATTTGAACTTACCCCGCACAAACAAATTGCTTTCTTTCTCACTAAATAGCGTTTCACTGTTGTTACGACCCCGTATAACGAATTCAAACTGATATTGGAATTGAAACTGATACTGAGAGACGGAACTCTTAAGGTTGCGTATTGCAACATGTTACACTGTATACAGTAGATGATCTCATACGCTATCGGTCATTGTAATTGGGACGGAATTCGAACAGGTTAGTCAAGTTTGAGCCGGACACAATAGACATATCTCTTATCTCTCTGCCGTTTACAAGCGGATGCAATTCTTATAGTCTCAATAGACCGTTTTCCTCGTGACGCAATAACCAGACATCAGTGTTGCCTTTGGCAAAGGAATTTGTCAGTAATAACCAATAATAACAAAAAAATCTGCAAATTTTCAAGTGTTTGAAGCAACACTGTTTCGCCAAATCGATGCGATATGACGTCAGCGGAAACAGGTCTATTTCGTTAGGGACGCAACTGATGGATACGATTCAGGGTTACCAGATTGGGCGATAAATCGCCAATTGAGCGACTTGGGAGACCTGTTTGCGACGAAAAATCTGCTCAGGCGACTAGTCGTAAATTGGACGACTTTTTTCTTAGCGCACATACACAAAATAAATTATATTTCCCCCAAAAATGTTCGTTTTTTTCTACTCCAACTTCATTTTTGAAATGTTAACAGTGTTACTCATTTTCGTGGTACATAAAAACGGGAAATCGAACACGTTCTATGGTAACACTTTCTGCTGCATATTGATATGTGGCAGCACTGATTTAGCTGATAAGTTCGCAAACCGGTGCGAGGTATCTCTTCTGTTCTCCGTTTACATTACATATAAACTACGAGAGAAAATTTTAGGCGACTTTGGGCTACACTGCGTGTTGAAAATGGCGACTTCACTCTACCAGCATCTGGTCACCCTGTACGATTCGCTCATTCGTAAAATCTTCATTTTTTGGGGTCGGCCACTAGTAGCCGAGCCTATTGCAATCGAAATTTCATTTCTATTTCAGCGTAAGTTATATGGCAGTAAAAGCGCCTACACACATTACTATGGCGCGGCGCGTTGCTAACAGCAGTTCAAACTTTGTTCTACGAATGATGACTGACAAGTTCTTATGCTTATCGTTATTGATTGATAAATTAAGGCAGTTATTTTGTTTGAAATTACTGAATTTGTGTACATCATGTACATTCAATGTTTACCAGAAGTTTGGTACTTTATTTCAACTCAATATCAATATGGTGCGCCAAATGAAATGATTGTGTTCTCTATAAACAACCAAGTTCGAATTCTGTGACGTATTTTCCATAGAGAATACTGCTGAATTCGTCAAATTGAAAATGAATTAAACAGTATCGATTTTGGTATGAGTATAAATATTTGCGGAATTCCACAATTTTTCAACCAGAGCACGGATGACGTCATCTGTCATCTTTCCAATAAGAATAATAATTGTAAACAAATGATCTACTCGTACAATTGTATGTAAGGTACCGGAGGGTAACTACACCAGTCGGCTAATTACGCCAGGAAGCCAGACATGATACTAGTACGTGACTTGACCGCTAGGTAGCGCTCGTATCT
Organism: Acanthococcus lagerstroemiae; assembly: GCA_031841125.1. Classification (NCBI taxonomy): domain Eukaryota; kingdom Metazoa; phylum Arthropoda; class Insecta; order Hemiptera; family Eriococcidae; genus Acanthococcus; species Acanthococcus lagerstroemiae. The sequence goes on along the minus strand of CM063113.1, from coordinate 36,081,193 downwards.
TCTAGATGATACCTGTGATAAGAAGTGCCTTGAGTTTTAAGCTCGAAAATTCATTGTTGACTGTTGTGAAAAATAAAATGTGAATATCAGTGTTCGGTAATGACGATATTGTTATTTTCCACTGCCGAAAAGATGAAGTAAAAAAAAAAAAAGAAAATCTCATTCGTCCGAAAACATAAGTACAAAGTATTTTATATCATTGGAAAGGTTTTCCAAAAACTAACAGATTATGTACAGACATTGTCGATTGCGTTTAGAATAAAGATGGTACGGTAGTAAATGCGTATGCTAAAAGAGATAAAACTGATTTCTGTGATGGAGGGTAAATACGCCACCAAAGAAATCGGCTAATAACGCCAGTCAGAATGAGGAAGGATTTCAAGTTTTCAAAGCTCTTACTGTACTAATTTTCATTTGCATATATTGAATCAGGTTTCCCGTGCTTTTGTATTATTAGATGGCTCCTTTTGATTCAAAAATTTTTGTCTCATTCCAAATCTCACTGTTACTGAGTATGAGCAGGTACGCTCAACTCAAAATCACATTCAACTTTATGTGTTCAATTTTTTGTCAAAGAGTTTTCCTACTTACCTTATGTTTAATACTTATTTGATATGTTACAAAGTTTTCAAATACTAAACAGCAAATTTTTTTTTCAATAAAAAAGAAAAATTTTGTAGATGAGGGTTATGAATGATGAAATATCTAAAAAAAAAATGTGCATTTGAAAAAGCTTTCATTTTTTTATACTAACTTAGAAAGTTAGGTTACCATACATATCTTTCTTTGTAAAATTCTAATCAATTTTCATTGTTTTTCAAAAAGGTGTTTTTATAAATTAAGGACTTTTTCAATTTCTATTTTCTCCGAGGAAAAAAAAAGAACTTTCAAAACTGGCATTTTTTTGTTACCTGTAGCAAAAAAGAGAAGGAGACTGAGGACGAGACATTTCTAAAATTAGCTTCCTTTGATCACAGATGTTACACAATACTGAGTTATTTCGAAATTCGAGAATCAATAATGTCCGAACCACTATAACATTTCATACTAGAACATGGCGTTATTACCCACCTATGGTCGGGAAAAGTACGCCACCATGGACCTTTTTTATTTCGGCCCTGGGTGCACATCATGAAGTCTATCCTTCGTTCAAAGGTTATTGTATTGTCCTACTTGAGTTCCTCTATGAGATGTGCTATTTAAATTCACTGTGAAGTCGTTAAACTGCGTGTATATCAATTCTCGCTTAGCATGGCGTAATTACCCTCCTGGTACCTTATACGTTGCGGTATTTTATTTTTCGAATTGTCTTTGTTAATGCTGAGTTACAAAGTTAACTATATGTTATGATGAACAAATGCACTTCAAATGTTCTCAAAACTGCATACCCGTTAACAAGTTCTGACAGTATTGGTGATAATGATAATCGTGCGGTTATGCCTGTTCAAATTGTACACTTTATTTGAATTGAAATAAAATTTCTTAATAGGATCGAAATGAAATTCTTCCTTTGTCTTTAGCGGATGAAGAATACTCCCCGAATTCGTTTCAGGTTTCATTCAAATTTGAGAGTCATTTGTATACACTTCCATCTTCAAGAGAAAGTCGTTGCTGCGTGATTGCGATTTGCAGCTTTGCAGTTTGAAGCCTTGAACTTACACAATATGTGCGTGTAGTGTCATCCCCAGTTATATTTCATCTATCAGCTCTCATGTTCGAAAACAAAAAGACCTTAAACATGACTACCGAGATAGATCTTTTCTCCTGACATCATTTCCAAGGACCCTAAATATGGCAGTAAAAGCGCCGTCACACACACTGCTGAGCATCAGAGACAAATCAGAGAGTTTGTATTATTCGTTCTTCCCAGACTCGTATGTAGCGCTGTCAGAGAGTTCTCTATCTCAGTGAGTTGAGTCACAGTCAGTTCCAGAGAGTTCGTATTATTAGTTCTTCCCACTCTCGTAGGTAGCGTTAAACCCGAGAATATGAATAAGTGTGCTTGGGTTGGTATTTTTTCGTCTTCTCAATTCAGTGTCTAGTTTTTCCACCTATGGTAACAAGCGCTTCGAGCTTGAACGCACAACCATATAAAGAGACCTTAAACGTGACTATTGATAGGCCCTTTTTTCCTGAAAAGATAAACTAGTCCCTCATTTTTCAGTCCACAGCTAACCCTCTTCCAGCAGCTAGCTGTTTTTTTTGTTGTTTTTTTTTACAAAACTGAAACGTTGATTTTTTTGAGCTTCTGAAGTACCTCTGCATCTCCGCCAGTTTCAAAGTTAGAAATCTAGAAGTTATGTCACTGAATTTGTCATCATACCTTTCATAAAACCCGTCAACAACTCGATTTTGAAAAATTTCACCTTCAGGTAGATTTTGCTATAGGGCTAGGGACAACGGTTCGACACGAGAAAAAGTACAGCAGAGAAGCTCAATAGTCAATACATTCTTGTAGACTAGAATCTAAGCTTATGAATACTCCAAGATGCTACCGGAAGGTTGCAGTCCAACATCCTGCACAGCAACCACGACAGCTGTAAACTCTAAACCGCAGAGAATCCGCAAGCACTCAATACATACACTGTAAGAATGTCCTCAAGGTGATGCAATATGCGACACATATTCATTCACTCACAATAGTTTAAAGACAATGAGTGCACGCGGATTTCTGCTTTATTACCACATCTACAACGGCTAACCCACCTTCGGGTGTTTAACTGTGCGACACCTGATCCTGATCGCGGTCATTTATAACAATTAAACCGATCAGCGCGGCTACCACACGTTCATTTTGCACACGCGGTACCATTTATGAATGAAAGAAGAAGAAAAACGAATACGAAAAAAAAGAAGCTTATATAGGATACAGAGTATAACATGCAAACCGGTTGCCTTATTCAACACAATGTTCAGAGATACGATTGAAAAACAACAAAGTGAAACTCAATATTCCGGAGGCTGTGTGTGTTTCTCGCCGTCGCCATTCGGTAATAGGGACAAAACTCGATACCGGAGCACATATTAACGAACACGAGTTACAGGTAACTTATTGACCGTTACAGGCGCAGACAAACAAGATGACACAGGAGGTGGCTCGAAACTGGGCGGAAAATCGAAAAGAGTCAGGACGATATTCACTCCGGAACAGCTGGAGAGGCTGGAAGCGGAGTTCGAGCGGCAGCAGTACATGGTCGGCCCGGAAAGGCTCTACCTGGCTCATACGCTACAGTTAACCGAAGCTCAAGTGAGTGCCTTCTTATGCCTAATATGTAATCGCAGTAGGGGCGCCGCAGCCAGGAAGCAAGGGTAACCCCCTCCTGAGTAGTATCATCCCCCTCCTATTTCAACAAAGGAAATTTTAAGGATGAAAGCTCGCTTACACGAAACGATATAATATTACCGGGCAAATACGCAGGACGCTTATTTTTCTTCAAATAGCAAGAAATGCACTAATTTTACTGAAAGTTGCACAAGAAACGAGTTTTGTTCCGAAACATATCTTCTAATATTCTCTCACGAAGCAATATTCCAAAATATAGCGGTTAGAATACGTACATTTGCAATTAATTTTAAAAAAAAAAACCACTCATTTTCAAATAACGTTTTTGGATCTTCTATCAGGCCTATAGTGGCATATTTATACATAATTTTTTAGAGAATTTGATGGAGAACGGCTTTTATTTGAAACTTTTTTCTCGAAAGTTCTATTGTCAAGAGATATTCCAAGAAAACCGAATTAAAGAGGGTTAAGACCCCACAAAAGAGGTCTCTGCAAGGGGTAGAAACCGTGCCCCACATCTAGAATTGTTAGATTGAGTCTTACAAACAACTGTACCAGATCTCATACTTGTACCACAAAATGCACGGTTCACCTTCAATATGGTCCTTAACCACCGCACTATTCAGAAAAACTTTCAGGCACCATCACAAATTGAAGCGGGTGGTAAATAACATGGTACCAGCAACAAGACTCAACGCTGTGTAAATTGAACTTAAATGGAAGCGTGTATTATCTTAGGTGAATTCCACAATGTCTACGGGTTGCATAAAAATTATGCATTCAGTAATGTAAAGTGAAGTAGAATACGCCCTCTCAAAAATATAAAAAGTAATAAAGCTCCGGGCCCTGATAAAATCAGTAATGAAACGCTGAAAATACTCATGGAAATATTAATCACCCCACTAACAGAATTATTCGATCAAATACTAGGAAAAGAGGAGATACCTGAACAATGGTAAACAGGGGAAATAATTTTACTTTATAAAAAAAAAGGAGATGGAAAAAAGGATAGCAAATTACAGACCAAAAGTTTAGTACATACAAAGTTTGGGGAAGATTTTTTCGACCACAGTCAAAAACCGTTTATACAACCAACTACATAGATACAAATCAGAGCAGAGAATAAGCGAGCTTCCGCACACATTACTTAACAATAGACCAAATCTTCAAAATTAATTAATTAATTAGAAAAACCAATTAATACAATCGGGAAGTGCATCTTATGTTCATCGACTTCAACAAAGCCTTCGATTTATTTCACAACAACTTTTTATGGACAGCAATGAGAAAACAGGGGGTTGAAACAAAATGGATAAATATAGTCAAGAAGATGTACGAAAATGCAAAAGCTTACATAAAAATGGACACGCAAGGACGGGAATTTGCAATTCAAAGGGAGGTACGTCAAGGTGATCCACTATCCAACAGATTTTTAGGAAGCTAAACTGAGAACAGCGGAGAGTAAAAATAGACGGGGAAAGGTTGAAAAACATAAGATTCGCAGATGACATTGTAATTATAGCAGAAAGTAAAAAAGAACTCCAAAATATGGCAAACGACCTTATAAACGAAAGCAAAGTAGCAGGACTGAAAATAAATAGGAAAAAACAAAAAATATAACAAACAAGGAAGTGGGGGAATTCGAAATCGAAAGAGGGCTAATACAAACAGTAAAGGAAATTGAATACTTGGACAAACAATTTCATTTCAAAATAGGAACAAAAAAGAAATATCTAAAAGAATAAAATGAGGATGGAAAAACTACTTGGCAAAAAAGGAATTCTATAAAGGGAAAATCTTCTGAAAATAAAAACAAAATGTGCATGGTATAGAATGAAACAACTTTGTAAATAAAATAGAATTTTTCGCTTTAAAATTTGAATTTAGAATTTCCAAACCGAGACTGAATTTGAGAATTTTATACAATAATATTCAAAATACGCGATCAAGATCCCTAATTTTGAGGCGTTGTTTCCACTATCTCGAGATCAGGTAAATTTCACCCTTTCAACTTGGGTACTGTGAGGCGAAAGGAGAGAATTTCAAATTTTTACTATGACTTTGTACACCTCTGACAGGACGCACGTACCGTTCCGGCCAGGAGAAATGGGGGTTCGAGCCCGGCCCTAAAGCATTCCTCTCGGTACTGATGCGATGCCCGAAAGGGTAGTTTCCGGTGCCGGGGGTGCGATGTCTCAGGGGCCACTTTGGCATGCGTGCATCGCCATACGTCTCACCTCACCACACCTGTTACTACAAGCTTACTAACAATGCACTTTTATTATTAAAAAATTGAAAGAACTACGAAATGAGATTTGGAATTCAAGGATCCTAGTCAAAGCTCACAACAAAAATTTGAAGCGAGTGAAACCTCAATTTAAATATGTTTTCGTCATTGCTTTTTCAGGCACAATCAATTTTGCCCGTTTTAAATTATCTTCGAACCCACTGTGAGGCAACAGAGGAAGAAATTCAATATTTTCATAGATTTTTCCATTCGACATTGGTTGGCTTCTCGACAATATACATGGAAATAACTGTAAATTTAAAAACAAAAAATCTTTCATTGAGAATGTTTGATCCAACTCCGATTTGAGTTAATAAAATTCAAATATTACTCAAAGAATTTTTTTAGATTTTAACATCTCAAATGGAGCTTGGTGAAAAAGATGAATACATTTCCAAAATTAAAAATCATGGAAACCGATAGCCACTTTTTGATTTTTTGATTTAAAATTTCGATTACCTTGTTTGTTTGTTTTGTGTTTTTTTTTTGTCATTCAAAATCAGCTGTTAGGAAATTAATTTCTTGAAATGAGTATTATTAATTTTTTTTTTCTTTGTAGATTTTAATTTATATCAAGCGTGTTTTAATGGTTTGTGCGTAGATGACATCTGCCGTAGAAATTTCAATTTCGGTTTATTCTTCTCAAAAGATGTAAACAAAATATGTATAATACGAAAATGAAACCATTGTAAATATAAAATAATTTTTAGTTGTAAAATTTGAATGTACAGGTTCCAACCCGAACTTGGATCATAATATTACACAATAAAATGCGAAATCCGTGATCAAGATCCCTAATTTTGATAATAATATATTGTTACCTCAATTCTCGAAGTCGAATCAATTTTACCTATCTCACGTTGTATTCAGATTTATTGTGATGAGAAAGGGAAGAAATTTCAGTTTTTCGCTACGAGTCCTGTTGCCACATCTTGAAAAAACTGTTAGATGAGAATTCAGGGTATCTATACAATTTAGAAAATCAAAATACTTGACTTTTATTTGACCTATAAACAGGAACGTGCCGATAGGGGGTAGGGGGTAACTCCCCCGTAGAAATTTTTCACTCAGCAGTTCGGAAAACTTACCATTTCAGTCAGGCGGAATTGAAAAAATCCAAAAATTCAAAAGTTTTTTTGTTTTTTTTACTCGCTTTGACACTTGGGAATTGAGTTGAGAAGTTGAGAAAATCCAACAAGTCAAACGTTTTTTTTTTTTACTTCGATATTTGGGCATTATGAGTTGAGTTAGCATTAGTTGGAAAAATCCAGTAAGTCAATCAAAAGTTATTATTTTTTTGCTTGCTTTGACACTTGGGAATTCAGTTGAGAAGTTGGAAAAATCCAACAAATTAGAAGAGAAGTTTTTTTATTGGTTTGATATTTGGGAATTTTGAGCTGAGTCATTAGCTGGAAAAATTCAATATGACAGTCAAAAGTTTTTTTTGCTTGCTTTGACATTTGGGAATTCAGTTGAGAAGTTGGTAAAATCCAACAAGTAAAAAGAAAAGTGTTTTTTCTGCTTTGATATTTGGGAATTTTGAGTTGAGTCATCAGTTGAGAAAATCCAATAAGTCAGTCAAAAGGTTCTTTTTTGCTTGTGCATTTGAATTGAGTGTAGCAGTTTTTTTTCACAATTTTGAAAACTCCCTCCAATAAGTCTTTGGTCTTTCCTGCCTTAATGCTTTGATACTAGATTGCGAATCAGTGTTTCACATTTTCCAGGATACATTGCAGTCGTTCCACCTATAATGACTTATAAGGACTGCGAAAAGGACGCCCTTATGCAGAAAATGCAAGCAGTTCAACAAATCGATAAAACTGCAAAAAAAATATTAGTTGATAAGCTATATGGCGCAATAATGAATAAGAACAAATTTGCAAGATTATTGAAAATTGGACAAGTTTTACTTAGCTTGTATTTTTTGAGTGATTCACGTTCTATCATTCATATAATTAACATTATTTGACCTTGAAATGATTTTGAAAAATACTAGGACTTTACTTTACCACTTGACTTTTTTTTTGAGTAATTACTAATTTACTTGACTTTTCTTACCTTAGACACTCTGGAATTGGATTTCTAAAATTCAGGTCAAGGTTCGTCATAAAAATTTGATTTATCTATTTTATTTAATTATAAATTTTAACTTAATTTCTTTTTTAAATTAAACTTTATTAATAATTTTAAATTAATTAATATAGAATCAAATTACAACTTGAATTGTAACAAGATCATTAAATTTCCATTCTGTTTTCAGTTCGTGATTTTGCCATTAATTTCTCAACACGTGAGGCGATAGAGGAGAAAATTCAATTTGACCATCGATATCTGGAATCCGTTCAACATTAGCTTCCCGACGGTGTATATGAAAGTAACTTTGAATTGAAAAGCAAAAAAAATCATAATTTTCCATTGCGAAGTTTCGGTTTTCGACTCTTGAATGCAAAATCTGGCGGGAAATTGAAACTAAATGACCCAAAATATCTTTATTTTGATCCTTCGATTTTCTACGTCAAGTCGGTTTTGCCTCCTATCAAAAGTGAAATTTCAATTTTGGGGGCTGAAACCAGGATCTGCTCAAAAATCTCCAGCAATCTTCGAAAGCAACGATCCAATAACATTTATTTCGACATTTTATTCAATTTTTGGAGCTAAACCACTTTTGCTGATGTGAAGTGTAGAAGTTTCATTCTGAGGCCTAAATTGGGTATGGACTCAACATCTCTATCTCATAGGATGTTCCGACTTCGTGGAGCAAAAAACAAACAATTTTGATAAGTTATTCGACATATTTTCTTTTAAAAGAGTAGAGTTAGTAGACCTCAGCCACTGTTTGGCACAGCAAGGATTTTGATTCTCCAAGAAACAGGATTTTGTACTTCAGGTTTCCCGTCTTACTACTCGCATTAAAAAAGTACAGTGTATCATCGCACAATGAGGTTATCCCGATTGTTTTGAAATTTCGATTACACCCCTCAACTTCCAACTCTTATGAGGGATCCATAGGTGCAAACAAGACAAGTTCTAAAAATATTATTTTTCAGAAAACACGGTGAACTGATTCCCAAAAACATATACCTCATTATGAGGTGAAGATTTCTCCAAGTCCCTCATAGATTTGAAACGTGTTCTCAAAAACATGTTTTTATAATCCGCCCCTGGGGGGGGGGGGGGTCGGGACCACAATATCTCTTGGAACATGTCAGTTTTCACTCCAAAGCGATTTTTTTTGCGTATTATTCTTGTAAAAGCGTGGAGTCTTACTGGCTAACACTAAATGTAATCGAAATTGCATTGTAGTAAACCATTATCCCTTCATTTTGGCCAAAATTAGGATGAAATTCCAAAGAAATACTTGACGAAATAATAATGAAAAATTCATCCAATCAACGACCAAATAATTCGGTTATCATTCCAACAACGTACATTGAGAACCCTTTACACAATGCAACTTCGATTACAGCAAGCAGCCTGCCTAAAATGTGATCACCGAAACCCTAATCTCGAAAACTTCCATGATCCATTGGAACGTATCACTTCTGCCTCCAACCATGTATTTTGAAGGTCTTTTCAGAGACGTACCACAGAGTTTTTCCTGGGGGGAGGGCGGGGGAGTTGTGAAAGTCCCAACCGACTCAACTTAGAATTCCCATGCAAGTATCAAAGCAAAAAAAAAAAAAACCTTTTGACTTGTTGGGTTTTCCCAATTTCTCAACTCGATTCCCAAGTATCAAAGCAAAACAAAAAGAAAAAACACCTTCCAACTTGTTGGATTTTTCTGACTCGCCTAACTGAAATGATAAATTCTCCCAACTGCTGAGTGAAAAATTCCTACAGGGGGAGTAGGTTGCTCCCCATCCCCTATCGGTATGTCTATGGGCCTTTTATACACAGAAAAAATGAACTTCGCAAAAATCTGTTAACACCATTTGATTTGCTGTGCTTAACTCGATTTCGTGAAATTTGGATCTCGTCTTGTTTGCACCTAGACCCCTCTTATAGCCTCCTTCCCTTACCCATCGTAATTAAGATTAGATTTCCAACAAAAGCAACAAAAAAAAGTCAGTCATCGTGGTTTTAAGCTACCCTCTTCTTATGATTTTTTTCGGCGCCTCTGAATCGTGGATTATCGGGGGGGGGGGCAATAAAATATCTCGTACTTTGGTTATACTTATACGTGTGCTAATCAACCATTACAGGTGAAGGTGTGGTTCCAAAATCGACGGATAAAGTGGCGTAAACAGCATCTGGAAATGACGCAGCAAAGGCTAGCCCTACTGAAGCAACACAGACAGCAGAAGCTGCTGCAACAGCAACAGCAAATTCCAGGCCAAATAAATCCATCCGAGAGTGAAGAAGACATCAACAGCAACGAACGTAACTACGCGCACTCCCTAATGTAACTTTTTTTTGAACTTACAGCGTTATAGTGTTTTGTTATTCATGAGTCGAAAGACAAGTTCGAATTTCGCGCCCCTGGCGTTGACCAACCAAAGAGACTCCGAAAGCTTTACCAAAGTAGTGACGTAAAGGATAACCAGAGAGCTAGGCCGTGTTTCGAGTTTTTCTATTTAAAAATAATAAGGCGTGGAAGAAATATATAGATGCTTGCGTAGATTTTAAAAAATAAAAAAAATGATTGTAAAATAGAATCCGAGTCCCACGTATATTTTGAGGTTGATTTTTTTAGACCATCGCTGTACACTCCGCCAGTAGCAGGCTCATACCTTTTTTTTTTTTTTTTTTTTTTTTTGTAATCAAGTTTATACGTGTACGTGAAACTTCTATTTTCGTGTATCAAATTTCAGTGTCTGATTACAACCCTGTACCTTTTCATTTATATAGCTTGTAAATAGTGTAAATATTTTGTGCTGTGAAGTACACACGTTGTACGAATACTGTATACACTCGATCGATGTAATATTGATTTAATTTACCAGCTTTACAGCCTACGTTATGTGTTTGTAAAAATAATAAAAATTGAGAAAAAAAAACAACAACAATAATTAAAACTGACTTTTCGTTCCTGCGAGTCCTTCGCTCGTTTGTTCGTTCCTTCACTCTCGATGAAATTAATTTCTCGAGTACACTAGACTTTCTGCAATTTTAATCTCCGTTCATGCTACTGCAGCAACGAACGGTGGAAGACTCTTCAAACTCGAAACCAAAGGCTTTCATTTTTTGTTTTTAATCATCTTTTAGTTCGAGTCAGGAACGAGGAAAGAAAGATGACGAAATAATGCATTCATGGCAAAAGTCTGAAGGAGGATATTCATCTTGAACTAGCAACCAAGTTGGAAATGTAGAAGCGGTCTCGCTGATTTAAACACACGGGATACGTTTTATGAGCTCTATTTGAAAAGTGGATTAATGACAGCGTCTCATGCAGCTCGAAATCTGCAAATCACACTTAGGCATTTTCAAATTGAATATAAATTATGTTGGAAGGCGAAGAAGGTCTAGAAGTAAGATGTAAAATGCAATGGCGAATTCAGGGAGCAATCCTGGGAGGGGCAATTTAGAAAGTGTACTAATATTTCTTATTTCTCCATTCACCCTCCTTCAAACTTGGGTTATACTTTTCGTCAAATTCTGTTAATTCACTGGATTCTCAACTAGTTGATAATATTTGGGAAACTGTCAACGATCCAATTTCTTTTGACGGAGGGAAAAGGAGCGGTCTTTAAGAGTAACCAAAATTCTTTAATCACCAGTGCTCAAGCACAAATCGAATGTCCTCAATTCGTTTAAACCCCTCTAAGGCTTTTTCACACTTGTTCAAGACTTGTTAAAATTGTTCAAAACTAGTTTACGACTTATTGTGATTCTTCAATGCTTGATTATGGCTCTTCAACACTCAATGAACACTTTTCAGAACTCTTAAAGCTCTTCAAGACCATGGGAGAACTTTCCGAGAATTTCGCTCCTCCCTCCAGAAGACTGATTCAGAAAACTGAAATTTTAAAACTACAGTTATTTTTATACGAAGCCAAGTAAACCTGCAGATTTCTATTAACTGAACTATTTAAACACAGTTGCACTTTGCAGGATGGCTAAAGGGGGCTCGAGGGTTCAGCCTCCCAGAAAGTCGATTTAGTCCCACATACAATTTGTAAAACACACTAAAAATCTATTATTAGGAGGGCTAAAATCGATTTTTTGGACAGGATAGCCTTCCTAGACCTTACAACCCAAGTCCGCTTATGTTTAAGAATCGTATATAATTCTATTTTTTTAAATAATTGAAGAGCTGTTTTCCAAAGTGGCCTAAGTTAATTTTTGGCGGTTCTGAGATAGCAATGCAGTCTGGTAGAGAATATGATAAGGTACAAGCTAGTCCTGGTCTGAACCCTTTGTTGTTAATGCAGTATTCTAAGTTAAAATGGCCCAGTCAGGTAGGTCACCAACTTTGACGGCCTCTCACACTTTGACATTGAGGTTTTCTGGACGAATCAGGAAATCCTGAAATCAATGAGTTAACTTTGCCACGCCCTTTTCTTGGTCTGTTTTCCTTTAAAAATGACATTTTCGCCTAAAATTGATATTTTTAGAGATATTTTGGGACTATTTCGGGAAGAAATCCAATTTTCTAGACTATTTTGTCACTTTCGCATTTTTTTTTTTTTTAGAAAAAAAGATTTGTAGTTTTCAATTTTTCGAAGAAAACCATTATTTCTAAAAATCCTTTTTTATTCGGAGGAAAAAAAATAAATGAATAAAACATAGTAACAACCTTATTATTTGTTACATTAAGTATTTCGATTCAAAATTATTACGTTGTACGTACATAGCTTGAGAGAAATAGAAATATATGAATTAGGATCAATTTTTCAAGACTTAATATTTGTTACCCATGAAGATAGTTTTATAGGGACCTCCTTGGACTACTTGACTTCTTTTGAGACTGTTCCACTATTATAGGGGCTTTTTATGGACTATGTTGGTCTTGTTAGAGACTTTTAATACGGCCTTTTTTTTCTTGGAGTTTCTAACGGCTAAAAATCCGGGCCATTATGATAATTTAGTTCACACTCGATTGATACTATCATTCACTGTCGATTCATATCATTTCTGCCTTCTTTATGGGGCATACAAACTGTCTTTATCGATTTTCTCATAACAGCAAAAATTGACTTAGGCCACTTGGGAAAAAGAGCTCCTCAATTAGAATTTTTTTCTACGAGTATGCTAATGTAAGACTTTCCAAGGTATATTTAAGACCCAGTACCTTTCTTTTTCGCAACATTTCGCGACTTTCTCAGACTTTATTAAAAATCTTCAAGACCTGACCAAGACATATAAAAATTCTTAAATATTTGTTCAGGAGATAGGTACACTCTTTTTCAAACTCTTTGAAACTTTTTCAAGACTTACTATGATTGATCAAAACTCGTTTAAAGCTCTTCACAATTCTTCCGCGTTTGCTCAAGACTGTTTCACACTCTTATAAAATTAACTAGGTCGTCTCGAGACTTGATCACGACTTTTGAAGACCTCTTAAGACTCATTTATAGTTTTCAAAACTAATTTACGATTTTCGAAGTTCTTTTATACTTATTTTAGGATTCCTTCAGACTTTTGACAACTTAAGCAGGCTTATTCCAGGCTCCGTGTGACTGCTATTTTTTAAACGTTTTCAAGTTTAATTTTCCTCTCTAGGTTGGGCGATTGCCCCCCCCCCCTTATATTCCCAGTATCCGCATTTAGTAGAGTGTCATTCTCTTATTTCACCGGTCAGAAGGTTGACTTAATCGGGACTTAAGAAGAAGATTCGTAAAATAGTATTCGAGCGACGAGTTCCTCTTAAAATAAAGAGTATTTTGTTTCTTAAATTTCAATTAACAATCTCACTTATCGATTAAGTATAACACTGAAAGAAGTATTATTCTACTGAACAGCGCTAAAACATGTTTTACTCATACGGATCTAACTGCATTGTCTTTCTCCAAAATGGCTTCACCCACAGAAAAGATTATTGAGGAATCGTAAAAATGGTCAGACGCATCAGATATTTTCATTTTTACTCAGTCAAATGGGTAATGTTTTATAAATTTAGATCAAATTTAGGTTAGCTCGAAGAAAGAGCTTAAATAGCTATTGGCCAGGAATTCGTAGTTCGCTGACCCTCATATCTTTTACAGCTGTTGAATGTGCAGGTGAAAGAGTGCTGTTAACCCAAGCTGAGGAAATTTCAGGAATACTAACTTCAGAAAAATTGAGAAATCACCAAAAACTTAGGAGAGGATTTACAAATGACCTAAAATTTAGGAAACTTCATCGAAAAAATAGGAGACGTGATCAGTTAGGTCGTAAACACACTCAAAATTCTGTAGATTTGACAGGGTGTCTACCGGGTCCAAATTTTCCAATTCTTGATTTTTCCTTGACCTTTTCTCACTTTTTTCATAACCGTTTTACACACATACAAATATAATCTTATTCGTAGAACCTTACCAAGGTAGGGAGGGGGGGGGAGGCTCACAATAAATGGAAACAGTAAAAAATACTATGAAAAAGGATATTATGTAATTATCTGAAAATATTTACGTCACTTTAAATTTACTACTTGTAATTTTTTTTTAAATCGTGATAATAATTTTGAGGAAATTTAAATGAAAAATTTATGACTTTTCATGACCACTATCCAAAATACTAGACTTTTCCTTGATTTCCTTGACTTCCTTGACCGGTGGACACGCTGTTTGACCAAGTTTCACGATCAAAAAAATTTCTTGAAATTTTCTGAAATTTTGGAACAGTTGACTTAGGTGAAACGACAATAATTTTACTACACGAAACATTTGAATTTACGACATATTGACTTTCGGCCCACTCGAATAAATATAAAATAAAAAACTATTCACTCTATTTGGAAAAAAAGAAGCAGTAAATACTTGAATGTTCCAATCTTACAAAATCAAGATTTAATTCTACAGACAATGTATTTATCACGGGCACATGTTCTAGACCCCTGTGGACTAATATGGGTGAAGGAGACAGAAAAAAACCACACAAATGAAATCATTTACCCAAAGAACCTCTTGTAATTATATTTAAGTACCCATTCGAGATTTCTAGGTTCTGAACCTCTGATAGAGTCTTCGAGGGAGAGGCGGGAGCAAAGTATTCTCAAAATAGGTTCTGAGTGCCCTAAACCTAAGAAAATACGTTTCTACATACTTTTAAGTACTTTTATTTCGTTGTTGTGGTCTGTAATAATTCGAGCTCGCTTTTGGTTAAAGATGAAAGAGGGTGCAGTGACGATCGGAAAAATTCTACGTAGATACTTCAACAGGGTGTCTACTGGAACTCAAAAATGAAAAAACATGATTTTTTCATGATATTATTTACAATTTTTTCACGTTTATGCACAAGCGGGGAGAGAGAGTCTGCCAGAATCGGCGCGAAGATACGTGTCATAGAGAGGTTTTGAGATGGGGGGCTAAACGCACAAACCATTTCAACCCAAATTTAAATTCCAAAATGTCAACTGACAAGCGAACGCAATTAACATCTTACAATAGTAAGTAATCTAGAAATGAAATTATTCAAATTTTCTTTAATTACAGATAACAAAAAAAAGTAACATTACTTTTTCATAATTTTTATGAACCTTTTTGAGAGAAAAAAAACATGACTTTTCTACGACATTCATAATATTTATGACCTTTAGACTCTTTGCCAGTACACATTACTGTGTGCAATAAATTTTTACTTTATTAGGGTCAGTAAATTGAATACAGCCTGTCTGGATGTATTTTTCACGCTGATTCCGAATCCGCCCCCGATTATCCCCTACATCCTCAATTTCATCGGAAATAGCATTCAAAACGACTATATTTTAGACCCTCATTGCTACTGAGTAAAAAAAAAAACAAAAAAACTTGTTTCTGGTTTTACTTTTTGTATTGATTTCGAATCTCACTTCCAACTTTGGATACAGACCTTTTTAGGCCGAAATGGCCTTTTTACACCAAGAAAATACCAATTTCGTACTTTTGATATTACAGAAAGAAATAGTGCGTTTCTAAACCTATCTGCTCTGAATCCGAATTTAGAACAGCAATCCATGCTTTTTTTCTCTTTCAAAATAACCTTTGAAAGACCAAAAATGACAAAATTTACACCTTACAAAAGTGAACCTAAAACTGTCGTGTTTAAAGCAGGTTTTCACGCAGACTTTAAATCTGCCCATAGAATTTCGACATGTATTTTTTCACTCTCAAAATGTCCTTCGAAAAGTCTAAAAGGCCAAAATTCCTGAAAATTGTAGTACTGGGGTTGAAGTATGAGCCAAATTTTTGAAAATCATATAAGTGAATTAGCCATTGGCAAAACCACTTGTCACATTGTTTCTTTGCACAAATCAATTCTATGTATCAAGACGCGTCTACCATAGCAAAATAATTAGAGGTTGAGCACTAGAAAAGGATACGATAGACTACTTTTCAAACTGATACCAAAAACTGTACCTTTATTAAGACGGCTACGAGGCGTTTTATAGTTTCCTGCAAAATTTCAAAAGAGTGACCTAAGTGGTTTTACTATTGACCGATTCAAGTAGTTACTAAGTATAGGGTAAGTTCAGTTTCTTCATTTCATAATCACCGTTTTGTCTCAAAATTTATCACCCCCTAAAACTTGCCATCCTTGGTTGAAGTATAGCGGGCGCAATGCGAAATCCTCACATCCTCATTTTTTCACCATTCTTCCAACTTAATAAGTACATCATTTTCATTATCACGGTTTTCAAGTGATCGTGTGCATCTTTCTTCTCTAGATGATGGTGGGGCGTATGGTGGTGCACCCACGCCAAATTGGCCCCGGGACAACGCACTTCCTAACCTGGAATCACCCCGATTGCTCCTGCGTCAGGATAGGGAGAAACATTCTCACTTATAAACATATTAGCCTCATCCAGACATGACTGACCAAGATAGAGTCTATGTGGAAGAAAGATCTTTACATGGAATAGTAATCCATAAATTATGCGTCCAATGAACATTTTTCTTTAATTTACGTTTAGGTCCACTCTCTGATGCCACAGTTATAAATATAGAATCAAAATGATCATGAATAATTTCAGCGAACTTGAATATCTTATACGTATTTGATGCTCATATTGCATAGAATGACATTTTCGATTCTGTATCTCACCACTGCCTCCACTGTTTCCAGGTTGGAGCAAAACTGGCATCAAAAATGAATTCAGCGACCACAAATCGCTAAAAGTGATGCGTATGTTGTATTCCTCATTACTTTCAATTCTACCCCCCCCCCCCCCGATGCCTCAGTTACGAAAATAGAATAAGAATAATGTTTAAAATTATTTTGGCGACCTTGAAAACCCTGCTTTATTTGACACTTATATAGTATTTTATGGTATTTATGACCTTGCCCTCTCTGGCGCCCCAATTCTCAACTTGGAGGCAAAGCGGGGTGCTCAAATACTTCATAACCGATATCTCAATGGCATTTTTGTACACTTTATCAGCTTGAAAGCTCCCCAAAATACTACTTGTCCAATCCATTAAAACGAAAAAGGAAAAAAGATTTCCAATATGTGGCATTCGTGGACGGAGGAGAGGAGGGACATAAAATTTCCAGAAATGGAAACGGTACGGAGGTGTAGAAAGAGTCGAGTGCAGGTAAAATTTGAACTTCTTTTATTCTCCGAATCCCATGAACTGAGAAAAAAGTTTAAAAAGGATCAAGAATCAGATACCATATTCGAAATCGGGAAACCAAGGAGCCTTTGTTCTGGTACCTTGTTTGATTTTTTATTCAAAGTCAGTCTTGCCCCCCCGTTTCAAATATGGTGATTTGTAGAGGGTTGGATCAAACATCTTGCAGACGAGTCAGCAAACACGGGAGAGCATTTTCATGTCTTTGCTTCGCGGACGGCGCCGACATGAGAATGTCATCGTGTCAGTCAGTCAATTATTATATTTTCGTAACGCTCTTTTTGTAACGCTCCAAAGTAACGCTTTTTCCCGGTCGTATGCCAAAGAAAAAACATAAAAATGTCAAACAACTGAAAAATTACAGAGAAAGATCAGTTACTTTCTCCTTCATTACTGATAAGACCTACAGCCAGACATGACACTATCAGTCTATGGCTGATAAGACACAACGATACAGTGAATGATATAAGATAGGCATGAGACTTACACTGTATCCGATATAAATCTCTCTGACAGTTACCTTCTCCTTTCCTACTGACAATGTATTAAGACAATCTCCTTTCCCCAACATAAAAACAGATATGAGTCTTGTCTATACATTTTTGATGACAAAGAAAAAATTCAAAAAATTGACAAGCTACCGTCTCCGTCATTACTGATAAGACATAATGATAGATACGAGACTCGTCGATAAGACATAAAGAAAAAATCCGAAGAATTGCAAGGACAGATCAGTCACCTTCTATTTCATTACTGAGATAAGACCTGAAGACAGACATGAAACTGTCAGTCCATGGCAGATAAAAGACATAATGACAGAGAAACATATACGACAGGCATGAAAAGTTTACCCGATATAAATCTGATAACCACCTTCTTCCCCACTGATATTACAGCAGCCTCATTTCCTACTGATAAGACATAAAGACAAGCATAAAACTTGTCTATAAATTGCTGAAAAGACACAAAGGAAACAGTCTTGAAATCATACTCCTAATTTGTGATATTTCTGGGGTAAATACGAACAAATTACTACAGACCATTTCAATAAGTGCTTCAGCATAGAGCAACTTTCGGTTGGAAGATTTTTTTATATCCAGTAATGCTCGAAATTTTCGAAAAAAAACTGACTGGTGGATGAGAGGTTGGACCTACTAAAAAATAACCAGAAGGAGTCAAGGTGGAGACTTTTGTTATTCGTATGTTAGTTTGTTAGTTAGGACACCGTCTTCATTCTACCGCTTGTTACCCCATTTTTTTCTGAATTTTCTTATTTACCTGGACTATTCTGGGATAGTTGAAAATTTGTTTATTTTTGGCTTGTTGGAATTGTACCCAGTTCCATCTGCACGCAGTGACCTCGTGCTCATACATGCACTTCCTTGTAGACGATCAAAAACGTGCGCCAGATTTCGAAATTAATTTGAAAGCGCGTTTTCAATTCCGCCACCAGCTGACGCGCCTCGAATGAAGACATTTTTCATTAAATTACACGAGCCAGAAAATTTTATAGAAAATCAAGTTACCACTTTTTTGTGTCGTTAACTTTTTTTTCTCTCTTTCTCGCTCCCGGCATCTCTCGCCCTTTGATTTTCAACAGCGCAGCCGACTAAACTATACCGGAGAAAACTACCCCTAATGCTCCGTTAGGCTAGATAATAAAAGTGGGTGCGACCGGGACCAGCGACTCGACGAGGTGTTGGAGGTTCTAACGCTTTTTTCTTTCCCCTGCTGTGCGAAAGTAATGGCGGCGGTTTACGAAATATATTAAATCTTCCCTTTTCTCGGCGGTCTTCGCCGCGCAGCATTTTAATATTAAAAAATATTTGGCGGTTAAAAGGTGAAAAGAGTATATACGTAAATATATGTACGCGATAGACAGGATGCGGTGGAGTGAAAAAAGCCAGAATTTCTTTGTGCATACATAAAGGAGATGTTCATGATATTGGTTCCAGAATATACGGCGGAAGCTTCTCGTATATACTTTCTCTATATATTTACCTCTTTCTCTGCGGTTCTCTTTCTCTCGCTTTTTTCTAGCTTCTTTTTGAAAAAGGAGCACGAAAAAAACCCTCGACGCTCCGGCAAATAAGTCGAGGAAAATTGGTTTTTTATTGCTTTTTCAAATATCTTTCGCTGCAACAGAATTTTCTATTTTCCCTATTTCAAGTCTATCAACTTTTACTTTTTTTTTTTTTTTTTTTTTTTGTAACCTTAAGGGGTACCTAACATTTCCGAACATTACCGTTTGTTTACATCTGATGATGATATCGCGAAAGTATTTTATGAAGTGAACATGTATTAGATGAATTGATTCTGCTACTTCAGAGCTCAGACGTGTTGACATGTTGATTAAGCGTACCGCAAACATTTAACATCTGTAGAGTTCGATACAGTAACATCAGATCCTGAGCTCCAGAATACCTTTACAAAGTTTTCAAATTTTCGTGTGTTAATTGGGAATGTATCGAACAATTCATCTTGAGGGGCATTTTCAGATACAGTGGAAGACGCTTATTAGAGACGTCGATAAAAGGGACAGCAGCTTAATAGGGACAGGATTATATAATAAGATCTTTATTCAGGCAAAGCATAGAGTCTGTAATCAACAACACGGCTTCACAGTCGAAAGGAGCGTTGTCATCAGTTTAAGTAACTATTATGGTACCGCGACGAAAAATATTTATATGGATACCCAGGCTGATGTTATTTAAACTAATTTCCAAAAGGCATTCGATAAAGTTGACCATAATCTGCTATTAACTAAATTGAAATCATATCGCTTTTTTCAGGAACTAGCTGCACTCATACAACCGTTTTCTGGTGTTTCCCAGAGGTCACACCTGGGCCCTTTGCTCTTCAACTTATTCATAAATGATCTACCTACAAAATAAGGTCGTAACTAGCACTACTACATAAGGGGTCTGGTTGGCCGAGTGGATAGCACGCTGGGTTCCGGGTTCGAGCCCACGTAGCAACTCGCTACATTTCGACCTAGGCGGGTTTTTCGGCAAGACGCAGGGCCGGCAACTTTTCATAATCCCATGTGTAGCGGAAAGAAAACAACACTGATTTTACACAATAACGTTTTACTATCGAAATCGTATCATTGGAGCCGTATGCATGAAAATTAAGCTTTAACGTCAAAGCAGAAGAGTGGAGTGAGAGTCGTCGCTTCGAAGGGAAAGATAGAATATTAAGGTTTTGCTTTAATCTGTATGCATAAGCTTTCTCTTTCTCTTCAAAGCGAACACTCCACAAAATGAAGCGAGTACTTCGAAGATAACGTTTGTTCAAGTTGTTACCAGCCGACATATGTGTCCAAGTAACTTATTCTACATCGAAAATCATTCAAAGAAGCGAAGACAAAGATGGTGGTGGTGTACAGAAGAAAAACGCATCAAACGTACAAAACGATGAAAGAATTTTCGGGGAAAATCTCCCATATTTCCAACGAATTTCATCAGAACTCTTTGAGAAGATTCCTTTGATTTCCGAAGATGTTTGTAATTTCCGAAGAATTTTATTGAAAATATTAGGGGAAAATTTCCGATCATATTCGGAGAATTTCATCAGACATCATTGAGGAAAATCTCCGATGATTTCCGGAGAATTTTTTGGAAATCTTTTCCAGAGAATTTCATTGGAAATCTTCAGAAAAAATTTCCAATATTTTCCAAAAAATTTCTTCTAAAAATCTTCAGGAAAATTTTCCGATAATTTATGAAGAATTTCATCGGAAATATTTGGGAAAAAACGCCGATGGTTTTTGGAAGAATTTTATCAAAAATTTTCAGGTAGAATATCTCTGATGATTTCCAGCGAATAATTTCATTGGAAATCTTCGAGAAGAATCTCCGATGATTTTTAAGGAATTTTATCGGAAACTTTTGGAAAAGAAAAATTCTGATAATTTCCGAAGAATTGAGATTATTTCCACTCACGCGATGGAATCAGAGATTTTTCCTGAAGATTTCTGACGAAATTCTTCGGAAATCAGTCCAAAATTTCCAAAGATTTTTATCAAAAATAATTTGAAAAAAATCTCCGATAATTTTGGAAAAATGCCGTTGGACATTTTCGAAAATAATCTCTACTAATTATCGGAGAATATCTTCAGAAAAAATTTCCAACGATTTCCGAAAAATTTTATGAAGAATCTCCAGGGAAAATCTCTGATCGCATCGCAAGAGTAGAAAATAGTCTTAATTCTTCGGGAATCAGAATTTTTTTCCCCTTCAAAAATTCCCGATGAAATTCCTTACAAATCGTCGGAGTTTCTTCTTCAAGATTTCCGATGAAATTCTTTGTAGATTATCGAACATTTTCCCAGAAGATTTTTGATAAAATTCTTCAAAAACCATCGGAGTTTTCCCGAATATTTCCTATAAGATTCTTTAAAAGTCATCAAAATTTTCTCGATGAATTTGGATACAATTTTTCGGAAAACATGGACAATTTTTCAAAAAGACTTCCGATGAGATTCTTCGTTAATTACTGGAATTTTTTTCCCCAAAAATTCTCGAAAAAATTCCTTTAAAATCATCGGAGATTCTTCTTGATTTCCAATGAAATTATTCTTTGGAAATCATCGGAGATTTCTCCTGAAGATTTTCGATAAAATTCTTCAAAAATTATCGTAGTTTTTCCCCGAATATTTCCTATTCAAAAAATTTTCGCGAAGAATTTTGATACAATTTTCTGAAAAAGATTGGAAATTCTTTCGAAAGATTTCCAATGGAATTCTTGGGAAATTTTCTGAATTCTTTCTCAAAAATTTCCGATGAAATTCGTTTAAAATCATCGGAGATTCTTCTCGAAGATTTCCAATGAAATTATTCTTTGGAAATTATCAGGAATTTTTCCTGATGATTTCCGCTAAAATTTTTCAAAAACTATCGGATTTTTCCAAAATATTTTTGATAAAATACTGTAAAAATTATCGGAAGATTTCGGAAGAAATTCGTCGGTAAACAATGGAAAATTTCTCTGAAGATTTACAATGAAAATCTCTGGAAATCATCGAACCTTTCTTCTGAAGAAATGCTTCAAAAATCATCAGAGATATTCTTCGATGATTTCCAATAAAATCTTTCGGTATCGTTGGAGATTTTCCTTAAAATTTTCAACAAAATTCTTCTGAAATCATCGGAGATTTTTCTCGATGATGTCCAATGAAATTCTTCTAAAATTATTGGAAATTTTTCCTGAATATTTTCGATAAAATTCCTCGGAAATTATCATTGGAAATCAAAGGAATCTTTTCGAAGATGAATGATAACTGCACGTGTTTTTCGAAAAGAAGTCTACTCGGGGCAAGATGCATTTTTTTTCGCGAGCGAAAGGTTCACTTTTGAAGTTAACACTCCTCTTTATGCATACAACTTGAAGGGAAACCTTTTCCCCGAAGCAAACGCTCCCACTCCTGAGCACAAGCTTCCTCTTCACTTTTTTAGTGTATACACTCTGCCGCTTGCACTTTACTTTTGGGAAGTGGAAGCTGAAGCTTCTCTTAATGCATACCTCCAATTGTACCAACCATTTCCCCGGTGTTGCCATGTGTAGCGTCGCTACACATGAAATTTCCCATATGGTAGCATTCGCGACACCCGCTATACAGAAGTTGCCGGCCCTGGCAAGGCGAGAAGAGGACTAAGACAACCCAAACAGCCTCCCCGACGTCTCTGAAGTAATGCTCGAAAGGGCGGATTCCAAGGCTCGGGTTGACAGTGAAATTAGAAAAGAGAAGCACTACTGCATATATGCGGATGAACTGAAATTGTTCAAATACGTAGTGAAAGTGGTGCAATGAAAGTACATACAAGACGACCTCAATATACTACTATTATCTATTTCGGATATGTCAGGAGATCATTTAACGTTTAAAAACTGTGTGTTTTCAATCTAATGTTGTTTCACATCCCTTAACTTGTGGACTGAAAAACATCTAAGAAATAATTCCTGCCACCCAACACGACATCTGTAATCCAACCAGTCGATATGGGCATAATCTAAAATTTGAAGGGGCATTATCGAAGAAGGTTGGTAGAGCTTATACTGCAAGGTGTCACAGAAAAGCTCGGGGCAGAATCGACAACGGGTTGCCAAAATATGTTTAAAAAGCCAAGAAAGAACATATTCCTCATTTTTCAAGAAATCGAACAATTTGCTTGGCCTTGCTTTTCAATAAAAGGAACTGATACCTAGTTTTACTTTTTCAGCAAAATCGAAGTAGCCCAATTAGAGAGGTCGAATTTGGAATTTCGGACTCAAATCAAGGTCAGATCAAAATTCGGAAGACATTTTGTTTTGATACTTTGTCAAAAATCTGAAGCAATATTCAAAATTAACGATCCATTTGAATTTGTCGAGAAAAATCAGATGAGGGTTCTCGAATCATCAAATTCGTAAAGCCGGTCCCACTCACCCTCTCGGCTCTTATTTATTCGAAATCCAAAATATAAAATGTTAGGTTCCCATTTCGATACACATAATGATTTGAACGGGATGGAAAATTTCATTTGTTTTTAAAATGAGTGATCTAAATTTGGATTTGATAAATCTGATTGGGTTTTCAACCTGCTTGATTTTTTTGGGAGTCGATCCGAGGAACCACCGGCTATCAAACCCCAGGGTCGTGACTTCGTGGGTCCGGGGACACGAGATCACGAGGGTCTCGACTTCGTGGATTACATTTTCTAAATTCCCCGTGAAACTTGCCCTATTAGGCTACTGTTTTTTATTCCCACCAAAAAGGTGTTGAATATTTATTTTTTCTCCTGACTTCTGCCATTGTTTTTCGAATTCCTTTTCAACTGCAAGAAATTTGTAGTTCTCTTTCAGCAATCTCACATTGAGCGTTGCTATTTTTAGTTTTTTCTTGTTTTCTTTGTTTTTTGATTTTTTTATACTCCTTTCCGCTGACTGCTTTTTTGTCTGATGTGACACTAAACTTTTTGAAATTTTGCTGAGATGTTGGCCATACTTGCCTATGTTGGCCAGGAAAATCAGAGCAAGGGTAAACAGGGTTTACTTTACTACAATTTCTTCTTCTGTAGTCCAGAGCGCTTTCGGCTATTAGGCCATCTTCAGTGGAGTATCCTAACACTTTTCTCTATGTCATCCTCTATTTATAGTGATGTGTAGTACCGAATAGTAAACCTGTTTGGTGTATTCTTATTGGTTGTTGGTTCTGTGTCTGTATTTTTCTGTTGTATTAATTTATTATTTCGCAAAGATATCTTTAAAATGCTTGGTTCATAGAGGAATAATATGCCGAAGCATACTTATCAGTATTATTGCTAGGTAAAGACAGCCGCCATTCTCTTCCCAGTTCGTTCCGTGAGACAAGTACTGGTCATGCTGTGTTTACCGTTCAGCCGATTTTCTTTCAACGGACCGAACTGGAAAGAAAATGGTGGCTGTCTTTACCCATATCATTTTCACCAGTAGCTGAAGACTATAATACCAAGACAACTTTTCAGCAGGATGGTACCAAGAAAATTTCATACTGACGTTTCAAGTTCTACACTGCCGGACAAAAGTCTTTACCTATCCCCCAAAGAAATCATGAACCTCCTTTTATTAGCAAAAGGGAACCAGCAAATGACTGGAACTTCAGATCTAATATTTCTAGAATATTTTTCTTTTCACGCGTGTGCTGTGGAGGTGAATTCAGACATTCAGACATACTCGATACAGACAAAAAAATATCCCTACCCTAACGTAGCAAAAAATCGCATATTTCGCACCTGTAAGAAACAGATATAAGACGACAAAGGTTTACCAAGTGTTGATAAAACTAACCAGAAGGTGATCCAGTAACGCGTGTTGGCGCCACGGGCCCGAATCACGGCTCGTAACCGGTTCGGCATGCTAACAATTTATTAACGCACGGATCTCCTCCTGTGGTATCGCTTCCTGTTCTTCTCCAGGGCAGTTCTCAATGTACTGAGGGAATTTATGGGGGGATTACGAGCACGTATGCGTCTACCCAGTCTGTCCCAGACATGTTCAGTTGGGTTCAAGTCTGGGCTGCAAGCTGGCCATTCAAGTTGTGCAA
Organism: Acanthococcus lagerstroemiae; assembly: GCA_031841125.1. Taxonomy (NCBI): domain Eukaryota; kingdom Metazoa; phylum Arthropoda; class Insecta; order Hemiptera; family Eriococcidae; genus Acanthococcus; species Acanthococcus lagerstroemiae. The sequence continues at coordinate 36,055,874 of CM063113.1, read as the reverse complement.
TTTCGACTTCTTCCCAGAATTTGAGGGTCTATCGTGCTACATGGGGTCGTGCGTTATCTTGCATAAACAAGGAGTCCACACCCACAAATGGCATGTAAGGTACGACATAATTTAGGAGAATGCTACCTAATCAACGCGTACAAACAGCTGAATTTAATTGTAAACGAATCTTTGTCTACGCTGAACAGTGTAGCCGCATATGTATGATATGTCGATTTTTCCTCTACTTCCGGAAACTTAATTTTCCTCCAATTTTCTGTATGGCTATGAGAATATTATATCATCAATTCGATTCATTTTTGCGTGCGTTTATTTGTCATCAGAACACAAATAACGTATTTTTAGCGGGTGGATAAAGATTTTTGTCCGGCAGTTGTGAAGATTTTGTTCTTCATAATAACATTGTTTTGGATACAACTGGTGTTTCCTTCACAAAGGCATTTCCAGTTATATCACCAAGCCAAAACATGATAATATGTTATTTAGCAGGTATCCCACTCTTAATTTGAGCCCCAACAGTCAGAATTTTAGAATTTAAACAAATTCTTTCAATGGTTCCTCAAAATAGAACCTTATATGCCGCACTACTGGAACAAAATCAAACAATTCTACCAATAACCCCATTTTTCACATACTTCTGAACTTTGAATGCAATTTTCGACGAATTAATAAAAAGTGACATATTGGGTTCTGACACTGCGGCACAGAAATAATGTACCTGTGATTATGTTGACCAACTTAGGATACATAATTCGTGTGTGAGCCATCACGTGGAACATTATGCACAAAGAAAGGAGAAAAAAACGCATTTCGAAAAAATAGTATTTAGCAGGTATTGTAATTCACAAGTTCAAATGTTGCTTGTTGAAACAGTTCCAAATAAACAGTTTATAAAAATAGAATTTAGCTGAGTAACTCCTTCAGTTCTCAGAATGCGCTACTCATAAATACAGCAATTTTAGTTTAGGCAGACACTACCAGTTGTTGAAAAATGTCTCATTTACTATGAAACACCCTGCAAAGTAATTCCTCTCACACTTTGCATTCTCTCATTATTCGGAATTACTGACAGAAATGTGTATTCGCTCACAGTATCTACATGCTACCGTCATTTGACAGCCATGAAAATATTCTGTCTCTCTAGCTGTCAACTTGAGAACCTCTACTCGAGAGGATATGACTTACTCGTATAAGGAGTATACTAAATCCTTTGGTTACAAGTCACATTTCCCACTCCCACTTCTTTAAGTCATACTTTGAGAACCTCTCGCAATGACTAAGGTGACGGAGACCGAGACCATTTTGTTTCACATTCGACCTGCACTACAATAATATGTATTTTACTTCGATTCGAACGGTTAGTTCGTGGAAGACCCGTACGCCGATGATGACAGGCAACATCCATTCGCCCACGTGAATAAATTTGCATACCTAATTTGCCGTAAATAACAATGGGGAGCATAATAATGAGGAATGCGAAATCGGCAATACGCATTTACTCTTGTGAATAAAATAGTATACTCGATTCGCCGTAAACAGCTTGGTGGGAGGTCTGGATACCATGTTCCGGAGATCGTGATATTAGAGAATTAAAATGATTTGAAGGCAGGAAAAAATGTTGATTCTGAATACCGCCCACTCCTGGCATCATGATAAACTGAATTTAAGCTCCGGAGGAAGGGGGTTGTAGACTCCCTTATGAGTAGTAACGCTAATGGAAACGCTACTATCATTAATACTCGGAGAATATTGACTTAAATTGTATTGAATACTTGTATATTGTCAGCTTAATTATAAAACCTTCCAAGGGCCATTATGCAAATCTTACAGGAGAGACAAAAAACATTGGGGAGGGCCATTTATTCAAATGTTGCACCTTTTTTTTTTCCATTCCTTCTTGAAAAATTTCAAAGTCGTTTTAGAATGTTTTCACTATTATCATAGGATGTGGTACAGGCACTTCTATCTCAATCAACAAAAAAGTCATTTTGCCAAAATTGGGACTTGAAGGTTTTATAATTTAAGCTGACGATACACAGAATGACGCGATTTGCACTTTTTCCGATGTTTAATAACGGCTAGGGCTCAGAAGTTGTCATACGATAACACCAAATCAAAAATTAAGTAAAATTTCAGCCAGATCAGAGCTGGTCCCGAACCTCGTTTATTAAGTACCCCTTCTTCTTACGGAATAATGCATGCAGCTTTAAAATTTTCCAGAAAACTTTTCTGCTCTCGACCCTTAATTATATATGTTGAAAACGACCCTGCTCCCGTTATACAAATAGATAGCTCTTTCAATTTGCTTCAAGATTCGCGAATGAAATATATTTGTATTATTCTACTGGTGAGGTCACTGACCAGTCAGAGGGTTCTAAGAGAGGGGTGTAAATAGAAGTCGGATCATTTTTTTGATATGGTATTCGATACATAGGTTTTCGTACCCTTCGTACCCGCTGCATCTAACAGTGAGGGTAATTTTCGGATCGGACTTCCCTTCGATAGTGTCCCAAGCTGGAACGACTGCTAAAACCATGATTATGAAATTATGATGGTTATGTTGGCGTATTTCTATCCTGAATTACCTTTGTAGTCGCTATTCTCCAATAATGTCTAAAGTTCGTTCTTTAGTAAGTGTCCGAACATATTTGTAACATATAGCAATACTAGTTTGTCATTTCTGGCTGTTTTTGTATGATGTTCTTAGTTGTCAGCTGTTTTTGACATTATATTTCGTTTTAAACTTGCATGGCTGTCTTTTAGAAATTTGGCGGCGTCATTTTAGCAATTTTGTAAGTGGCTGCTTCCAAGTGAAATATACGTATAAACTTCAAGAGCTGTAGGTAACTACCATTCTTATTCGTGAAAAATGTTTTTACAAGCTGGTACAATATTATGAATCAGACTTTAGGACATAAAATGCAAAGTTATACTCAACACAGTAAGAGAATATTAATGGAGAGAATTTCAGATAAATCAGTATCCCGAGTGATAGTCCAAGTTCATGTGCCAACAGGATGATGTTACAGTGAAGAAGTAGAAAAGTTTTTGAAGAAATTAATGAAGTACATACGGAAAAAAAGAACAAGGGGTACGCGGAGAGGAAGGCTTAGGAGAGCGAAATTAAAGAGGAAGAGACTCATAGAATTTTGGGAAGAATATAAATTAATTATTGGATACACTCTCTTTGAAAAACACGGGAGAAGAAAATACACTTGGAAAAGCCCCGGAGATGTACAAAGATGTCAAGTAGATTATGCCATGACAAGACGAAAAAAACAACACAAAAAACTCAAAATTCAAATACTGGCTAGTAAGACATACCTAGGAGCAAATGTTGATACTGGCCATACTAAATTCAGTAGTAATGAAACATAAATTTAAAAAGATGAATAAGGAAAAGGTAAAAACAAAACGAAGAAGTAAAGAAAAGAGAGGAATATCACAAAGAAGTAACAATAGAAGTGGATAGCAGTAAGGAAGAAAGTAGGTACTCAAATAAAAGAAAGGAGAAAACTATGGATGAGAAGTGAAATATTAAATGTAATGGAAGGAAGAATAAACAAGCCAATGACAGAGAAAGTAAATAAAAATATAAGACTTTAATAAAGGCATGCATTTATCGGCACGAGAGGGAAAAAAGAAAGCACGTCGGCATTATAGCACTCATCACGGGAAAAGAAATGTAGAACGAACCCAAAAAAGGTTACACGATCAAGAAATATAATGAACGAGAAATAAAAGGAAAGCACGTCACACGTCAGCGTTATAAGACTTTGCACAGGGAAATAAATGGAAGAAATATAAGGGATATTAGTAGTAGAATAGCACAAGTCAAATTAGCATTTTATCGAAAAAATAATCAAGAATACATCTAAAAATCAAAAAATTATTTTTGAAAATTCATGTTTGGAGTGTAGCCTTGTATGGATGCGAAACTTGAACAATACGAAAACCAGAGAAGGATCGAAGCTTCTGAGATGTGGCGCTATAGGCGGATACTTAGTATTACATAGACGGATAAGGTATAAGAAATGAGGAAGTACTTAACGGAGTAAAAGGTAAAATGGATGTCTGGAATTGTCTGAAGAGGAGAGATGAACTAATAGGGCATAACTTGAGGCACCCAGGAATAATATCACTACTGCTAGATGTAAGGGTGAAAGGAAAGAATTGAGCGGGTTAACAAAGATTCCAGTAGGTTTAACAGATTATCGAGGATGTCAGATGTCAGAGTGATTTGGAAATGAAGGAACCCGCACTCGATAGGGAGATATAGAGAGCTAAATAATATGTACATGACTTAATGCTGTTGCCGCACTTTTATATGTCGTCCAACAACTGACGAGTTTTTTTGTTTTTTTTTTAAATTTTTTTTTTTAAAATTAATGCTGTTGTTACCTTCTATTACTTTTCGTGAGTTGTACATGTCGTGCAGACATTTTTTTTTCTCGTTCAGTTATATATTTCAGGGACAGTTAGGTACAATATAATTCTTAAAAACAAAAAATACTTTTCAAGTGAAGGGTGGGGGATAAAGAAAAAGGAAAATATAACAGAAAGAGGGAAGAGGAGACAGGCACCAGAGCAAAAGGGCAGAGCGAAGGTGAGGGGCGCACAGGTCCATAGGTGGTAGTTGAAAATTGTGAATTGAGAACTGAGGGTTGGAGGAGGCCGAGAGGCCGAAACGAACCACACTTGTGCGGTATAAAAGAAAGAACTGCAGAAACTAGGACCTACATACCCTCAAGTACGTAAATGACTGATGAAATATACCTACTGTCTCCTACTCATGAAGAATATGTCGATCCCACAGTCTTTTTGGGTAATATTATTATATAATGCTAGAGTATTGTCCATACGTGATGCTGAACCTCTACGTGTTACAAATAAATCAGTATTATTGAAAGTAGGGACCCTGAATTGAATACATGTTAAGTTGTTGGAATCCAAAATTTTGTTATTCAGAACATCCTTCAAGAAGATCAACTTTGCCAGACATCTTCTATTTTTTAGATTCATAATCTCAAAGCCAACCAAAAGTTCTTTAGATACAATTTCAGAAGGATAATATGTGAAGATTTTATAATATGAGTATTTCAAAATTTTTTTGAATTTCCTCAATTTTATCTTGACCTTGTTGAGTTTCGGGATTCCATAATCTGACAAAACTAGAATAAAGAATTTTCATTGTTTCAAAATTTTTATAACAAGTTCCATTTCTCTTCATGAAGCCAACCATTCTTTTAGATTTTAAAGTTATGTGATCAGTATGCATATTGAATAATAATTTCAAATCCAAAATGATGCGCAAGTTTTTTTACAAAATTTACACACCTACGTATATCTTTTTTTATTTTATACTCGTGTAAAATGGGATATATTTTTCTTGAAAAGCTAATTTTTTCACACTTGTCAGTAATAAATGGTAAAAAGTTACTATCACTTCACTCAACTAATGAGTCAAGATCTTGTTGCAGTTTAACACAATCATTTGGAGATTTTGTAATTTTATTAATTTTCATATCATCTGCATACAGCAATAATTTTGAATATCGGATTTTTTCAGGGATATCATCGACAAAAATTAGGAATAAGTATGGACCCAACCGGCAGGGCTCACCCGTCGTCACCACCTGCCTGCGTCGACACACGGACCAAGACGAGGAGGTGAGGGGTGAGTGAAGAGAGGCAGCGCGTCCGGCTGTGGGGACCTGAAATTTCCAGGCGAGCGCTCAGGGAGTGCGGACCTCGGTCAGTAGGGAACCCCATGGTGGCCCTGGTAGGACGCGCGCACCATTCCGGCACGTAGAAATGGGGGCTCGGGCCCGGCCCCAAGGCGTCCCTCTGATCACTGACGCGATACTCGAAAGGGTAGTTCCTGTGGCCGGGGGTGCGGTGTCATAGGGGCCATTTTGGCATGCGTGCATCGCCATACGTCCCACCACACCATGCAGGACATGTTTTATATCATCGATAGTGATCACACCAACCGATATAAGGCCTTCGCCTCCGGTAACCCCCGCCTCATCAGCACTCTGAGTTAAAAACAGAGGCAAAATAGTTTACAAATGATTCCGCAATGATATCTGAACTTGTGTAAATTTGTTCACCAAAGGTATATAACTCCGTGCCAGACCTACTACTTGGCTTATTGACAATTTCTCGCCAGAATTCTTTTGGTTGAGACTTCATTCTGTCCTCTGAAGCATTTTTATATGTATTCCATGATTTTGTTATTAAAACCTTGATTTCATTTCTTATATGCCAGAATTTTTGCATTAACTCTTCATTAGAAGGTTTCCTTTTGATCTGTTTATTTTGTTTTCAATTTTTTAATAATTTCATACGTGAATCAAGTAGGATAATTTTTTTCCAGTATTCTTTTTTAATGGCACTGTCTTGCTTAAGATGTCTATTACTGAATATTAAAAATACTCAACAGCTTGGTTACTGTCTGTAAGCCTGTACAATTCATCCCAATTTTTCAATTTAAATAGATTGTATTATTTTTTGAGGGATGTTTCGCAAAACCAAACTCGACGAGTAGGGGTGGGTGGTAACTGTCACAGGTATCGGTCAAGCATATATTTGAAGTATAGCATTGTATGGATGCGAGATCTGGACAACAGGAACACAAGAAAGACAAAAGACAGAATTCTTTGAAATGTGGTGTTATCGGAAAATTTTGAAAATCAAATGGATAGAAAAGATCAGGAATGAGGAAGTATTGAGGCGAATAGGCAAGGGAATAGAAATTTGGAGTATAATTGTAAAGAGAAAAGTTAAAATGACAGGTCATAATATAAGACATCCAAGTATATGTATTGTTATCATTGCTAGAGGATACGGTTGAGAGAAAGAACTGAAAGTAAAGCAAAGAATGAGCTACGAAGAGCAGATAGCGAAGGATACAAAATATAACTCCTTCTGGTCCCGAGACTAAAAGGAATATATCATTATCATATCTTTACTCAACGGTCCCTACTGCGTCTGATTTATTCATAGAGAAGAATAGGACGAACACGAGACAAAAGGAATAAAAACTTGCAGCCATAAAGATTATTTGAATCCACGACCCACAGCACGAGAAGCGGCAGACTAATATGCAGGCGACTCACATAGCATACACTCGCTGAGCATTCTCCACTTCACGAGACTTTCGACTAAGGAATCACGAATATATTCACCTATTCGAAATTGATGCTCCTGCTACAAACTTTCCAATACATTGAAAGTCAGCTTCAAAGAAAGGCCCCCCAAAACATTTTCAATAGCCTACATATATGCTACCAAAAATTGAACCCACCCACTCGTGTAAACTATTCTACGTAAAATAGTTTTGTATACCTTACACAGCATTCGACTCGGTGACGCGATGGTTAAAATTTTGAGAATATTTAAATGGGTTTGTAAAAACGAACGCCGTGCAGCGAACAATGGCGAAAACAAACTTTGCCAGAGCATATTTTACACCCGGATGGCCGGGGCTGAGTGGTGGCACGAAATATACGATTACAATGGTTAATATAAAACAATTTGCTTCCGCAGATAATAATAACGAGCGACGAAGTTGAACTTCTTTTACTTATTCACTCGCCGCACGAAGAGGTGCTGCGGAGGAGTCGACTCGAGTCGAGTCTCGGGCGAGAGAGCGTTCATAATACGACGGCGGTTATAAATCTTGTTATTTTATGTAAGAAAATGGTCCCCCAACTTTGCAAACTCGGGTTCGTTTAGATACTTAAATTAAAATTAAAGGTAATGTATGCAAAACGGGCAGCGGGTGCGGAGCAGAGCTCCGGCGTTTCTTAAAATCGAGAGAATTGAACGCGGAAAGTCAATGCGGAATCACGAACGACTCGCTCGAAAGGGCGTTTCATAAGCTAATGCGAAATTCTCAGTTTTTTTGGAAGACGTTCGTTTCAACACCGCGATATTGGGTAAGTGTCAGCCGATGCCTAAATTTATTAAATCGCAAGGATACGCAGCAGAGCTACGAAACGAGGCTGTAACTAGGCACCAATAGCAAAAAAAGATAGATTCCATGAATATTCGTAAATTCCACATTTCAATGTTGGACATGTTCATGAAGTATAATAATTACGACAGATGCAGATTAAAAGGAACTTAATACGTGGGCCTGAGGGCTTCGTCGAACAATAACCAGGAAGCAGTTCCAGTCAGTCGACTCCTTTAAATTGGATGGACAGGACATGAAGGTCATAATTTAGTTGCTTGCCGCCTAGTAAATATTTTCCCCTTTTTTCTCCAAGCATTTTGCAAACTGGTCACTGATGCGATACTCGCAAGGGTAGCTTCCAGGGCCAGGGGTGCAGTGTCCAAGGAGCCACTCTGGCATACGTACATCGTCATACGCTCCACCAAACATTAAGCATGTTGCAAAATAATTGATGTGGTGGGACGTATGGCGATGCACGCATGCCAAAGTGGCCCACTCCAAAAAGTAATCTTTTCTGGTCCTCCAAGGAGGCCCCTTGTTGGATTATTACAACTGTAAGATGCTTCATGAATTAGCCCCCATTCCCACTTCACTTTTTAAACGGGTATCGAATCGACACGAAATGATATGCAGACACTTCCCCCCCCCCCCAAAAAAAAAAAAAAATTAAAAAAATTATGAAAACGAAGTGTAGCTTTATGTAATGGCCAGAATGTTCGTTTATTTATTTATTCATCTTTTTTTTTTTTTTTAATCGATTCGAGGTATGTCCGACGATTGCGAGAGCAGTAATTAACTTGGAAGCTGAGATTTTAATATGTTACTCATAAAAATGAAAACGATAGAGTTCGTAGACGGGCTTAATCAGACCATTCAGGGAGGAGGGGGAAGTAGGAGCTGAAGTGGGTGTTTCGTGAGAAAATTGCGCTCTAATTGCCTGTAATTGACCTAGTAAGCTGAAGTTCTCCTCTTGGGTGATACTTTGCTGTGGTAAGGAGGCTTAAGCATTATGAAAAAATAAATAAATAAATAGACTGTGAGGTTATAGCATTGTTAAAACAGCGACCAAAAGCACCTAAGAGAAGACAAACTCCGACAGTTAAACCCTGTTGAAAGCGATGAAAAACTACAACAGTATCTCTTTCAGGAAATGCAGCTTTTCTAAATATTAATTACTGATGATGATGATGTCATTCCAACAGGTTGTACAATTTTTCCCGACGTAAAAAACTCTCCATTCGGATGTCCGGAAGGGAGCTACTTGGGGGAGCATCATCATCGATAAGTTTTAAAAAGAAATGGACAATAATAAGAACTTGGAATGTGAGAACTTTGAATGAAGTTGGAAGATTAGAGAAACTTAAGAGAGAAATAAACAGGCTTCACCTCGGAATAGTTGGAATGAGTGAAGTAAGGTGGAAAGAGGAGAATGATTTTTGGTCAGGAGACTTTAGAATAATAAATACAAAGGGAATAAAAGGGAAATCGTGTGTCGGAATTGTTATGAATAAATAAATAGCGGGTAATAAAGTTTTATATTATAAACAATAGAGTGACAGGTTGATATTGATGAAAATCAACACCAAACCAGTACTTACAACAATAATACAAGCGCATATGCCTATTAATACTCACGAGGACGAAGAGATAGAGAAGGTATATGAAGAATTGGAAGGACTTATGAAGCATGTTAGAGGCGAAGAGAATCTCATTACATATTATGGGCGATGGGAATGCTAGAGTTGGTGAAGGAAAATAATGTGATATAGTCCCGAATTTTGGATTAGGAATGAGAAATGAAAGAGGAGAGCGTTTGATACAGTTTTGTGCGAAGTATAACTTAGTTATAGGAAATACTCCATTTAAAAATCATTATAGAAGGTACACATGGAAGAGTACAGGTAACGAAGGTAGATATCAAATTGATAATTATTACACAACAACGTTTTAGGAATCAAATATAAGACTATAAAACTTAACCGGGAGCCTTGACAGTGCTCATAACTTGGTAATAAAGAAATGCTGGTTTAAATTGAAGAGACTTGGTAGAAATAATAGGTAAAAAGACGGAATTTGAAGAAGTTAAAAAATATTAATAATAAAGGGAAATATCAAGAGAATATTCTATTAGAATTGGAGGTTGAAAAAACACAGGGAATTAACAGTATGGAGGAACAATAGGGTAAAATAAAAGAGAGAATGTTAAAATTAGCAGGAGAAAATCTAGGTAAAACTAAGAGAGAAGAAAAGTAACCATGGATAAAGGAGGAAATCCTCAGAAAGGTGGATGAACCAAGAAAATATAAGAATGCAAACGATAGGGAAGGTAGATTAAAAGCGCAAGCCAAATTAGCATTTTATCGAAAAAGTAATCTTTTCAAGTCAAAAATAAATGTGGAAATTAAAAAATTGTTCTTTAAAACTTATGTTTGTAGTGTAGCCTTGTATGGATGTGAAACTTGGACCATAGGAAAATCAGAGAAGAGAAAGATCGAGGCTTTTGAGATATGGTGCTATAGACGGATACTTAGTATCAAATGTACGGATACGGTAGAAAATGAGGAAGTACTCAACAGATTAGGAGGTAAAATGGATATTTGGAATTGTCCGAAGAAAAAGAAAAATAAACTAATAAGGTATAACTTGAGGCATCTAGGAATAATATCACTGCTGCTAGAACCCCATTAACCAGATTGACACGATTTTGACATCAAAAATGCGCATTATTGATGTCACATTGACGCGTGAAATTGACATCTGTATTGACGCAATATTGACGTCTACTAGACATCCAAAAACGTCCGCCCTTTTGACAGGTTTTTTGATGCATTTTTGACATCAATATTGGGTCATTAAAATATTTGATGTATTTTTGATACTAAATTGATATCAATATTCATGTGATAGTTGACGGACATTTGACGTCAAAAATTGGTCAATTCTAATTTTGACATATTTTTGACACCATATTGATGTCAATATAGAGGAAATTTTTGACATCCACTAAGCGACGTCAGAAAAATGTGTAGTAAAACATTTCAATTCTGATCTCTTTTTGACGTGATGTACATAATATCTACAGATTTGTTAACAAAGTTTATTGAAAATAAAGCTTTTTAAAAATAAGTAACTGGGGTAAAAAAATCCCCCCGCCGAAAAAAATGCACAAAATACATTATTGTGGGTAAATTAATACATGTATTAAATGAAAATAGTTACAGTAATTGGGATACTCAAAACTTAATAATATGAGATTCAACTTACTCACAAGTGCGAACATGTATGTATGTAAAGAAGAAAACAAAAACGAATACACTAGGGGGCTTGAATGGCGAAAAAAGAAGAGAATATTAAAATAATGAGTCCATTAATAAGATAAGAATGAAAAAAATAGAGTCTCTGAATGGCAGATAAAGAGAGGGTAGGTAATAAAATGTTAAAAATAATTATCCCCACTAAATTACGTTAAGCGATGATATTAATAATACAAATATTATGGTCAAATAGGAACTGGAACAACATATTATTAATACTTAGAAGCGATGAATTTTTGATTGGAAGTAACAGCCTTTATGTAGCGCTTTAGTTACCCATCACATCATCAGTAGTCTTATCAAAAGTCAATAGAGCGGACTGAAGCTCTTTATCACAATGGCTGTAATCATTGTGGTGCGTACACTGAGAAAAATCAATTGCTATCCCATTCTCAGTGTTAGTATTATTCATGTTAGAAGTGATGAGGTTATATCTGGTGCATCAATGATACCTAAACAAAGTTCACAATTGAAATAATTGTAATTAAGAACATGGCGAATCTAGGAATTTTCGAGTTATTGCGAGACAGTGGGTGAAGGGTGTGCACGGCGGCAGTTCAGAAGAACTGGAGGAGCACACTCGGATTAGTAGTGCTTGTCACAAGCACCCTTTTAATCTTGGCTTGGAATTTTTATTGGGACGTATTGAAAGCTACTGTAGCGATTAAAAAGCAGATAGGGTGGGCGACGGCGCGCTATTTATTGTGAAATGACCCGCGTCCTTGTTTGTTATTGAATCTTTTGAATCTTTTTTGTGTATAGAAAATTCGACACCGGGTGTTTAGTAAATTGGCGTATCGCATGTTTTTCTTTCGATCGAAGGGCTGGCGGGACGGGGCCGTTGTTATGGGTGTTTTCGTGGCGTTTCGGTGTCACGAGATCGGTGTAATCACCGGGGCTACCGAGTACCGATACTGAAGTTGATTTCCTACCTGCTACTGGCTCTGTGGTTTGGTCCTGTTCGGGCACTCTTTCGGATTTATCGATGAGGTTGATGAATTTCGTGTCGGGGGGCCTCTTGTATCGCGACAATAACTGCAGGTAATAGCAGAATGATTTCCACTGTCTTCCTCGGCACATCGGTGATTCGAGATCTGAAAAGAGAATTATTTACGTGATTAATGTAAAAAAACTTGAAACTGAAAATGATTTCGAATTCAAAGGAAGCACGTGTGAGAATGAGTTTTTGATGAGACGTATTTCTGAGCAAATTTGATAATGTGACGTAAAATGATGGCCACTAGTTTTTCTATGGTCACTATTTCTAGTCAAGTTGAAAACGTCTGTTCTGAAATCACCTTCGGTCTAGAACTTTATCTGTAAAGCGAAAGTTCGTGAAGTTAATTTAAGTACTTTGTACATAATTTGTCATTGACATTCTCTACCGAACTTAGCTTTACTTTATGTAACTGTTATTACTCTCACCCCTTCCGACACCTAGACCAGAAGTGGATCCTTGGTGGTAACTTCAATCCCAAGCACTCACCCTGGGGCTCTCGCCATTTCACCCCTCGTGGACACACCTTGCTACGTGCAACACAGCGCTATAACTGCCACCCTCTATCCTCGGACGACCGCACTTACTGGCCAATGGATCTGAACAAACTTCCAGACGTGATTGACTTCTGCATCACCCAAGGCACCCCACCTCGCAATATCAGCGCTGGATGCATCACTGACCTCAGTTCCCACCATCTACCCATCGTTCTCTCTTTTTTGGGTATGCCAACCCCATCAAACAATCCTTCCCTTAAATAACGCAAAACAACGGGTTGGGACCTATACCGTGACCTCAATCTCAACAATAGGCTACAGTCCAATACTCATCTGGATAAGCAGACTGAGAGGCTCTCATCAACTCTCCTGGAGTGTATTCATTCACCTATACACCACTTACTTAACTCACAAACTCACTGTTTCAGACCAATTTGAAAGAAACCATATGCGTTGACCCCTACAGGTTTTTTAAAGATTTTTTTTTTTAAAGAAGAAAAAAAGTATACGATTACAAATAGATGTTTTTCTCCTCGTTACCGACGGCGGAGTACGCGAAAACGTTTGATAAATGGCAAGGATGAATGGACGCCTGTATTGCCATGAATGGCGCTTATTTTGAAAAAGATATTCGTGTACTTAATGAAGATGATGATTAATAAAAAATTTTGTGATCGTATGCTTTTTTCCTTCTTTAAAAAAACCTTTAAAAAACCTGTAGGGGTCAACGCATATGGTTTCTTTCAAATTGGTCTGGAACAGCGAGTTTTCAATCAAATGAGCTCGGCGTGGTCTCAATCGATAGCTAATGAACCAAATTATTCCCCTACTGCGTTGAAACACCGATAAGTAGCGATGGTGGCCGTACGAATTTTAGTCTCAGTTATTTAGCGACAGCTTATGTACTTTCTAGCCCCTCATACATTTCCTTGATAATTTTGATAAAAATTTCCAAAATCCATTAATTTTTTAATGCTGATAGCAAGAATTTGTGTTCAAGTGAGTCAAAGTCTATGAAGGCCAAATGGAGTTCAACCTGATATTTATTACATTTCTCGATTCAATGGTTAATGGCGTGGAGATGATCCGTTGTAGAGTAACCCGGCCGAAATCCCGCTCGTTCTTTGGGTTGAATTAGAAAAGGTTTTATCTTGCCCTCTGTGACCTTAACGAAAATCTTTGAAATTCCTGAGCTTACGAGTAGTCTGATCGGCCTATAATTATTTATCTTGTCTCTTTCTTTTTTTTTTCAAAGATAAGAATGATATCCGAACGCTTCCAGTATTTTGGGATTTTATTTTCGTCGAGAATTTTGTTAAACAGCTTAGTTCAGATTTTTGGAACAATTTCTCCTCCTACCTTAAAGAATTCATTAGATATTTTGTCATGACCAGAAGCTCTTCTGTTTTTCAATTTTTTATAATACTTTCCACTTCTCCCACAAGAATTTCTGGTTTATTTCCTGATCCGTTGGATCTATGCAGTCTTTTTGTCTCTGTACAGTTGTGCATAAAACCTCAATTGTATATGATGTTACTTTCCTGTCTGTCATAGTCTTCAATTTTTTGTGTTTGTCAAATGAGTGGTATATTTTTCCCCCGGGGACCGATTTGTATTTATCAAACTAGGAGCATGAAGCTTCTAGCAGATTCCAAAATTTCTCTACTATCACTTTTTTCCTTGTTGAAGTTTCTCAAATCATTCTTAATTTTTTTACACAGAATATTTAGTTCTAATTTGATTCTCAATGATTTGTGTTCTTTACGTCTTAGAAGTTCTCTTTTTTGAATGAAGGTTTTAATGCTATCCGGTAAGGTTGAGGGGTTTCTTTTCCTGGGAACTTCTGTGCATTGTGATTCGCTCAACTCAGGGAATCAATTATGATTTTATTCAGGTACTCTATCTCCACGCCAGCATCTAAATTTTTAAGGATTTTTCCTAGCTCCTTTTGATATTCGTATTTGTTTCGTTCAAAGGGGGCGACCTGAAAGAGTTTGTCCTTATGTATACAATAATACTTTCATACAGCCGTCCGCTGTAGGGTACAAGAGATGACTCTACGATCTGAATTGAGGGGGAATTTCTGGAGGACCTCAAAATTCGTAATGTTTTTTGTTTCTATGGGTACGAGCATATAATCTAGTTGACTCACCAAGAAGATTCAAGGCATATGAAGACCTTTTAAAAGAAGAACCATGCAAACTGTCTGTCTTGAAAAGTTAGACTTGTCTGTATTTTCATCAACATCGAACGTCATTTTTTGTCAAAATTTCGAGTCGTACGTATGCTTTATCAACCCTTACAGAACCCGAGTTTTAAGGTTGACTGGTTCGAAACATCGTCGCCCCTTTCTTCGATCCCTCGAAAATAATAAAATGTGAATTTTTTGTTCTTAAAATTTTTAATATAATGAACCATTAAAAATATCATTTCGCGGCCATCGCCATTTTTTCGCTTTGTCATCGCCTCCACGCTCGAACAATAATAACGTTTACAATTTTTTTTTTTATGCTACCGAGTCTAAACACCGGACCGGAATAAAAAAAATGTTTTCATTGTTCTATAAAGACACAGAAGCGTTTTTCGTTCAACGAGCGGCCCGGAGACAGAGGGTGCGCGGTTAAAGTGGTCGAGATTATTACATTTTTTCAGTGTTGAAAAATGTAATAATGGGAAAGTTATCTTTTTTATTTTGTGAAAAATGATATCGTAGGTTATAAAAAGGGTATAATTAAAACTAATATCAGCGCGGGGAGGTTGGCAGTCGAGAACGAGGGGACGCGCCAGTGAATGTGTATACTAGAGGGAGTAACAAACTGTATGATGTTATGATATTGTTATTGCTCTGGTTGGAAACATCAAAGTGATTTAATATCAAGGGTTATTCCGGCCACAGTAAGGGAGGCTTCGGAAAGAGAGGGATTTAATTTGTTGTTAAAAAGGGATTTCCTGTGCGTTCAACCTTCTGTTTTTAGGTGAATTATCCTCGTATTACCACCCCGCGTCACCGCCTCGCTTTTTCCATGTGTTATTGTTAAACACCGTTTACGCGAAATTTTCCGAGTGCAGTCTGTGTATGCGTTTTCGGCATCGAAGAACGAAAATTCTCATCACTGCGATGCCTACAGAAATAGCGACGCATTTGCTGCCCTCTGTTTTAGTAAGGCAGACTCATTTTTCGCGAACGACTGTACTACGTCACTTGAGGTGCAGCATTGAGAGGAGCTCAGCTCAGCCAACAAGTTTAATAATAAAAAGGAATTTCCTCGGGACTTCATCTCAGATTTTGACTAGTTTTAATGCAGCAGACTTATTTCTTGTGATTGTTCGCACTTCGCACTACGTCTCCTGAGTAACTGCGTGGGGATGAACTCAACCAATAAGTTGAATAATAATAAGAAACCTTCTCGATATTTTATCTCAAATTCTGGTTGACTAACGGGGGTTCCTCCTCTTGGATGATACCTTGCCGTGGTGCGGAGGTTTCAGCGTAAAAAAAAAGAGTCTCTTTGAGGAGATACATAATATTGTTAAAAACGCGACTAAAAGCACCTAGAAAAAGGCAAACTACAACAGATAAACCCTGTTGAAAGCAATGAAAAACTACAGTATCTCTTTCCAGGAAATTCAGCTTTTTCAAACATTAATTACCGGTGATGGCGTTCCAACAGGTAAATTATTTTTCCGGACGTAAAAAGCTCCCCATTCGGATGTCCGGGAGGAAGCTACTTGGGGGAGCATCATCATCCGAAAGTTTTAAAAAGAAAGGCGCAGTTAAAATAGGAAATTGGAATGTAAGAAGCTTGAATTTAGTTGGATAATTAGAGAATCTTAAGAGAGAAATGAATAGGCCTCACCTGGGAATAGTTGGAATAAGTGAAGTAAGATGGAAAGAGGAGAATGATTTTTGGTCAGGAGACTTTATAGAATAATAAATATACAAAGGGAATAAAAGGGAAAGCAGGCGTCGGAATTGTTATGAATAGAGCTCGGATTTTTATGATTTGTCATGTTTTCCTAAATTGGAGAAGATCGCGCATATCGTGTATATCTCTGCGAATCATAACATTCTGAGTAAAATGAGCCCAATTTGATAATTTTGGTAATAAATGCATGTTTTTGCATATTTTAGACGTTTTAAGCGCATATTCGTCATATTTTGACCTTTTTTTTTTCATTTTTCAGTCATATTTTGAAAAGTTTGGCCAAATTTTTTTTTACTATTTTTTTTCCACTGAAAATGGCAAACCTGAAAACACCAAGAAATTAAAAAAAAAATTTTCGTACTGATACACTGAAAGTACTACAATATTTAACCTCTTTCTTTTCATTTGTTTAATTTTCTGCACACTTCTGTTTTTAAAAAAATGACCTTCAAATTAAAAAATCCTTTCAAAAGATACCCATATCGATGTTGCATAAAAGTGCATTTTTGCTAGATAAGTGCATATTTTGTCATATTTTGACGAAAATAAATGCATGTTTTATGCGCATCTGAAGGCTGGGCGGATGACGAAAAGGGCGGATAGTCGGAATTGAATATAATTTTAATCATAAGACGTTTAAACATGAAAAAATGTATTATGTATGCATTAAATTACAATATGATGCATGTGTATACATTATTACTTTAAATTTGGAATAAGGAAAAGACTTTTTAAAGAGAAATATGGTGTAAATTTGGACATATGTATTACAATACGATAAAGAGATCACAGACACACCACCGCTTATGCATGTTTCTTGTACATATTGACTACAAAGACTGCATCTGTAGATAGGTACGGTCAATATTACTGTACAAAGGTGTACATAGTTATTATATTTATAAATTTTTAACAGAATTCGAATTATCCGCCCTTCCTTGGGCGAATAATTCGAGAGGGCGGGCGGATAAATTCAAGGCGGATAACCCGATGGCGGATAATCGAGCTTCTACTGAATAACAGAGTGAAAGGTTAATCTTGCTAAAAATCGGTACCACGCCAGTACTTACAACAGTAATACAAGTGTATATATGCCTACTAATACTCACGACGGCGAAGAAATTGAGGAGGTATAATGAAGGGTAACGAATCAAAACTCACATTAGCCATTTTACTTCAAGGGCGCAAATAGGCAAAATACTGTACACGGGTGCAGGAATATCTTTGCAGCGCCTTTTAATTCGGACTTGAAGGATTGGTGGCGCGCTAGCGTCGCAACTGTTCTATGTAGGTAAAATGGGTCTCTGCTGTATAATAGCGCTCCATTTTACCTACATGCGAAGGTGCAAAAAATTCCACCAAATATCAGCCACTATTCTTTCAAGTCCGAATATGCGGTATGTATAACATACTCCACGTTCACAGGCGCAGTAAAGATATTCCTGCACCCGTGTACAGTATTTTGCCTATTTGCGTCCTTGAAGTAAAATGGCAAATGTGAGTTTTGATTATTTACCCTTCATTATGAAAAATTATAGAAGGACTTATGAAGCATGTTAGAGGCGAAGAGAATGTTATTATTATGGGTGATTGGAATGCTAGAGTTGGTGAAAGAAAAGAAGGTAATATAGTCGGGATTTTCGATTAGGAATGAGAAATGTGAAAAAGGAAAGCGTTTAATACAGTTTTGTGCGAAGTACACCCTAGTTATAGGAAATACTTAATTTAAAAATCAGAGAAGGTATACATGGAAGAGTCCAGGTAACGAAGGGAGATACCAAACTGATTATATTATTACAAAACAACGTTTCAGGAATCAAATGACGACCTCGCAAAATCAGAAACCGATAAGTCCAAAAACCTAATTTTACAGGAGATGAAAAAAACTGTACTAACAGCGCGCTCTATGAGTTACAGCTTGTATCAAGTGCTTATTTTCTAGATTGAACCTTCCTTTACCAGATGTGAACATAGTCGCGTCGATCACAATCATAATAAGAACGTAGGAAGAGGAAGGAGGGAGAACAACGAGTGACTTATCGGTTTTTGATACGTTTTGTTAAATCTTGTTTTTACAAAATCTGTAGAACACTAAATCGCTTAGAACATATTAAGAAGGAATAGAGATAGAGCAATGCGGTTTGCGGCATTCGATCCCCAGCGCCCTCAAACAGATTCCGCTAAAAACACATTTTCGACTAAAGCGGTCTTATCGGTTTCTGATTTTGAAAATCGAGAGGTAGCGCAATGCGGTTTGTGGCATTCGATCCCATATAGCGCCCTCTAACAGATCCGCTAAAAACGCATTTTCAACTAAAGTGGACTTCTCGGTTTCTGATTTTGAGGTCGTCAAATACTAGACTGTAAAACTTATTCGAGAGCCGATATTGACAGTGACCATATAACTTGGTAGTAATGAAATCCAAACTTAAATTGAAGAAACTTGGTAGAAAAGAAGAGGTAAAAAGATGGAATTTGAAAAAGTTGGAAAATATTGATACTAGAGAGAAATATGAAGAGGATATTGTATTAGAATTAGAGGCTGAAAAAACACAGGAAATTAACAGTGTGGAGGAAGAGTGGGGTAAAATAGAGGAGGGAATATTAAAGTGAGTAGAAAAAAATCTAGGTGAAACTAAGACAGAAGAAAAGAAACAATGGATGAGGGAGGAAATCCTCAGAAAGATGGATGAACGAAGAAAATATAAGAATGCAAATGATAGGGAAGGTAGATTAGCTTATCAAAGTTAAAGAATGAAATAAAGAGGGAGTGTAAAAAAACAAATGAGGAATGGATGAAAGAAAAAAAGTGATAAGATACCTAGAAGAGTTTATGAATAAAGGACAAATAGACTCTTGGCCTATAGGAAAGTAAAAATTGAGAAAAAAGGAACAAAGAGGGAAAGCCTATTTACACAGCTGGCGGAAAAGTGAAAAGTGATAAACTGTACAAATTAGTATGTTATATTTATGATAAAGGGTAAATGCTGAGAACTTCAAAAAGAGGGCTATTATAACTGTACCTACCTAAAAACGCGGGGGCAGATAGGTGTGAAAATGATCGAACAATTAGTCTTCTTTCGCATACGTCCAAAATATTAATTAGGGGAATTTACAGGAGAAATGAGATAAGAATAGATGCAGAATTAGGAGATGATCAGTTTGGATTTAGAAAAAGTAGAGGTACTAGGGAAGCAGTGTTAGCATTGAGATTAATTGTAGATGGGACGCTCAAAAAGGAGCAGGATACATACATGGCATTCGTTGATACTGAAAAAGCTTCTGACAATGTTAAATGTGATGAAATGTTTGATATTCTAAAAAAGATAGGAATAAAATTTAAAGAAAGACAAGTTATTTTTAACTAATATAAAGGACAGAAAGCCACATTAAAAATAGAAGGAGAGAAAGGGGAGACTAATATAGAAAAAGGTGTAAGGCAGGGGTACTCCTTACCTCCAGTATTATTTAATCTGTACATAGAATGAGCCATAAAAGAAATAAAAGAAAACTTTGAAGCCAGTGTCACTATACATGGAGAGCGAGTAAAGATGCTCAGGTTTACAGATGATATCGTGTTATTAGCTAAAAGGAGTATTAATTTGGAAAACATTTCAAACGGAATGGAGGCGATTTTGAATATAGAATATCGTATGAGAATAAATAAAAATAAAAATAAAGTAATGGTATGTAATCGATGTGAACAAATATAAATTGACATGAAAAGATTGAGGAAGTAAGCGAATTTTACTATTTAGGGAGTAAAATAACAAAAGATGGAAAGAGTAAACGGGATATTAGTAGTAGAATAGCACACGCAAAATTAGAAAATTGTTCTTGAAAACTTATGTTTGGAGTGTAGCCTTGCATGGATGTGAAACGTGGACTATAGGAAAACCAGAGAAGATAAGGATCAAAGCTTTTTAAGATGTGGTGCTATAGGCGGATACTTAGCATCCTACTTGCTGTAGCTTAATACCGCAGGAGAAGTAGATAGGTATTTAAAAAAATGTGAAAGTTGGCAAGTCATAATTTCGAGATTTTTATGGCTTTCTTCGAACTAGCTCTCTCACCGACATCTATTGGTGGAGCGTGTGGTGATGCACTCATACCAAAGACAGGATACCTCTGGCCCCGGAATCTACCCTTTTGAATATCACATCAGTGACCAGAAGGACGTCTTGTAGTCCTGGCCCTCATTTCGCCTCTTCGCTTCGGATTCGTGTTGTCCTGCCAAGGCCACTATAAGACACCCTACTGACCGAGGCAACGCTCACTCAGCATTAACTTGGAATTCGTGGGCACAGCCGGACGCACTTCCTTCACTACTGACCGAGGCAACGCTCACTCGGCATTAACTTGGAATTCGTGTGCACAGCCGGACGCACTTCATTCACTCCTCACCTCCTTGTCTAGGTATGTCTGGCAATGCACGAAGGTGGTGACGGCGAGTTAAACCCTGCTGGGGGAGGGTCTCTCTAACCATCGTACTATACGTTTTCAATGATACCTACGAAGCTTTTCCCCCCTCGCATACCGTGCTTCAAAAATCCCTTTCCTCTGAAATTTCGAGAACTGTCAACAATGATATTATCTCTATATCTGTACCTCCTTCCTTCAGCCTAGGTTTATAAATTTTTATATACGAGGATGAAAACTAAGGTCAGACGTAAGTCCAGCGACATTTAAAACCGAATAAATAATCGATAATGTGCTTATGTTATCTTCATTTTCGTGCCCTCGTTCTTCATCTTCACCTCCATGTCGCCAGTTCCCCACCTATCGAAATTTGAAAATTTGACACATGGATTCGTTTGTGCTATGTTTGTGCTGAAATTTTCATCGTTTGTGCTGCTATCCTTAGAGAGATATTAAAAAAAAAACACTTTCAAGGTCAGTGGGGAACTGGCGACATGCTCTTCCCTACCTAACAGATATCAGGCATTTGAATATGCCATTCGTTTGTGCTGCCATTTTTTCGTTTGTGCTGCAACCCCCTCGCCCATACACTTAAAACAAGTTTTTATACACATATATGTATAAAAATTTGAAAATAGTCAAAACCATTGAAACACAGTGGCAATCGTTTGTGCTACGGTTGTGCTGGATTGTGCTGGCATTTTTTTCGTTTGTGCTGCACCCCCTCCCTTCTAATATAGATATAAGGTTTCAAGTTTAGCCTATCAGTAAGGGAAATTTGAAAATCACTCGAAATGGCTAAAAATGGTATCAATCGGTTGTGCTACATTTGTGCTGGATTGTGCTGACATTTTTTTCGTTTGTGCTACACCCCCTCCCTTCTAACATAGGTATAAGGTTTCAAGTTTAGCCCATCAGTAAGGGAAATTTGAAAATCACTCGACATGGCTAGAAATGGTACGAATCGTTTGTGCTACGTTTGTGCTGGATTGTGATGGCCTTATTTTCGTTTGTGCAGCCCCCTCCCCCATTGAGTGTTTCAGTGTTAATTCATAGCCTATGTATGAGAAAAATTTGAAAATCACTCGAGATGGCTAAGAATGGTATCAATCGGTTGTGCTACGTTTGTGCTGGACGGTGCTGACATTTTTTTCGTTTATGCTGCACCCCCTCCCTTCTGATATAGGTATAAGGTTTCAAGTTTAGCCTATCAGTAAGGGAAATTTGAAAATCACTCGACATGGCTAGAAATGGTACAAAACGTTTGTGCTACACCCCCTCGCCCAGCTAGAGTTTCAGTGTTAATCCATAGCCTATGTATGAGAAAAATCTGAAAATCACTCGAGATGGCTAAGAATGGTACGAATCGTTTGTGCTACGTTTGTGCTGACATTTTTTTCGTTTGTGCTGCATCTCCTTCCTTCTAATATAGGTATAAGGTCTTATAACTATATTAGAAGAGAGGGGGTGCCGCACAAACGAAAAAAATGTCAGCACAATCCAGCACAACCGTAGCACAAACGATTGGCACCGGGTTTCAATGGTTTTGACTATTTTCAAATTTTTATATATATACGTGTATAAAAACTTGTTTTCAGTGTAGGGGCGAGGGGGTTGCAGCACAAACAAAAATGAGGCCAGCACAAACGTAACACAAACGTTTCGTACCATTTTTAGCCATCTCGAGTGATTTTCAAATTTCCCTTACTGATAGGCTAAACTTGAAACCTTATATCTATATTAGAAGGGAAGGGGTGCAGCACAAACGAAAAAAATGCCAGCACAATCCAGCACAACCGTAGCACAAACGATTGGCACCGTGTTTCAATGGTTTTGACTATTTTCAAATTTTTATACATATATGTGTATAAAAACTTGTTTTAAGTGTATGGGCGAGGGGGTTGCAGCACAAACGAAAAAAATGGCAGCACAAACCAGCACAAACGAATGGCATATTCAAATGCCTGATATCTGTTAGGTGGGGAAGAGCATGTCGCCAGTTCCCCACTGAACTGGAAAGTGTTTTTTTTTTTTAATATCTCTCTAAGGATAGCAGCACAAACGATGAAAATTTCAGCACAAACGTAGCACAAACGAATCCATGTGTCAAATTTTCAAATTTCGATAGGTGGGGAACTGGCGACATGGAGGTTTCATCTTCGTTACTTTAATTTTCATAAGAGAGTCAAAGTAAGTATAACTTAAAGTCTAGTTCAGCGACCTGTAAAACCTAAGAAGATATAAGTATTGTTTACTTGTATTTATATTCTTTAGTCTCTCAACCAGTAGGTTGCGTCTCTCCACTTTTTTCTCTCCTGCGCTAATCGTTTCATCTCTGAGGATTTACACTTTTCATCCTCTATTATCTGCTCTTCATAACTCATTCTTTGCCTTTCATTCCAGTTCCCCCACTTTTCCCAAGCTAGAAGGGGGAATCTAACGTCAAATGAAACCTTTTATCTTCCTTTTTCTTTTTTGATAGGGAGGGAGGGCCGAACAGGATTTGAGAGTTCAGCCTCTGAGCCCCTTCTTCTCTATCACCACGTGCGACATTTTATTATCAAACAGAATTAAGCTTTTCAAGAACGTACTTAGTTAGCACAAGAAATTCGTTGTAACACATACATACACACTTTGCAGTTTCTTCGTGCTTTCCAGAAACTGAATAAATGTTTACATCCGCAAAACTCATCCCACTCGGGAAAAAGGAGATAGTGAAATCCGGCGATGACAGTGTAGGACGACAGACAGGTTACGTGTCAGAAACAATGATTAATACTTGAAAAAGGGCCATGTCGTGTCCACTGTCCAGTTATACACACAATACAAATACCTGCTAAAGCGTTTACAATGACTTACCGTAAACTCGTTCGTTCGTACATAACACACACGTATTCGAGTGTCATCTCAGAAACATGTATGCCTTAGCTGCGTGAGTCGGCATTGTTTTGAAACTACATTGTTCCAGCGCGGTCACTCTTTTTCATTTTCTGAATGAATAATACAAACTGATCGTTTCGTTGTCGCCAGAACAATAAGCTGTAACAGAGACACGAAGGGTTATATTAATCAGTCAGAATTACCGACCAGAGGGAGGAAAAAGAACGCGGTCATTTTTTAAACGCGCAAAACAGAAAGCTAACGCGAACAGAAATGGTATATCCATCCAATAGCTGCGGTATTAATAAAGGACGAGGACGCAAAATAACAGCAAGTGATTGAACAAGAACGGCGAAGATCAAGAGTGAGACTTGGCGGATAGCAAAATCGAGTGACATGAAATGATAATGAGAAATTCTAAGGTTAACACCAAAATGAAAGAGCCGAGTCAGAGGTATAACATCTGCCATCATGACACAACATTTGACATATCACAATTCTGTTTCTAATGCTTGGATTTCAATAATTTTGTGGTCAATGATAGCATGTATAATATAATGCACCTGTGCTGTAAGTTGCAAGTAAATTCATTCATAAGAAAGGGATATTTTTTTCTTTTTTAACAGAACGTCCGACAGTGTGTCATGGTGGCAGAGTTGAAGGGCACCATGACACAGCCGCTTGCCACTATGACACACACACACACACACACAAAACGTACAGAAAATAATTGAAATGTAACCCTTCATTTATATTCGCTCTCAAGACTTCACATTTCTGCGTATTTAATTGATAAACGAAGTAATTCGCGTATGTACGGCAGTTTCTTTTTGATACAATCCATTGGAACTTCCTCAATTGGGTCCAGCTCACGAGCCCCAAATATGAAACCAGAGTATTCTCTTGTCGCTTTTGGAACTAAGAAAATTGATGATGACGTGATTATTCTTAACTGATTAGATCTGCCCGACAATTTTCTAGCCAGGCTTCCCTCCTAGGGCCAGTATTACAATCGCGGTTCAACGTTGAACCCAGGTTCAGCCGCCGTTGAGCGGATATCCATCACAGCTTCCTTCATCATTTGGCTGCAAAAAGATCCTCTCGTCGACCTTCTTCGTCTCTGATTACGATCCATATTGATAACGAACTACCCTAACTTCTTCAGGTGTGCTCACATTCCCTGACTTTTCCCAGTTTTCTAGAAACTGGTCACCTTGGATATAGCTAGATTGCTAGGTATCTAGGCTGTCTACTCACTGAAAATGCGCGACTATATCCGTTGCCTTATGTTCCGGGAGCGGAATTCTGTGAAATTATAATGATATGTATGCCAGTTTTGATAAAGAAGCGGTATATGAACATACTTTTACGTTTCAAGCCATTCTGAGAAAAATGAGCCCTATTTTATTTTGCCTATGAACGCATATTTTTGCATATTTCACCGTTTTAGCGCATATTTCGTCAAATGTCCGATTGTTTAGAGCATATTTCGATAATTTGCAATATTTGTCACCAAAATAACACGTTTTTTCTCAAATTTTCGAGGAATTTGATTTTTTTTAACGCTGCAGAAAATATAGATATTTTCCTTTGATTTAAACAGTCATTCAATTTTTCTTTTTTTTTAGCGCGAATTTATCGAAACTAACATTTACATGCCGAAAGTAAGTAGATCTCGTCACGCTCTGTGAAATGACATCCATGTTGTTAGCGCATATTTTGCTCATTTTTAACGCATAAATATTGCATATTTCACCATCCTAAGCCGCATGAACTTTCGCTCCCTGTGCTATGCTGCTGCTGTTGCATAAAGGGAAAGAAAAGTGCTTGATGCCAAAAAAGTACGATAGATCGACACTATCGATACTTGACCGGATTCGATACTTATTGATACTTTGACTGGAGTATCGATACTATAATAATTTTTAATGCTCAGTGATACTTTCTTCATTGGTTTATTCAAGTGTTTCATTATTCTAGTTTTTGGTATTTCTAGTCTTATTTCGTGATTTTATACCAAAAATTTAAATTTTCATATTTTTTAAAAATAATTTTTTGCAGGGACGCTACCAGAACTTTTTTTGGTGGGCGACTAGAATTGAGAAAAATCGCCTCCCTCCTTAAATTTTGATGTTCTTGCTTTGTAAACCTGTTGAATATTCTTTACTACATATTAACTAAATATTATTGGGTGGTGAGAGGGGGAGGGGATAACAAAAATGCTACTTTAATGTTCTCAGTTTCTAGAGAATGATCCATAGTCCTGTAAGTAAAACGAGAGTGGTTCTGAACCAAAAGAACAAGAAGAATCAAGAAGAATCCCTTTCCTCATCCCGCAAAAAATAGGTCTAAACTGATTTATACCATCAACCACAAACGACAGCATATAATCTATAGAAGGCGGAGGAAGGGAGAAAGACGAAAAATCAATCTCTACTCCTTTTCAAAATCTGGAAGGAAAATTATTTCTAGGTCCTGTTATATTAGGAAAAATTACGACACTTGCCCGAGAAAGTCATAAAAATTTCCCAAAGTTTTCATTTTTGATACATAAATTATTTTGAAAAACAGTCTCCGTGAGTCGAATATTTTGAACTTGGTTATCCTCTTAAAAGAACAGGATTCTGCGCACGTGACAGAACATAAAAATCTGAAATTTCAAAATTAAAGAAGACTTACGGTAAGGTCCATTAGGAGGAGAATTAAAATTTTCGTTCATCCCTGATAAAAATTGTAGAAATAATTTTGAAACAGTTCGAAATCGAATCCGTAAACAAAGACCAGATCAAATGAGACAGGCAACCACCTATAACCATATAATTTGGCGGGGGGACACTGAAATAATACAAGGAAAACTTAGAAGGAAGTTGGCTAAAAATAATGGAAAACAACTTTTATCTTACATAAAGAAAAACTGTCTATATCTGCCCAAAATTAACTAAAACGACCGAAAACCACTAAGTCGAACCAAAAGTAATCAAAATCACTAGCGCCTCTAAAACATACACGCAGATGGATCTGCAACCACGGAAGCGTAACTGAGAGTTTCCGAAGTTGGTAGCCATGCGCTGCAAAGGTGATCGTGGACGTTATCACCATAAGGATGCATATAACTTGAATTCGCTTTTTCTAGTCAAGAAAATGTTTTCTTGCGGCTTATAATAGATGAATTTAGAGACTGAGGTCTCTAGTTTTTTTGTTTTTTTTTTTGTTTTTTTTTATGAACTTAAAACGGCTCCATTTCCCATGTATTAGTTGTTTACAAGCGCGTTTTGCACCCATGGTAAACTTCCATAAGAAAAACAGTAATTTGGAAATCAACTTATTCATCTAAAACTAGAGCGAATAAAGTGCATTAAATTACCTTTCATCATAAACTAGAGACTTCAAGCTTCACTTGACATGTTATACGACTCAAGAAAACCTATATTCAGCAATTGCGGGAGCTTTAAAGTATACCAACTTTACACGTATTCTTATGGGAACATCAACCTTGATCACCTTTTCAGGAGGTCGATACTAGCGAACCTGGTCACGGTTACGCCGCCTAGTCTGCAGCCATCGAGCCATGTTGTTGCTGCGCGACTGCAGTCTGCAGCCATGTTGTTAATGTTAATAGAAATTTTCACGAAAATGTCAACCACTTAACTGAATTGTCACCATGACGAGCAAATCATACGGACTGGCTTTGTGTCGGGGGAGCGTAATGGTTTTCGCTCAAGTACGGAAAATAAATTTCCATGGAAATGTCAACCACTGAATTGAATTGTCACTATTGGGATGTGGTGATGTGGAAAGGAACGTAGGAGCGCTAATGTTCACTTCCTAATGAAAGGTTAAGAAGGGTTAAGGATCACAGATGGAATTCGGAGTGAGAGCGCAAAAGAGTAGCGCTCTACAATTTCAATAGCATAAAAAAGATGAACTGCTATAAGAGTGATCATTTTAGAAAATTGCTCTGACTGAAATGAAAATGGACTCATCTGAAAGGAAATTTCAACCTCTATCAATTTGGTCATCTTCATTTTTTTTAAACTCTTTCATTTTTGAGATATTTCCTGAAAATTAAGTACGTATATTAATGGATAATGGGATGTTCCCGCATGATCACTACTACAAGTTGGCGATGACAGCGCGCCACCACCTATAGAACCAGCGATGGCATTCCGTTATAAATAACGTTATATGAGAAAATGAGGTTACTTTATATACACAGTACCACAGCGTTATAACGTTATGGTCATAACGTTATAAATTCTTCGTTGGAAATTTCACCATACATTTTCATAGTTTTCTAAATATTTTTGAAGGCTGACTATTGGAGGAGCCAGGGAGGCAAAAATAAAATAAAATAATTCATAATTTCTTTCAAAAACCCTTCATTTTTTATTCCTTCATAAAATATAAACGTTATCGGAACGTTATTTATAACGTAGTGAAACAAGAATTTGTATAGTTACGTTGTAAACCATTCCGTTATGCCATCACTGCCTAGACCAGTCCGAATTAACATTGTCGTAAATGGAAAATACAAGTTTCTCAAAAAATCATTGTAAAATAATTAAGAAATGACGGACATGCTTCAAATTTGAACCGTATTATAGGAAGCTACATATTCGAACTTGCGATTAAAAATTCAATACGCCCGGTAGCAAAATTAATAGAAGTGCGGTGAAGTAAAAAATGAGAGGTATGTTATCAGTTGCCGGTCCGACCCGCGCGACCTATTGGGACGCCGGGACGCGTCAGCAAAGTGGCTGACATCTGGTGGACAAATCCGAAACGTGACAGAAACGGGATGAAAGATGAAATACATAGCGCGCCATCTACTTTACAAATGGTGTCCAGAAGTGGAAGTACACAAAACGGGTGGAAATACACTAGCGCTCCACCGCCACGATCACTCCATGAGGGTTCACAAAACATCCGCTAGATGTTAGCCACTTCGATTCAGAGTCCCAAGAAGAGCCTTGATTTCTATTCTCGCCTTAGAAGCAGAGGTGTTTAGCCAATTAGATTGGCTAAAACTAACAGCTAAAACGAATTTTTTTAATTAATTGGCTTCGGCTAACAGCTAATGGCTACAAAACGCTGATTGGCTAGCTAACGGCTAAAGACTAATCCACATTTTCGGTAAAAATAAAATAGGTGACGTGGTAACTTGGTTCCAATTCTTTTTCTTTCCCCCAATTCTGAGTCTGAGTTTGACCGAGTTTGCTGTTTCAATCCAAAAAACGAAAATCCACGGAAAAGGAATAGGAAAAAAATTCAGTTTGAATGTAGTCAAAAAGGAAAAGGCAAGAAATTAGCAAAATGAACACAGCCGTTAGCTTCCGAGTTTTCATTGGCTTATGGCTAGCTAATGGCTGAAAAATTTTCAATCGGCTAGCTAACAGCTGGCTAAAAATCTCCCGAAAACTGCAAGCTAACGGTTTACAGCTAATGGCTAATGTCTAGCTAAGCACCTCTGCTTAGAAGTAACGCTCAAAAATAAACTTTTTTCGTTTTTGTGACAAAGCTCTTGATCAGCTATTCTTTCTGTGATGCTCCAAGTAACGTTCAAGAAGTAACATTCTTTTTGTTTATGTGCCAAAGCAGAGACATGAAAATATGAAAGAAAAAAAAAAATGAACAGGGGTGAAAGCTTGATTTGGTGCCTACCTAATTTGGTATCTACCTATATTTCCATGAGCTGTAAACTTGTACGAACCTTCAACGCAACGTAACCGCATCAGGCCATTGGCATCTTTTTTTCTCGTTTCAAAATTGAGTTTGAAAAAATTTCGAAGAATTGGGGCTACTATAGCCCCCTCCTTGCGTGCGCCCTTGATTTTTTGATTTGCTCTTGTTAGTTCCTTCGCGTATTCTAGTTTTTAGTTTATAATTCTTACTATTAATTTTACATAACGGTTTTGAACCAAGAAATTCAATTTCATGTAGCAGCAAGTAGATAGTTGATCTTGATTCTTCAGTTCTTTTGTTTTACTTGTTGACTTTAAATTACCAATTCTGTTTCAGCACTCAGCCTGGCAAGGTGAAGGTATCGATACTTTTTGTGCGATACTTGACACTCCTCATTCAAATCCAACGATTGGCAGTACGTCAACTATACTCCAGAACGACGCCTTCACAAATTACCACAACGAAATTCTCAATGATTCAATCAGCAGATGCCTTTCAGTTAGCCACGCTGGAGTAATTGACATAAATTTTGACAATCGAAGCTGGGAGAGCTTGTACGTTTATGTGGTGCCGAAGATATTTTTCACGAGTAAAGAACCAGAGGCAGGAATTACAAATATATCCCTTTCCTTATAGAATCAGCGATGACTTTAGGTTCCATACTGCGTAATGTACCAAACGCATGTCATCTCCTGTTACTTCATCAACAAAGGATCCTGGATCCATCAGTCTATAGATACAATTCTTCAACTTACCGACGATTGTAAGTTCTCTTTCCGTCGAATTAGATCTTTCTTTCAATCTACAGCATAATAAGGCGGACTTCAACTGTCACAGGAAAAGGGTCATCCAGAAATGCGCTCAAGCGCTGATATCAATTTTTCAACACACGTTAAAAATCTTTCAAGGGATAGCCCAGCGTATGCGAAGTCCGCTTATGCATCTAAGTTCCCCAAATACTGAATCAAGTACATATAACTCCGTTTACCATATCGATCTTCGTAATTCCGCCTCGACCGTAAGAATTCCGATTTCGCACTTCAGATTTTAGTCCAACCAATGTGTCTGCTGAAACTAACAAATTTATTCCAAACAATAATAATAATGTATTTCGTTACATTGAAAACAGTTCTACAAACGAACAACAAAACGGTCGAGATTGAACGAAAACATCGCTGACATCCGTTCAGGCACCGGGTCGAACGGCTCCCAGTTCCGACACGAACTGCCAAGTACACCTAACTCGAGATATGATGTACGTTCCCCTTCAAAATTAGGTGAAAAATACAAACCTTCAACGGTACGCGGTTTTCAGGCGCACAAACTCACCATTTTCTACCGTTATAAGGATCTGACTATTCTTTCCAGGAACGTGTTTTCTTCAATTTCGACTAGAACACTGAAGGTTTTACGCTCAATCAGAAATTTGAATTTCGACATTAAAGCGCGAATGTTTCAGCGGGAAAATATTCGAATAAAAATCGGCATCCGAGTAACGTTTTACAAAACAAAAAAGAGAGAGATATGTTAGCTCTATCACAAATCAGATTCAACAGGTTCTCCACCGTAACCCTTAAAAAAAAAATCGATTCTCACACAAATACTCCAATAGCATCAGAAAAAACCATTAGGTACCTGGGTGGATTCTGGTGACTAACGATCACCCACGATATACCAAGTTTTACGACTTTCTTCAGTCAACGGTTTCGTCTTATCCAGTAAGAACTGTACCAGACTCGATGCAGGCATAAGATATTTCGCTTTGTTGTTCACATCGTGTACTTCGAATAGCGGTGTCTGCTGAGTTGCATCTTTCCCTGCTACCACGATAAATGGAAAGCCGAAGAGCTTGGCTTCTAAAAATCGTTTACCGATAGTTTTAGCATTGTGGTCGTCAATGACGATGTCATCTCGCAGAGATGGAATCGAGTCTAACATGTGGTAAATGTCGGGCAACACTAAGTCGACCATCACTTCTTCTCGACTTCCAGCCTGCAATTATAAATTAATCAAGGGAATGTTACAAATGTACATCGAACGAAGCCTTGACAAACAGAATCTGTGAATGAGTCCCGCAGGGTGGCGTCCTCTTTGTTTGTACACTTCCGTGAAACAAGATATACGCATCAATTATAGGACATCATTTTCGGTGTGGTCCAACTCCACTCGGCGACACTTATTTCGACCATGGCAGCTTCCTGGTCGACTGCGTCCAGCTTTCTGTCTCTCAGTCAGTGGGTGTTTACATCCGTCTGTCTGGTTAAATGACTGATTGGCTGTTTATCGACTGACAATTGTAAAATTGGAGCACCCTACCATAGGTCCAGGGGGTCCCGATCATTTACAGACCAACTATCAGTTACTGACAGTGGTGATGACAGAGACCATTTTACAGGGAACTCTGCCGGGCATTGCCGTGTGCGATAACAAATATTGGTTAAAATTTAAATCGCGCAGCTTTTCAAGTCGTATGGCAAGCGACGAAGTCAGAATATTACTTTCAATCCCGTGATATAGGGACAACATGGGGCATTCATTTACAACAACTGATGAAAAATATAAATTTACCCTTTCAGTACATCGAATTAGGCAACACTCCAAGTTCTAATATACTTATTAAAAGCTACAATTCGATGGGTTTTTTCAATCACGCATACGTCGTATTGGATATCAGATACAGAAATTTAAAAATCTCAATTCTAGGCTCAGTATTCTTCAGAGAGAAGGGCCTGCAAGTCGTAGGGGCCAGATTACTCGCTATCCGTCTGGATCGAGGAGTAATAGATCTGTTTCTGCACTTCTTCGAGTACCACTAAGGCGCTCGGCCAGACTTTCTCAACACGGAAGGCATTGCATTTACAGTTTACAAAGAAAATACTGTTGAGATAAGCACAAGTGGATCTTGGAACAGCACACCTGTTCTACTTCGACTCCAGTGAATCTGGACGTCCCCTCCCCAGAACATTATGCGAACACCCGAGCAAGAGCAGAACTTACTTTGGGAGGAATGATGCAAACACTATACGGTGCAATGGATACCGGCCACCTCAGCTCATTATCTGCCGTACACAATAATTCAGCCGTGGCAGAAAGTAGTCTAGATATTCCAATACCATAACTACACATATGCAAAGGCGATCTTTGGCAATCAACATTTACGTAATAAGAGCCTAAATGATCCGAGTAATACGTGCCGAAGTAAAAAGTGTGCGCAACCTGTAACCGATAAATTACAATCAATCGAGAATTTAAAAATCAATCCAACAAATACAGTTACTTTGATTGAACAACATAAGCCCTTACTTCAACACCTTTGAAAAAATTATCATCTTTTTTATAACGTGAACAACCCGGACACGTATTTCTGTCCTTCAATGCCTCATTTAAAAACGCGTTTTTACAAGCTGGGCAACAAAAAATTTTATCATCGCCGACGTCGCATATGTAAAAATACTCGTGAGCTTTGATCACACTGGACTCGGGCGCAGAGTCAGCTAAAAATATAAAATACACTCAGACAGATGACATCATTTGAATAATTTTGAAATTAAAAATCCAAAAACTTACGAATTCTTACCTCGGTGAGCAGTAATTCCTAAAGTAGAGAATATCTTCTCGTAGGCTTTGGTAACTTTGGCGTAGGATTTCGTAGCTTCTTCTTCACTAATGTCAAATGAATATAAATCTTTCATAAGGAACTCTTTCGTACGTAGTAAACCTGCCTTAGGCTTGTGTTCATCTCGAAATTTAGGTGATATTTGATACAACAATCTTGGAAAGTCGCGATACGACAGCAGTTCGTTGGAGAGTAAGTGAGAAAATGCCTGTTCGTACGTCTGCCGGCACGTAAATCATTCGTCAATTTTGTTCACATTAACCAACATAATGGGATTATATCGAGTCAAAATAATAATAACCTACAGGATTAAGAATAAATGTTGTCCCTTCTCGATCTACCACATGATACAGCTCTTCCTTGGACCTTTCATAAGTTTCTGCAATAAAAATACACTAATTCAAGAACTGTAAATTAATATCAGTGATTACAGTACCGGTTTTCCGAATTAAGAGATTACGAACTTGATGTCTCCCACAATTTCTTATTCGACAAAAACGGCAGTGACATTTTCTCAGCACCTATAAGTTTCATTTCGCGGTCAATGAGTCTCGTCAACTTGTCCAATACTCTCTGGCCCATTGGCAAAACATGAAACATTCCCGAAGCATTGTGGCGAATGTAACCGTAAGCATACAGCAACTGAAAATACAAGCACGATCAGAAACGCCGACGCTGATTTCTCATTTTTGTGCTTCCCAACTCAAAGTATTTGGTGCAACCCTCAACCTTGTATAGAGGATACCATTTCACTAAGACCTTTACCTGATGTCCTTTCGATGTCGTTTCCGATTTCGAGATCAGTTTATCCAGAATACCGCG
Source organism: Acanthococcus lagerstroemiae (assembly GCA_031841125.1). NCBI lineage: Eukaryota > Metazoa > Arthropoda > Insecta > Hemiptera > Eriococcidae > Acanthococcus > Acanthococcus lagerstroemiae. The sequence continues at coordinate 36,021,758 of CM063113.1, read as the reverse complement.
TTTAGGAGGTAGATTAAAAGGCCTGAATACTTTCGACAACCTGTTCATGTCGGGCTTTCGGTCTCCGAACTCGAATACAATTCTGTACCTCTTGTAGATAAATCACGTGTTTCCGATGCGGGAATTCACTTGGTGATGCTCAACATTTCGGTAAGGTAAATGAACGATTGCCGGGAATACTTCTACCTGAATCCGGCATCCATTACTGTAATAATGAAACCCTTCTTCAAACAACTGATACATTAGACTTAATAAGTAAAACTAATAACACGAATTACAACATAATTTGACTGGAAAATGAATATTTGGGTAAGTCAACCTGAATCCGGTCTTCCGGTCAGACTCCAGACCGAATGAAGGTCAAACTCTACGACACTGATATTATAAAAGTGGATAGACAAAGCAGGATAACTTCGCAACTATTAGGGACTCGAGTTCTCCGTCATCATACGAACTGAAAGTCCTATTTAATTTTCTCATTTTCTCATATTCATTCGCAACGTACGCGAAGTCGGTGGTCAATAAATGAACCTCACTTGCACAACTCACGTGATTGGTCGAATCAAATCGAATACTCGATTTTATCATTATTCGTTTATTATCTGTCTTCAAGTGCGTATTCTTATCAAATTTTATAAAATTTAGTGAATTTCAACCATTTTTCCTGATTTTTTCAATTTTTTTACTTTATTGACGTGAGTTTTAAGCCTTCCTTTCCTCTTCAGTTCAGTATTGCACTTGCAGCTATTATTCAGTGTTCATGGTAACTGGAACCCGAGAGTTGACCATGGTGTCTGAGATTTCCGATGTGTTCACAAAAACCTTGAAGCAGCTTATTCATGACATAAAATTAGAGTAAGTAAGATATTATACATCAGTTAAACTTCCCACAAATCGAAAAATATCTTTACCGTGATGATTAACGTGTACAATATGTCAACCCCGTGTACTCGTCTGTCAACAGAAAACTGGATGGGAGTTATAACGTTGCAGTAGCAGTCGTTGAATTATTCAGAAATCTAGTTACCTGCGAGAAATGGAACACTGCAAAGTACGTTGTTCTACCCTTTTCCAGATCCTCTTATTCGCTCACACTGCGTAATGCTGTAATTCAATCGCATTTTAGGGACCTTATCTACTTAATGAAGACTTGTGGAAAGATACTGGTGACAGAACTGCCGTTACAGACATCCGCCGAAAATATGATCCGTAGAATGCTGAAAATAGTTCGAGATGAGTATACGACTGCGTGCCATCAAGAGGCTAGTCAAAACGAGGCCAATGAAATTTTACAAGGAAGTCAGGTGATTACGTCATCAATTCGAAGCAAAGTGCCTACTAAGTACTGCTAACAGCAGGAATGATGTGATAACGTCCCTACATGAAAGGATGTGTACATACTTCGGGCTTCTTGAAAATTAAAACTGCTAATAATCGTATCGTATGAATTGAAACTGCCGGGGTAATGACCTAAAATTAATAGGGACTTACATACAACATAAAAGAGAAGAATAAAATGAGGGGAAAAGATAATATTTTTTCGTGGAGGGAGAGAATTTCTTTAAATCATTTGCCGAGGGCACATTTCCTGAATCTCGCTGTAACCATTATTTCTGATGTGAATCTATAATGTTTCTCTTTCATTTTGAGTTGGATTAAGTATGGTAAATAACATGAGTGACACCTCCCCCACCGCTATAAAGTGAAATTATGATATCTCGTATCATGAATCATATGCATTACTTGCTACAGGACGATAATAATACCCAGGAATCATTGCATAAGATTGTCTTATCGGAAGAAGAAATCGACGATTACGGTAAAAAATTTAATGACTTGAAAGACTCCATTCTGGATCACATAAATGAATTTCACACCGAGCTTGAAACAAGGTCAGTTCACACTTCTCACATAACTTTTATAACAATTCATTCTAACGATTAACAAAACATGTATTGATTGTGTTGCACGTATTTTCACTTTAGTATTGAGAATATTACCAAGGAAGCGATTCAGCACATCCATACAAACGAGATTATACTCACCATCGGCAAATCAGCTATCGTTGAAACGTTCCTTAAAGAAGCTGCCAAACAACGTACATTCGAAGTGTACGTTTGCGAATGTAGTCCACTAAATTATGTAAGTCCGAAAATTCTCGACAAAGATACTGGATGGCATCTTTGATAGGATTCTGAAACAGTTTCAATATGTCGCAGGGTCACGAAATGGCTATCAGTTTATCGAAAAGCAAAATACAAACCAAGTTGATCGCTGATTCGTCGATGTTCGGAATGATGTCTCGGGTTAACAAAGTGATAATAGGTACCCATACTGTGATGGCCAATGGTGGTCTGCGAGCGGTGTGTGGAACGCATTCGGTCGCCCTGGCCGCGAAATATTACTCTGTTCCGGTGGGTGATGATGCTCAGATACTGTATCTTGTGATAAAGATACAAACGATCAAAACGTGATATTGGCCCTCGGCTTATTAGTCATTTTTGCATTGATCGTTTCAGGTTATAGTTTTATCAGGCTTATACAAACTCTCTTCGCAATACCTGCGCGCCCACGAAGATAAATTCAACCAGTTTATTTCTCCGGAGTCGGTGCTGAAGTACAGCGAAGGCATTCTCACAACTCGTGTTCACGTGTACAATCCAGTATTCGATTACGTACCTCCAGAGCTGGTTACGCTGTTCATTTCTAACGCGTAAGCACACATCTGACAGATAAGTTGGCAGGGAGGTGATTTTAGAAAAAGAAATTGATCAGTTATGACGAGTCTAAATTGTTAAAAATCCCTCCGAGAAAATCGAAGAGTTACCAAAATAATGACCTTTTATTCCCAATTCCGTTTACTGCTAAACACTGTGACCCCATGGCGAACCCTCGAAATCAAAATCTCTCACGATTAACTTCTGCATTTATGTACGTCATTGGAAGGAGTACGCCCAGTGGAATACAATTTCGTTGAAAATTGAGAATTCTCCCAGTCTTGTACTGTGGTTTAAATGTTTCGTCAAAATATAACACAAAATACGGTTTAAATTTCAAGTCTTATTGATAGCTAGCCCTATGTCGGCACCAGTCATACATTTATAAGCTTTTTCTCTACCATTCGAATCAACTCGTGTACTTATTCTTGTGTTTTTACATTCCAGTGGCGGCCACGCACCTTCATACGTATATCGACTGCTCAGCGAGATGTACCATCAAGACGATAACGACTTATGATAACGTTCCTACATTCTTTTCAGTTACGTGGTTTTCTTAAATTATTTGTTAATAAATTTTGTACAATGAACTGAAAAACAAAAAGGAAAGAAAAAGCTTACACATTTAATAAAAATATAAAAATTTAACAAAAGAGAATACAAGCGATTGAGTAATAAAAATAAAATTAATAGATTTACTCTCGTATTTGAAAAATACTCACAAAAATAATCGCTAGTCATAAATTTACGAATCTGAGATTATCAGGTCATTGGAATGAGGGTGCATTATGAAGAAGATCCGCACATACCATATACGTACCCAAAACTAATGATTCCTTTTCACAAGAAGTAACCCACGCACAGCTGCGATTGCCACCTCGAGATCAAATCAGCTATCAACTACTCAATAAATATCACGTAATACTCGATACGTATACGTACCTTAGTCGGTAGTAAATAAAAAAAGAGAAAAAACGATTGACACGAAAGAATGAAAGCTCGCAGAAATATGGTATCAATTTGTACAAACATTGAAAACCAGTATAATGAATGGCACAAAAAAAGACTGCTCGGACCTGAGTAGTTTGTTGGTAACATGAATAACACACGGTATTTTATAATAATTAAAAGAGCATCGGCACCGCGAAATAAGAAGATAAAAAAGCGCTCAAAATTGAGAGAAACCATAAAGTCACATCTTTTCTGCCTGAGCCTGATCTATATGGATGCGACGAAAATGACTGAGTCATCCACAGGTACGGTGAGGGTTGAAAAGAGTAGCGGAGGGATCGCGATACAAACTGTGACGTCACGCTGGAAGCTAGCAATCGGCTTAATTTGAATTTCAAGGCGACGTTGCCAGATTTTCCATTCGTTATTACTGAAGAAAGCGGCGCGGTAATACGAAGTTAATAATTATGTCTATTTGATGTCCGTACGTTCAAAGACTTCAAAGCAAAAAATCACACACCTGTCTCTCTCCTACTGGAAAAATTAAACCGGAGCCAAATAATAGGATCTAAGACAAAGATTTCTATATCTACACTTCATACATGCATCTTTGTCTATCGCTTCTTTCTCGTTTGTCCAACAAGTTGAGGAAGTGGTGGGCACCGGAATTGGGTCACGGAACAGTCAAGAGATGAAGTGCTTTCCATTTTTCAGAATAAGAAGAAACCCCTCCCTGCTCGTGATACAAAAACTCTTGAATAATTTTTCACCTCTTATAACATAAAATTAAGTCAGTCATGTCTGACATATCTTGGTTCCATAGAAAAACTAATTCAAATACGAGTATAATTTTTCTCCCCTCCTTACCCTGCAAGAAATGAATTTCCAAATAAGTCTTCATTACTTATTGTAGAAAATAGTGCGTTTTCAATTCACATGTATGTTCTTCACTCTCCCCTTCAAAGAAAACGGCAGTGCACGAACTCGCAATGAGAATGTCATCTCTTATTTTGGGAACTTAAACAGAGCCAAGTTCAAAACATTAACATTTAAAGAAGTGAAAACGAGAAAAATATGAAGAAAAGCCTCTGGGGCGACTGTATTTGCGAGCATATTTTCATTTTCCGGATTTCAAACTACGGCACTGTCGCTTAAAATATCCGCATTGCAGAACAACAAAATTTCAAACGTCTCTCTCCTCTCCTTCCTTCCTGTTCACATGATACATAATAATGATAAACAGTGCAGCAATTATCTAACTTCAGAAAGTATTATCACCAGGGCCCGGATTTTTAGGCGCTAAAAATTCAAAAAAAGCCGTATTGAAAGTCTCTAACAATACCTCAATAGTCCATAAAAAATACTTATAAAAGTGAAATGGTCTCAAAAGAAGAAAAATAGTCCCAAAATATCCCTATAACACTATGGCTTTATGGGCATCAAATTAACGGTCTCGGAAAACTGGACCTAATTTTTATAATTCTATTCCTTCAAAACTACGTACAACGTAACAATTTTGAATCAAAATACTTCACTGCTACAAAAAAAAAAAGAAGAAAGAAATAGACTTTCAAAATTTTTTTCCTGGATGAATAGAAAATGAAAAATGTTTTCCCGAAAACTGACATAACCGTTTCGAAAATTGGATTTCTTCCCAAAATAGTACCAAAAAGCCTACAAAAACATCAATTTTAGAAGAAAATGCCATTTTTAAACGAAAATAGTTCGATAAAGGCCGTATCAAAGTTAGCTGATAGGCACTAAAACTTGGGGTTCCCAAAGTTGGTAGCCCTGCGTACTGAAAAGGTGATTATGTAAAATTTTTCATAAGATGAGAGCAAACTTTAAATGTCTTTAAATCAATTAGAACTTGATTTAAAAAAAAAAATCTCGTCCTACATTTTATTGTATTGTTGCTAAATAATAGAATTATAGTCGACGCAAGTGGGTGGAATAATTTTCGGCCGTTTTTTGCCTTCCTACGGATAGTATTTAAAGTAGGTAACTAGGTATCCATGATCACGTGCGCAGGTGATTTTGTAGCGCTCTCTAGTGCAGGTTTTGACGCCTATTGGTTTTAGAATTTCCTGATTCGTCCAGAAAACATCCACAGACCGAATAAGTTAGGCTAGAAAAGAAAAAGGTTTTGCTTATAAATCCGAATCCTGATTATCATCTATTTTAGAAAAATATGCAAATTATTGTTCATTAAAAAAAAAAAGGTTGAAGGTGTTCGTACAGAGTTGGCACACAAACCCGAGATCTATCATCTTGCACTTGACCAAGTTGAGAAAGTTTGGATCTTTCAGCTAAGAATGCTCTCATTTTAAAAGCAGTATTTACAAGAAATTCTTCTACATATCGCTCTCCAAATACACACAATATCGTGACATTAAAAAACTGTTTTCCTCCTTATTCTACAATTTTTAGCAAAAAAGAAATCAGCACACGAAATTCAGAAAACGTTTACACCTTTACTTGAGACAATAATGCACTACTTTGATCTAAATATATTTTCATTTCAGAAAACATGCCAGCTGTAAATCGATCTTCTCTTTGAGAAAAAAATCGGAAATCCTGTCAGTGTTGCCAGATTTAGTATTTAAAAATGTATCAGTTCATCATGAAGAAAAAAAAAATTAAAAAAATCCCCAGGACTCGATTTTACCAAATACACTGGACTACTATTACCGGAAACTCCATTTAAAATACATTGAGCGCTTTGAAACTCAGCACCTAGCGTTCTAGCGGCAGGGTTTGTTACTATGATAATATTTAGTATAGGTTCACAAACACTAGATGGAGCAAAAACGCACACAATGAATGAAATACATGTAGTATCAAACCCTGCCATCAGGATTTTCAAAATATCGGAGTAGAGCTACTATAATTTCATACAAGTATGATAATACGCCATTTTTGGTTCAAAAGCGCTCATCAATGCCAAATCCGACTATGCGGAGCTACCGCGTAGTCAATTCGGCATCGACGGGCGCTTTTGAACCCAAAATGGCATATTTATCATACTCGCTCTATTCAGTAGGTATCTTTAATCAGAGTTTCCAGTATTCGCGTTTGGACGTTACAGAGTCGCTCTCTAGCGGCCTAATGAAATGCGGCGCGCTGATTGGTGTATTTGGACAAAAAGATGATCAGTGACAAAAATGTTCTGAAAAAAAACTGAAGTTAGGCTCATCTGAAAGGAAATGATAAGAGCTGACACTTTAGTTCTCTTCAATTTTCCATAAAACACAATATTGAAGATGCTAGAGCTCATTTTACTTGTACATGTTTTTACATGTAGTGAAAATCCAAAAATACACCGATCATACTTTCATCCACAACACTAGCGCACCTACAGGAGTGTCCAAACGCCAACTGGTGATCCACTGTATTTAATTTTACCACAGAGAACCAAAATTCCTAAAAAAAAAAACAGTGTCGCCAGATGTTCTTTGCAAAAGTAATGGGCAATCAAACAGCAACCAGGACTGCTAATTTCTCCAAGAATAAGGATTTACCAAATTGGTGGATAGTCTGGAATACAAGTCCTACAACAGCATTATGTCAAGGAACAGTCTTTGCTCACCAGGAACGCTACTTCCACACTCCCTTCCTCCAGAGTCCAGAAGTGTGAAAAGGTCATGTTTTATGTTGCAGTGAAAGAAAATGATAAATTTTCTGTTTCCATTATAAATATTTACAAATTTGGAAAAAGAACCAGGAAATACATCAAAATATTGAATGGACCAGAAAATGGACTAAAATATTCTGAACTTTCAAAATTCTCTAATTTGGTCCATTTGGACCAGATCTGGCTACACTAAATCCTGTATTTTATCTTCTTCTTCTTTTTTTTTTTTTTTTAAATTATGTGTGGCGAAAACTCCCGAACATTCGAGATAAGTGAAGAACGATTGACACATTTCGAGCAGCAGAATAGAATATGGATAACGAGAGCGATAAAGAGTTTAACCGATAACGCCGGAGTATAAAAGACTGTTTGCGATAATTGTGCGTTTTCAAAGCGATTTTACTACTTTGCTTAGTATTTCTGTGTGTTCTTGCGGGATAAGTGTCGTTATTCCATATTTCGCGCGTTTTTGGTGCAAATTCCATTACATTATGCATTTTCTACCCATAATCACATTACTGGCATAGATTTCAAAAACGGAAGGAACCTTTCAATTTAACCCCTCCCCCCTCCCGCGTCAAAAAAGGAAGAAATACATGTATATACTCAACATGATTTTTCAATTTTTTTTTTTTGGGGGGGGGATCATTAATTTTTGTCCCACCACATCTTCGAACAAAGGGGCAAATGTTTTTAAATGAGTTTCCGTTTGGCCTCCCACTTTCAAGAAAAGGTATTGTAACACACGGCATTGTTTATACGCAAGGCTGTACCAAACACATTGCGAATCGCTGAAAGACAATGCTAAGGGATGCTGTTTGCTGAGTTACCTAGCCTAGTCTTTCAGTAATTCGCTAAGGCGCTTGCTTGTTACAGTCTGTCACATAACCAACGGCGTGCTCCTGAGCAATTTTTCATATTTCTCATTTTGGATTTTTTTTTCTTCAACTCGACGTATTTTTATTTCAAAAATGGAAAAAGATCAAGTTCTTTGAAAGTATCCAACTCTCTTTTTTCCATTCTCAGAAAAAAATACTGTCCACAAATTCAAAAAAAAAAAATGAGGAGCTCACTTCCAAAGTGACCTAACTGCAAAATTATGATTTCATGAGTTTTTTGTTTTCAACACGCTGCCTTACCGCGCTAAGAGCATACTTTGCAAAAACAAAAACGACAAATTTTTCTTGACGGTTGAACCTATTGATACAACCTTTAAGAAAACCGTTACCTATACTTTACTGTTTTGCTGATAAAGTATTTTACTTGTTTTTTTCAAAACTAAAATTTTGCAGTTAGGTCATTTTGGACGAGGGCTCCTCGGATGTTCTTAATTTCATTTTGAAAAATTGGACATTTTACATTTTCTTTTTTTTTTTTTTTGCTGAATATTTCGTCCTATCTTTATTTTTCTACAAACAAAATACTTGACCTGTCCCTTCTCCTCTACGCCAGCTGAAAAGAGAAACATATCTGAAGCATTCAGTTTATCAGACAGACAGACAGATAGTCTGCCAAGGTTTACTAAATCGTCCCAACATAAGAGAAGAACTCAGCGCGAGTGAAGCACGCGTCGATGAAGAGGCTGAGGAGTTCGAACTCTAGAAGTCTTCCAGTTTTGGTTTTCTTCTACATTAACTGCTCCTCAGATCCCCTCTCTAACAATGGTCATACCTCCAATAGAATCAATAAACTATTTTTCGAGTCCTCAACCAGTTCCAGCGTACATCGCGGACATCGCTGAATCATGACCACCGCTACTCATCAAGTTGATCTCATCTCCCATGCACTCTCCAATTCATTAGTTATATCCAACTTTCCGAGTACTCGACATACAAATTTTCCTGCATTCACGAATCAATAAAACCTATACATACATTATAGATATACATAAAACTATCGTACCAAACTACAAGCAAGCTGTCCATGCAAGCACCTACCTCGCAATACGTCGGCCATTTCAAGGTGGCAGTACACGAACACGAAAAAGTTTTTAAATTTGGTCGGGATTTGGAGGGAGGTCGATGGGATTAACACGCGGAGGATTCGGCACAAAGCTACGCGATCGCATGTAGGAGACGACCTGCCTGGGAACCTCGGCCAGAACTTCCTTAGCGAGGCGCACTCTAGCTGTACGAGGATCTCCCTGCGAAATGAATTTACTGAATGGTACGAACTGCACTATGTCGCGCTGCGCTTGCACACCGCCCGATTGTAGCGGAATTCGGTCCGCGTCCAATATCTCCATCGCGTCGAAGTCGGCGTTACCGATGCCGACAATGATTACGGAAATTGGCAGTCCGGAAGCGGTCACAATGGCCTGCAAAATACGAACGTCAGGAATGTGATATATTTCCTCATAGGACACGAACACGCGAGTTAATTAGTCACCTTTATCGTTTGAGGCATGTCCGAGATGACGCCGTCGGTCAGTATCAGCAGAATGAAGTAATTGTTGCCGTCCTCGTACGACCGCGCGAATTTGATTACGTGTTCGATTACCGGCGAAAAGTTGGTAGGACCGTAGAGTTGAAGCTGGCGGATACAGCCGCGATACGCATCCAGCACGCCTAAATGGAAAGTAAATAAAAACGAATGACTGCGATCCAAAATCAACGGATGAACACAAATGGGGAAAACAGAACCTGCCCTGGTGCAAAAAGCATTCTGTGTTGAAAATCGGAAAACGTCAACGAGCCGATTACGATTGCTCAGCGAATCAATAGCTTACACCTATTCCCTGCCACGGGAAAATGCCCGAGAATGCGCACCTGATTTTCAGTACACTGTGAGGGCATGTCTATAATTCTAAGATCCAGAAAAACAGAGACACTAGGTATTGCTCTAATCAGTCAGCCACCATGCCACAAATACAGATTTGGAAGTGAGATTTCTTTGAACATATGTTTGCAGTATAGCACTGTATGGATGAGAGACCTGGACAACAGGAACACAAGAGAGAGAAATATGGAAGCTTTTGAAATGCGGTGTTACCGGCGAATGTTGAAAATAAAATAGATAGGAAGATAAGGATGAGGTCGTATTGAGGCGAACAGGAAAGGAAAGAGAAGTTTGAAATATCATTATAAAGAGAAGAATTAACACGATAAGTCATAAGGTTATCTGAACCGTTGGAACAAGGTACCCAGCCAGTGCTCGCATTGTCCAGCAGAGGTCAACGACGCGCAGCATACCATCTTTTGCTGCACTGCCAGGAACGACGCACGAGCAGCGCTCGACTCGAGGCGTCTGTCGGCAGTCACATCACTCCCAAGACGATGGTTGAAGTGATGCTGGCTAGCCCGCAGAATTGGTCAGCGATGATACAATTCGCCGGCTCAGTGATGCGGGCCAAGGAGGATGCCGAACGCGCGAGACAGCGGACAGTATCCGCGCAGCTCACGCAATCCACGCAGCAGGTCTTGAGCGACGATGACTCCCCATAAGTAGGGAAGGCTCCCCCATCGAACGGTCGGCTCTGCAGCCGAAGCCCGTCGCCGTGTCCGAGAAGAATACCGAAAGGTGATACCAGGACGCGGCGGCAGTAAGGGCGAGGATGGACACGACAACGATAGTAGAACCGCGCATAGGGAAGCGTGTGCTGTCGTCAGGGGTAAAGAAAGAAAAAAAAGAGAGAAAAAGTAGGACTGTTCATTAATTACTTGAAAACAAAAATTATGACTAACAAACCCGCTAGACCAAATTATGTTTCAGAATATAAATATCTAAGGCAAACTATGTTTTTCGCAAATGGAACAAAAAACGAACAAGGTTAGTTCAGGACACAGAGGACAATCCTAAAAGGTAAAACGAACCTACATTCTGAAATAAAGATGCTGGGGAGCACAGTATACCCCGTACTGACCTATGAGGCATAAACATGAGTCTCCACGGTTAAACAAACTCAAAAACTAAATACAACTCAACATGCCATACTAAGAAGCATTTTGGGAACTAGGCTAAAAGACAAGACTAGTATCTCGGAAATATATAATAAAACTAGAAACTCAAAACATTATTGGGATTGTTAAAAAACTGAAACTAAAATATGCAGGGCATCTTGCTAGAGAATCGAAACACAAATGGAACAAATTCGCGACCTTCTGGATACTGTACGACGGTAAAAAAGGGAGACCATCGACGAGGAGGGTTGACGAGTTGCTTATAACCAAAGAATGGGTGGACTGGGTGAGGAGCGGGGTAGAGATACCCCTACAAACCAATTGGCGTAACTTATATAAAAAATTAATCTATCTTACTGAGTGTAAAAGCTTTAAATAACTGTATCGATGTGAGATAAAGACAACGGGTACACAAAGGGGGGGGGGATAGAAGCTTTTGAAATGCGGTGTTACCGGAGAATGTTGAAAATCAAATGGGTTAAGAGATCAGGAATGAGGAAGTATTGAGAGGAATAGGAAAGGAAAGAGAAATTTGGAATATAATTGTAAAGAGAAGAGTTAAAGTGATAACTCATGTAAGATATCTAGGGATTTTGTTATTTCTGCTACAGGGAATCGTGGAGGGGAAAACTGGAAAGGAAGGCAAGGAATGAGCTATGAAGAGTCGACAATGAAGGATACATTGTGAAAATCCTTCTCAGAAATAAAAAGATCAGCACAGGAGAGAGAAGGATGGAGATACGAAACCTATTAGTTGACGGACTAAGGAGCATATAACACAACTTTTTGGGAAAACGAACCTTCTCTGCGTAATTCGATACGAGACTGGTCATAACCGTGGCTTGATAGATGCAGCTAGGTTCGATAATTAATCGCGAGGGAACGCATTAATGAACTGAAAAGTAGACAGACTATCGAGCCGATTTAAATTAAGTCTCTCCTTATCAGTATCACATTCGTGAGACATTTTATTGGCTTTCGCCGTCACATGAACTAAAGAAGAAAAATGCGCTATGATCTAAGACAGACAGACTAAGCCAGAAGATTACAGCGACAAACAGATGGATCTTCAAATTATGTTATCATTTCACAATACAAACGTAAGGTGAAACGTCGAAGTCGATGAGAGGGTGGGTCACGAAGTACAAACTACAAGGCCAAAGTCCCAAGCATTATTCCAAAATTGTTGATTTTATGTCCCTCTGTTTATTGCCTTACATTTCCGCCATTTTACTAGTCCACTGAAGCGGGATATTCAGTTTCCCAATGTTTTAGTTTTTCACTGAGCAATGGGTTCAGTCGAGAAAATACGAGGAGTTTGGATTCATTAGTACCTGCAACCCCGTTACAATACGGATTAGTCGGGTTCATGTTGACGAAGAACTCGTGCGAAAGTCTCCCGTCTGGTGGTAATCGAGCACCAAAACCCAGAACCGGGAACTGTTTGTCAGAGTCGTAATCTTGAATGATCGACACGACCGAGTTGATCGCCTGCTCATAATGATTCAAAACGCCATGCGAAATGTAGTGCAGCGATGCAGGGTGTGATGGGTCGCCGTTTGAACCTGCAATAACAGAAAACGTTGCCTAAGTATAAAAACAAAGTTGATTCATGATCTGAAAGAGGTAGGGTAAGAAAATGCATAATTTTTAAACCAGTAACTCAGCGAGGACGGTTTACAGTTTTTCACACGGAACACGTGACTCGAATGCAACACAATGAACGTTTGATAGGAAATATAAAAACATAACCTCTAATACAGAATACAGTCGAAACTGTAATATTTTCCAGTCTAGAAAGTCTTGATGCATTCTAGATATTGGAATGAACAATCGCAATGTCATGTGATTGCTTTCAAAAAATAAATAACACAAACGAGTGAAACAGAAGCAAAACTAAGTGTAAGATGTTCATAATCAGGACACATGCACCAGTACTGAGTTATGAAAAGCTGAATAAAAAGAAGAACGTAGCTAAAGCCGATTTAATCAGAGTAAGAAAATATTGATAGTACGGTTATTCGATTGTTACTTTCTGTGACATCGAATCGATCACCGCTCGAAATAAGAATGTATTAACGAGGGTATTTACTCATGCAGATGAAGAACAGGAAATGAGATAAGGCGGCTAACCTGTAAAATCGATTGCAACGGTGCAGTGAATCTGTAAGCCACCTTTAATGTAATCCATAAATGAATATACTTTTGATATTTCGAAAAACTCAACGTGAATCTCCCCGGAATTCTTGTAACTAGATTTTTTCTAAATAAAATTCGAATATTTATTACGTGAGGGCTACGTGTTTTACGCAACTGAAAAGAATTAATACATTGAAAACGTGCCCACGTTTCTATAGACTGGGGTCCTCTTCTACGGCTCGAAAGTCTGACTTATAGAAACGTAAGCACTCTACGTATTACGTGAACATAAAACTAACAATATCTACTGTAAAAGATAAGATAAAAAAGTACAATCTTCATTCTTCAAAGAAAAATTATGGTACCTGTTTCTTTTCTGGATGGATCAAACTGAATCTCGGATTATTTTCGCTTAGTTCCTTCAGCGTTGTTTGAAATTCTCCGATACGACTGTGAGATCCGCTGGAGTTCCAGTCCCAACACATGAATTTCAAAACTCTATCGTAGTCTCCGTTACAAAGCATTTTAATAGGCACGAAAAATCGTTTCCACCTCGGATTCAGGGTGTTTTTGATTACCTGCGTTATGAATTCAAGTGGTTATCTTGAAGTACGTAATAAGACAGTACTATACGCATACAGAGGTTTCGGTACCTCAGTTTTGTGAACTAACACAAAATCACCAGATTCGGTGCTTTTGTAAATTTCGATAAAAGGATCTGATTTTCCAAACCAGTCTTTTTTGTCCAAATTCGTTCCATTCAGCTGAAGAACAATTTCGTCATTATTTCCGACCAATTCTTCGGCACTAATGATGACATAACTTTGAGTAGGCTGAACGCGACCGTAATCAGTTTTCATTTGCAACTGCAATTTCACCTAGAAAAACACGAATAGCTTGAATAGTTTAGACAAATTAACAGCCCTAGTCAATGTAAAGGGATTCTATCCAGTTCAAAATTCACAAAGCAAGAAGTAGTCCAGAGTTTTAACTTCCAAGTCAACCCAGTACTTACCTTGCCACTAGATATAATTTGTCCTAAGTTACACACGGCAAAACCGAGAAAATCGTGGTCCTTCAGGTTGGTACTGTTTGTGTCAATATCATAAATCTCGAATTTCAACGGTTGTTGTTCTTCAAATTTGTACTGTATTACCACTTTCGAGACGAAATCTGGATCATGATTATCTCGAATAGTTTCTGTTCGATGAAATTCTGACCATTCCGAACTTCCAAATGGCTGAATGTATGTCACGCACATCGGGTCCGATTTAGACAGGACGTCCGAGCCAGTTAGGTTCCTAAAACAGTCAATAAACTACACAACCTGTTTGGAGGCACTTGATGGGAGTTGTTCACGAAGTGACTTCCAATGAATAAGTATTTAACGGGAAACTAATGAAACCGAATAGGTATAACGAGTACTTACCGTCCTGAAATGGATAGTTCAACTTCTGTAGCTGCAACCGCAGCACTTCCAGGAACAAACGCAGTCATGATACCGATTTTCTCACAACGGAATAGCACAAAAATGTAACTTAAAAGCGATTAAATTATCTCATAACAAATGAGATTGAGTACGAACTCCGGTTGGTTCGAAACAACGAAGCCACGGCGGTGATTTGGGAAACTTTGTAGTTCAAACGAGCGGAGAAACAGGGATTAATTGAACGAAACAATTAATACGACTGCAGTAAACCATTGAATAGGATTTTTGCTTAAAAGTTAAAGCTAGTTGATAAGATAAGGATAGCAGTCGGAAAAGGGAAAGTCGCACATACCAAACCAACTAACAGAGACGCCCATTATTTCATAGACACATAACAAAAACAAAACGTTGATCCACCACTCCTGCAACTTCGTTCGTGACGTCATCACAATTAGGTCTTTGAAAAAAGACCTTAATATATTCGAGTTCTAAGTTCTTTTTTCTTGAAGCGTTTTAGGCGCCAGACACTGACATGGAAAGGGGAAGCCCAATCCGTTACTTGAATGTTCAATGCGAAGGCATTTTACATGTTGCCAGCAGGGTTGATAGCGAGGAGGGTGGCAATTTCATTTCGACAAGGGTTGTGACAGTGATTTCGGATTATCCCTTTATCTGAGCGACCTTCTATTTTTTTCGTTACTTCTAGTCCTCTTCACGCTTATAGAAAGTTTAAAACACATCAAACCAGCCGGTCATTCCTTCTATGTATAGCAACCTAATACATATTTTAGTATTGTACCTCCATTTCGAGTTCCACTCTTCACTGCAAGGTAAGTGCATGTTGTTTCCCTCGATGATGCTAAATATGTGTTATTTCTGATGCCATGTAAAAAAGTATTCTAATTACATGACATTTAGGTGCAGTAGCCTCCGTCCTATGAAGTAGACTCGTACGTTCTACGTTCCGTAGTTCCAGTACCTGATGTACGATGGTAGATCACGTGGCTGGTACCAATACCGAGTACCTCAACTAGGCTTCCTTCCAGAGGAAATTCTGACTTGAAATATGTTTTCAATACTATAGTAAGTAGACGTTAACTGCGTCAATGTTCTTTAATTTCAAACATTATTTATCACCTCGCGTATAATCGACAGGTAGAGGAACACTGTTACTGATTTCCGGCGCTTGATGTGCTTTCCCACCGTTTGAAATGGAAGACGTTGAGGTTGAAAACTCCTTTAGTTATGCCGAGTCGCTACCCATGGAGGTGAGAATGCATTTGACAATTTACGTTAGCATTTTTTCCTTTTATCTATAATCACATGAACCTGTATGTTTTTCGCTCGCAGATACTGACAATTATATTTCAATACCTATCCTACCAAGAGCGGAAAACTTGTAGATTAGTCTCCAAGAGATGGTTCACCGCGTGCAATATATTCACCCCTTCTGAGAAGATCGTTGGCCTCGGCATATACACAGCCCGAGAAATACTTGATTCGCTCACGTATACCCTACGGCCGTGCCTCAATCTGGAGTTCCACTTTACCAAGTTCGAAGACTATCCGATTTCTTTTTGGATCGAATGCGGTGCCAAAATTCGTTCATTAGTCTTCATCGATTGCGATATGAACGACGAAACTGTCGCGAATGTGATCACTTACTGTGAGAATCTTCGGCATCTGTCATTCAAGTTTATAACATGGGTTCCACAAGATGGAAAAACTTTCTGTTCGGTCGACATGCTTAATATTCTGATACAGAGTGGTCTCGTTAGAGAACAGCTGACTTCAATGGACGTAATTGTGTCGGGCATGTTCAGAAACAGATGGGTGTCGAACGAAGTGATGGAGCGATTATTCTTTCTATTTCCAAATATCACGAAATTCGAGTTCTTCTGTGATTACTTAGAACCGGGGCAGTCGACATCGAAGTTCGTGTTGCCGTGTATTTTTAATAAGATAATGTCCTCAAATGGGATCGAAAAGCTGAGGTTACATGGGGATCAAGAGAAGATTCTGAGCTCAGCTCTCAACTTGAGAAGGTATGTTCCAAAATATCTCGTTATACAATCATTGATACGTAATTATGTTTATTAAATGCAATTCTGCCCATATGATATGGGTGAGTGCTAATATAGTAACCAAATCGTATATTGTTTGTTTTATAGCTTGAAGGAGATCAGAATTGATTCCATGAAGGCATCCCATACGAAACTAGTCGATTTCATCTGTGCGCAAGAACAGCTGACAACGTTAGACTGTTCAGTTCGGTTGGAGGCATACATGTCATTCTTGAATCGTATACTGACCAGTTGTAGACATTTACGGAACTTGAAACTGCAGTTGTTCGGAAGTGGACTGGTCAAGATGGACGCACTACTGTTCCGAACCCTGGTTCTCTCCAATTTAGAAACGTTGCATATTGCTTGCGATTTTTTGGCTGTGAGCTGTAATTCCAACGATTTGCCTACGAATAGAACTGTGTGGTATTTATGCATTGAGACAACCCGCAGGACGGATCCGCCCTCTCAAATATTGTTTTTAGAAAAATTTCGTGGATTGAAACACCTTACATTGTGTGAACTTACGGACCCAGTACTACAAACTATTTGGCGGTGTCATGTGAGTAGTGGTAAATGGTTATCTTTATAAAGTTCATTTGTGTTCCTTAAGTACATCACTAATTCGTTATTTTTAGCCGAACTTGACGAGCTTAAGGCTGTGGCACTGCGAGTATACTTCACATTATGGATTTACAGGCAATAAAAGACAACCTGGTGATCAGAAAGAGACTTACTCCATCAAAGCATTGGAGAGTAAGTAGTTAAGTTATGATTGGGTGAAAAGATTTGACCACGCGTGATTATCAGTTTCATTGTAACGTAATTTTAGGATTGCAATATTTGGAAGTGAAAGCTTCCAGAGTCATGTGGAATGTGGCGGCGGAAGTAGTATTTTGTGAATGCATTTCACCTAATCTTAGGTACCTGAGTCTGGATCTCACTATACCACCCTCTGTAAGTTGAATTAGTGGTGATCGGGGAGATTAATGTATTTGATTGATGTCTGGATAATTTTACTATTTGTATTTGATTGTAGACTCAATCAACATTTGCGCTCAATGAATTATTGCAAAGAACATCCCAGCTGGAGGCCATATCACTTTCGGTAAAGGTTTCTAAAATTTCTCCAGCTTGGTGGTTAAAACTGTGCAGTCAGGCCAAAAAGTTGCGGTACATTTGCATGGCGCAGAAGGTGTGTAAACCAGTGTGTTCACGGAACAGCTTGAGACGAATAATTGTTTACTAAAACGAAAGTTATTTGGTCAGGTCGTTGTCCGATTCTCCGGGGTGTTTCTTTATTTCGTATTAATACTATTAATGTTATTTCAGGACTTCGTGAAGTTTACTACCTTCGAGATGATGTTCGAGCGATGCCCTTCTTTACGAGCGGTGATGAATAAATCACCGCTGGGACAGTATGTGTACTGCGACATCATCAGGAAGAAACTGATGATGAAATCGCCGCTGTATACATTCCCTATTACCGCGGGTAAAGTTGATGCTTTCGTGGTCGACTGGTTACAACTGTGATAAAAACATTAGGTTAGTGAGGATCTTGCTTTCATTGATCAACTTTATTTTTTTGTAGTGAAGTAGTAATGTCCACTTGATTGTGTCCACAGGTACTTACGTATGTATTGTGAAGTGTAGTCTAGTTGGCGGACTTCGGTTATTGAGTAATCGAATCGGAATGAACGTAATTCGTAAGATAAACTAATTAAAATTATTTTGTGATTTTATTTATTGATTAAAGATTTTTTGACTGATTATTCATTAACATCACGATTGTTTCATTCTCGATTTTTCAAAATAATGCTAGCGTTTTTAAGGTCTCAAACAGCTGGGCTGCACTTCGTTATGCTTCCTCAACGAAACAGACCTGTAATCTATAAACGTGTACTACGAGTAACAATTTTATCAAGGACGCGAGGAGGCAGTAGGTACTGCATCACCATCGATCAGCTAGGCAACATTGTTGACAGATCAGAACTAGAAATTTCGTCACAATTCACTTGATAAGTACAAGTACGAGCATGGTTGCATGTGAACCAATACGAACCCACAGATCCCAGACCCGAATATCTCGCATCGTTATAAGCAGTGGTATTTATCGATTATCAGTGTGACCCTTTCCTTAAGTAACTTGTCAAAAAACTGGAATCTTATTCGGCACGCACGAAAAAAAAGTGCACGCAATATCGACAGTCACAATGAAAAAGACAAATGAACGCAATCGAAAATCAGGCCACACGAAACGAAAATTTATTGAACGCAAAAAGTAAATATTAACTTTACACTATGAATATAAAAAATGTACTAAGTTGAAGCCCTCTTCGCTTTCGCAGATTGTCCTGTTTTGACTTTCTAACCCAGGGGAACATTTTTTGCAGTGACTGGCACGTCAACTACTTTTAATCTAGTAAGCATGCCTAACCTGATGTGCTTATAAACGCGTTTCTTCAGAAAAACTGGGCACGAACAACTCGAATCGGTAAGCTGCTGCTCTGAGTTCAGCTTTAGAGACCAAATGCTGTATCGGTGTTCTTTGAAACTATCAAACGTTTTCCATTTACCCTCCATGTTTTGATGCTGAGCCAGTAGTATCGGTGTTACTGGTTTCTTGCTAGTCACTGACCTAACGAAGTACTGCGTGAATCCATATGCGACTTGGGGCTGTTGAAATACCGGTGTATTTGCTGAAGCCCAATTGGGTGATCAAGTTTCGTCCCAAACCTTTGGTCGCTACATGTTAGGTACATGATTAATCAGTTAGTTCTCTGTATAACTAGCTGGTCATCGGGTTTTCACAAACATGAGCATGTTTACACCCTCGAACCAAAATACCTACCTATACATATCTTTTTTTTTTCACTTTTTTACATTGCATGCACTTTCCTCTTTCGTTAGTAACTACCTATTTCTTTTCCATCTCGTTCCACTTTTCCTTTCGCGTTCTCCTATTTTGCGTGCAAAATCCTTTTTCCTTGCGTGCTGTTATATTTTTCCCATTTTATTCATACAAATGATCCAAAGAACTAACGATTATTGTTTCATACTTTGAAACTCATTATTGGCCCACAAGGATGTAAAAAGGGAGATGACTCAAATTTATTAGAATGAGCGAATTAAGAATGGTTTCGCCATGAATGCATTTGAGTTGACTGTACTACTTATACTTCACGAAAACCTTGAAGAAATGCACCTCAAGTTCGCCATTACTTTCCTGACTTCCATTAAGAGAGAATAGCTGTTAATCCACCCGAAAAACAGGCCATGGATGGATATGGGAAATGGCGGGGATGATGGACAAATGTTTTAGGATGCCGAGGGACAGAATCGCGTTGGAACACTTCTCTGACAAGCCATACCGAGTGGTGATACCCACACGGGAAGCATGGGAAAAGAAACGGCTAAGCATTCAAGGAAAAGAGGAGCGCATGTGTGGTTTGCAGATGCCTCGAAGAATGACTAAGGTGCAGGAATCGGAATCACAAATGCAAAAGGCGCTGATAACTATTCAGTGGCACTGGGTGAAAGTGTCACTGTCCTCCACACAGAGATAATGGCGATCGCGGTGGCCGTTGATAGAAGCCAGCATAAGGCCATTGTTAGTTGAAGCAAATCTATATCTGTACAGTCAAGTGACTACTAAGGCACCATTGATTCACCAAATACATCCTTGCTGGTGGCGGACTGTATTAATAAATTATACACCCTTGCTCAAGAGAACCATGTCACCGTACTATGAACCCGGGGACACGCCGCGGCATAAAAGGGAACATGACTGCGGATAGACCAGCGAAGGAGGGCATAACAAAAGAATTGGTAGCGCTCAGGCGTGTCTTTCGGCAGCATACAGCGTCATAAAATCCAAGGTGAAAGCTAGACTGGCAGATGGTCAGTAGCATGAAAGTCACCACAACACGGATAGAGAACGCCCCCGATAAGTATTCCTAGTTCCTCCTACTGTGGGGCTCAATAGAAAACGTGCTAGGCTTTATGGTGGAGTGGACTACTAACTGAACATGAACTCACAGATCAAATCTGGTATAAAATAGGAGTGGCGAAAAGCAGCGCTCCTTTAGGCAGTGTGGAGAAGAAGAGAAACCTTGATTCACATCGTATGTCAGTGCCCAGCAATAGCTGAGACAAGATGCAAAGCATTGGGACTGGAGTATCCGGCACACAATATGAAGCCAAAGGGATCTCTGTTTCATTTTTGCTCTCAATCCGAACCCTAGAATCCGCCCTTTCAAGCATTACTTCAGAGACGTCGGGAAGACCGTTAGGGCTGTCTTAGCCCCCTCTTCCCTTCCTGCCGAAAAACTGGCCTAGGTTGAAATGTAGCGAACTGCTACATGGGATCGAACCTGGGACCTCCGAATACCGACAACCGGCGCGCTATCCACTCGGTCAACCAGATCCCATAAGTCAAAGGGATAGAACACAGTAAAATTCTCACTTTGGCTGTAAAAGTGAGGCTACTGAGCTGATATACTTAACAGCAACTTGAAGAAAAATGCGATGGACTACAAGGTCGGCGCATTCGGCGCATACAGTGCCACCTCATACAAAAAATAAAATGAAAACTGTTTATCCCACTGGGTAGAGCAAATGGAAATTGTAGGCACCTGAGCTTGGCAGTTGTCTACAAAAAAAGTAAAGTAGGGTAAGATGACGCGCATTTTGAAAAATGGCCATAATTTTTTGAAAAAACATCCGATGGGGCTGAAATTTTGGCTACTAATACTCTGATCCTTTATCTGTAACTTTTATTCAGATGGTTTTGGTTTTATCTCCATCCAACAGAGGTATAATCATGTTCCCAGACCTTTTTTGGCCATCTTGCCCGATAGGGTAGGTAGGTAAGATGCCTTTTTTTTGGTCGGGTAAGATGGCTTATGAAAATTACGTATTAAATAAAATTGTGATGAAAACAAATAAACTTGTATGTGTAAACTAATACGATTTTTTTTTTATTTAAATAAATTTGAGTATAAAACGCATAAAATGTAACTTTTAAGTAAGTAAGAGTTCCTTCCGGAATTTTTAACAGCCGGCTGACTTTACGTATAAGTACGTAATGTTTTCCCCCACATTTTCCATCACGTTTTTAGCTGCGTTTCTGTCCAAAATCGAAGACCCTCTAATGGTCTTTCTGACGTAATTCGACTTCATAATCTGAAATAACAAGCTGAGAAATTTTCATTAGATATCTTGCCCTACTCACACTTTGGCTATTTTACCCACCCTTAGAATTTACCGTACTTTGTAATTTTGTAAACAGAAAAAAGTATAATCGCTCGATGTACTGGTAAAACTGATGAAATATTCTAAAAGAGGAGGGAAAATACACTGTACATCTAACACACAATATACATGTATTGAATATGGTCAAAAATTAATCAAATTTCGCAAAATTACTTCAGAACGACCAACCATTTTCACGCACTTTTTCTTATACAAAAATTACGGAAAAAAATCGGAACGAACAGGTCTGCGACAGTGGGAATTCGTACACAAGGTCTGGTGTCGAAGTGCAACAAATCTACTACGTCACTTTGGTTGTACAGGGCTGCCGACATAGAAAACAGACAACTGCGGCAAACCCACCGCGTCATATTGCTCTACCTTACGTTGAAAAGAAAAAAAAAACAGGTGATGACAGTGCATTATACCAACAGAAGGACTGTTTGCATGCATATCAATCTACAAAGAGCAATAAAAAATTATAGGTTTTACTGATGATCGAAAGAGAAGTTAGAAATTCATGGAGGTGGAGGGGAAGGTAGGAAAAAAAGCGACATGCACGAGTAAAAATAGTTTACTTCATGAAATAATAAAGTGCCTTTTTAACAGCCAATAAGAGCCACTCATAAGCGCAAACAAGGGATTGCTCAACTTCCCAAATGCGCTGAAAACTCCTCTCCGAAAAAGTAGGTGAAAACGTAGGCAAGCGAAAGATTTTTAACATTATTTTGGTACTTGTCAGTTTCTCATAAATTCCCCTTCCACTCAAAGTCAGCTATTTGCGCTTATAACAAAACAATTAAAATAATTCCTGATACCAAGAGGCCTCTTTCCCTTAGTTCTTTACTCCCCGGCATCTACGTTCCATGAAATTCAGGACGTGATTGCTGTCTGTCGTTTCTTTATAGTAACCCAGATTCCATTTTTGGCAGTCATTATGAAACAGTGTCCTTTATAAGTGATAGGAGTTTCCGTCTTTGAACACGGTTCAAATTGATATTTTAGTACCGCATCCGCAATCGTAAGTTTGATTTCCATTTTGGCAAACGTCATACCTGAAATTAGATAAATATACCATCGATTTTGAATGTCCTCAAATAAATCAAAATGGGACGAATAAAAGCTACTAAGGTTCACAAGCTGAAAAATAAGCATGATGTAACTCTATAAAATCTAAGTAGGTCCAGTGCGTCGTTCCACATAGTGCAGCAAAAGATGGTATGCTGCGCGTCATCGACCTCTGCTAGACAATGCGAGAGCACTGGCTGGGTGGGTACCTTATTCCAACGGTTAAAATAACCATTGAAGCACCCATGCTCGGTGAGCATTTGCGTAGAATAGTACGTCAGCTCACCGTGCCGCCGCGAAAGCCATGCATCGAGGTTGTGTACTAGCCTCAATGTCCAGCGGCCATGGGTGGGTCTTGGAGGCGAGCCATCCACTCTTGAACTGTTTGCCGCCGGACTTCTTTCTCAACCTTCTCGTTTACTCGTCCTTTCTGTTTTCTATCATCTGATGGGAGCTTCTGGAAGCGCTGATAAGGAGTAACGCTTTCCCTAGTCAGCAGATCAATAGGAGGCATTCGAGCTAGTACAAGTGCCGCCTCATGCGAGACGGTTAGGAGCTTCTGAAAGCAGTAATACTGCATGGTGCTCTATGCAATGTTGTTAGTGCGAGCGCCACTTCTTAAGAGACGATTATGCGTAGTGCCGTAGCCCGCTAGACCCTTCCTATGTCTTCTCTGTTCCCGCGGAGTGCCACGACTGGTGCCCAGTTGGGGACCCCATAGAGAAGAACCGAGTGGATTACTGTCGAATACAGTCTTCTTTGACTCTCACTCGGCCCCTGGCAATTTGGCATACGCTGACCCAACGCCCAAAGCGTCCGCTCTGCTTTCTCTGCCGTTGTACGGCGATGCCGTTTTCAATACAGCTCCGTTGTCCACCATCATTCCCAGGTACACCATCCGGGGCTGTAGAGATACTAGTTCGCCTAGTACCGCTAAGTCAAATGGCTGCGGCCTGCATTTTTTTTTTTTAATTTCAGCACTTTTCAGGACTTTTAGGACCTATACTTTCAAAATTCAGGACTTGAAAAACTTTTCAGCACTTGTAGACACCCAGCATGTAGGTACAGTAAATTCACTCTCTTTCTTAAAAGTCCCATTGTTGAAACTCAAGGTATACAAAATGATACTACTACCTCACACCAGTGGCGTACGCAGGATTCAGTCAAAGTGGGTGTCTAAGAGAAATTAAAGGAAATTTATGGGGAGAAAAAGGCGGGTCCGCCCCCGGATTTTTTTTTTTAATCTTTTCTCACAAAAATGAATTTTTAAGCGTTTTATACACTTTTTTTGTACCATACTTTGTTGGAAATTTTGAGGGATAGTAAGACTCATACTTAGTGACAACGGTTATGCTTGATATAAGTACTTACGAATGAGTACAAAAGATTTTAGAATTGAAAGAATATAGTCAATGTTTGAAGAACTTTATTTTATTTTTTTGTCGACGGAGGTGTCCAGACACCCAAAACACCCCCATGCGTACGCCACTGCCTCACACCTTCAAGGCTGGGTGCAACCATTCCCTCTGCTCTCGGCTCCGAGGCGCCACTGGGTCACATGTATATGGTTGGTTTCAAAATTAACTGATTTTCGGACTGTTGCCAAACGTGTCAGTCAGGCCATGTACTAAGTTGAAGACAAAAGTAGTGTTTCGTGTAGGTACATACTTCGGGTTCCTAAATTGTAACTGAGATACCAGATACATAAATACCTTATGCTTAAAACGTACTTATACATTTTCAATTATCGTGTCCTTGTAATTTAGGTAGACGTGTAAGTATAGGTATTTGAGTAAGTATTGGTTGTGTTTTACCGCTGTAACACTACTATAAAAAAATATATATATTACATATTAGATACACACCGATACAACCTCGAGGACCATCCCCAAAAGGCAAATATGTTTCCATATGTATGTTATTTTTGTTGGTGCCGTAAAATCGCGCAGGGTCAAACCGCTCCGGATTTGGAAAATACTTCGCATCATGCTGAATTGACCACACTGGAATCATCACGCTGGCACCCTTTTTGATACGAATGTCACTATTTCGAAACTGGTAATCTTGTGTACAGATTCGATTCAGGACCGGTACTGACGGATACTTTCTTAATGTTTCTAACATGGTTTAAAATTTTTATACAAAATTAAATACAGTCGAATGCTTTCGAAGAATGCATAACTGGGAAAATTACAGACTTTTTCCAACAGAATCGGTGGCAAAGTCATATAGATACACCAAGTTAGACGACTAGCGCGTTTCCGCGTTCTGCCGTCATGCCAGCGCGCTGCTATCGCTGAACTCCTTTGTTTGCATTGCGCTTATATGGACATTTTTACGTTTTTGCGGATTAGCTCAAAAACTATCAATTTTGATGAAAAATTGGAAAGAGCTAAATTTGTTCACCTTGGAATTTCCCATTGAATGCGAGTAAATTCGAAATTTTGATGGGTAAAATTTTGAAACTGATCTCACCTGATAGAAAATAACAGGTAGAATAAATTTTGTTCTTTTCACTTTTTCATAAAACTCTACCGTTATTGAGATAAACGCAAAACCTTGTTAGGGCTCCCAACGTTTACATTGATTTCACGGCAGTCGAACGCTACCAGCGCTGCTATCGGGATAAATTATCGTAACATACGAAGTTTAACATTGGTTAAATGGAGAGTCGAACGACTTGGTGTATCTATATGACTTTGATCGGTGGTCTGACTGAATGTTTAAGAAACGGTACCTGATATTACAGCATCCAAGTATTTCAAGTCATGCAAAATATTAACGGTTAGCTTTTTATTGTTCTTCTCATACACGTCCTCTACTTCGGCTCGGAGCTTATTTTGAACGGACAGATTTAAAGCTAATTCATACAGGCAGTAGCTTATAGCCGAGGAACTCGTTTCATAACCCGCTAAGAAGAACGCAAATGAATTCCCGACGATATCAATTTCATCGAATTGTTCTGCAAAAAACCATGAAAATGAAAGAAAATTAGTAGCGGTAATAGGTACTTATTTAACATTGCACATTTGATATGGGTGAAGTGAATATAGTTTCAACTACGAATCACAACTGAAGATACGGTTTCCAAACTGCCCTTAGTCCAAAAAAAAAATCAAAATTCGGTTTTCAGTGCTATCTAGTGGCCAATGCGAGCACTACAAAAGTAACTTTATAGAATCTCAATACCTCGTTCGAT
This sequence comes from Acanthococcus lagerstroemiae, assembly GCA_031841125.1. Taxonomy (NCBI): domain Eukaryota; kingdom Metazoa; phylum Arthropoda; class Insecta; order Hemiptera; family Eriococcidae; genus Acanthococcus; species Acanthococcus lagerstroemiae. The sequence goes on along the minus strand of CM063113.1, from coordinate 35,995,406 downwards.
GGTCGAATTACGCGCATTCAAATAGCAGCGCCGTGTAGGCAGCGTTTTGTTGTTTTGTTGTATTACGTCCACTGCCAAACTGCACTTTGTTCACGGCCTTCGACCACTTTTCCTTCAATAATTCTAGATAGGCTGCATTCTTATCTTTGTGCGTCTTACGTTAGGTAGAGGATTCAGGCTACTCGCTTGTACCATTTACAGAAAGTTTTAAATGAACTGTACAGTGTAGCACAGTTTTTATCGATTTCCCCAAAAAATAATTTTTGGACTAAGGGCAGTTTGGAAACCGTATCTTCAACTGTGGTTCAGTCAAATTATAACTGTCGGTAGAGCTTACGACTCTGATAATAAGTGTTCAAAAAGTGAGTCATAATCGTAATAAGCCGCTTTGAAATTGGAATAGTGGAATTAGTCACCATGAGTCCTGCGGCTACAAAAAAAATTAAAATCCAAAAACTGAATCATTAAATTTTGAAAAAGTGTTGGTGCGATACATGATTTCCAATTGTCTAGTGGTATTACAGCTCAGTATTAAATTATCAGAAGTATAGTATCAACAATATCAGATTAAGATACGAGGGTTTGCATATCAGTCCTCAACTTCGGAGTGGCATAGTTATTGGCCAATTACAGGTTATACAAGGGTTAAAAAAAATCAGCAGAGGATTTCGAAGGATTTCAGTACGATTGACCATATTCAAACGTTGAGCCAGCTTTTGGAAAAAATAAGGGAATTTCAGCTACATCTAGCTATAATGTTCGTGGATTTCAACAAGGCCTTCGATTCATTATACCACAACAAAATAGGAAAACTCTAGCCTTGCATGGGATCCTCGAAAATATTATCAAAATTTTAATTAGCATTTACTCAAACTCTGCGGCTCAGATAAAATTAGACAAAAAAACAGACTGGTTTCTAATTAAGAGGGATGCGTTCTCCAACGCCTCCAAAATGCGCGCCCATGGCATCGTATTGAACGCATTCTATAAGTCGAGGCTGACAGCTGCACCGAATTGCAGCTTTTGGATCGCTGACTGTGCCAACTTCTACAGCTTCCCGGCGGCATCAGTCGTCGATCTTCCAGCTCGGAACCCATGCTGGTTGGCGCTCAACGCACGCCAGTGTTTTTCCAGCCTGTTTGCAACTATCCTCTCGAAGATTTTGCCAACTGTGTTCAGCAAACATAACGGCCGGTATGGCGCTAGCCCGCCGACTGGTTTCCCTGGCTCGGGCAACAGCACCAGGCGAGCTATCTTCCATCTGGCAGGGAATACTGCTCCGCTTAACGCTGCATTGAAGACTGCGGCCAGAATTCCCGGGTCGGCCTGACGCATGACGTACCACACACTATTCGGTATCCCATCTGATCATGGCGCCTTCTTCGCTTTCGCACGTATTCTGTCAACTGCCGCGTCGATTTCCGCTGCCATCAGTGGTGGTACAGCGTCCACTTCCAGAAGTGTGTCCATCGGTGCCGGGCATTGTGGAAATAGATGATCCATTATCTGTTCCACAGTGCCCGACTCCATACGCTCGGTAATGTGAGGGCCCCCGACTTTCTTCATCACTATTCGGTAAGGTTTTCCGAAGGGGTCATCCTCCACCTGGCTGCACAGCTCTCTCCAACATGTCAGCTTGCTGTTCTGATTGCAGGCTTAAGGTTTTCCCGAACGCGCTGGTATTCCTCGGCCACCAGTTGCGCATCCTCTCGGCCACGTGTACGCTGATATCTTCTGCGCAACTGATTGGCCTCGGACTTCATATGGGAGGTAACTGACGGATAACTACAGGGCTACATGGGTAATTAGAGAGTTACCAGTTACCCACCACGTAAACGGAGCGTTCTGATTGGCTGAATGACAGTTTATAGAACAGCCAATCAGAACGCTCCGTTTATTTGGTGGGACTAGGTACCTGGTAATTCTCTAATTACCCATGTAGCCCTGTAGTTATCCATCAGTTACCCGGGTAATCGAAGGGTTACAAGGGTAACTTTTCCGCGAGTAACTGGCTGGTTTTTGTACATAGGGAAGCTCCCCTGGATATTAGCCACACTGCTGATTGAATAATTTTAATTTTAGATGATAGGAAAATAGTACCATACCGCCCTATGTTCGCGTTGAAAAATAATGTTTTATCATGATGATTGTCGTAATGCGTGGAAAACTGTTTAAGTGCGAAAAACAAAAAAGTGTAAACGTGCGAAAAGTAAAAAAGTTCAAGTGCGGAAAACAGAAAATCCCGGCCCATTTTACAATCGTAACACCATGCTTGGAGAAAAAATGTACAGGTGTGGAAAGTAAAATCGTTCAAGTGCGGAAAACAAAAAATTCCGGTTAGTTAATTCCCAGGCACTCAATGTAACGTTATTCACTGTTACCAACATAACCTGATAACACAATAACTACGTCCACACTCTGTTCATTCACGGTCCACCAACAAGGCTCTTTCTTAAGGCAAACAGAGATTACTCATTTTATTTTTCTATCGTCTTAAATTAAAATACGAGTGCAACTACGTCACTCGGCTTCGCCTCGTGCCGCAAACTTTGCACTCAGTAATTGCATACTTTCCGCTGCCGTTGTGTAATCTACTAGGATACTTGACCAGAATGACATAGCTTATCAAAATCAGCAAATTATCATAAAAATCGAAATAATGGGAAACGTCTTTTCACTCGTACAATGCTTTTAATAAATGGGGGAGCCCGAGTCCTCTTTCCTCCGCCCCCTTATTACGCCTAGGTATGCTATGTGTACAAATTCTTAATGCTGTCGAAGGTGTCGAGAAAAAAATGTAGGTTCAAAATTCCAAAACCCCGTGTCAAATTCAGCAAGAGGGCTGCATGTCTCGGATATAACCAACATGAATTTTTGTAGGAACATTTTTAAAGTTTATCAAAACCAACATGAGGAGGAGAAACAAAATTAAAATTGGGAAAAAATTTCACCAAGAGTAAAAATGATGAAAGTTATTCACCTTATAGGTAATTCCCCAAACACGCACATCACTACCACTCAGCGAAAACCTAATATGTCCACAAGAGATTTTTTAAGGAATGCATGAATTAAGGTTCAAGACGAGAAGTAGAGCCATCCGATGACAGAAATGGTAAACTGACAATTGTACAAGGCATGAGAATTCATTACCAAATCTCTCCAGCTTCTCTACTTCATCCCTTCCATGAAACCATACATTTTGCATTCCTCAAAAACATCTGTTGTGACATACTAGGTTTTCGTTGAGTGGTAGTGACATACCTTACAGACTGGAAACTATCTTCGAAACTAGGGGCGCCAGAATTGTAATTTCTTTTTGGTGGTTCAGAAGCTACGAGTATCTCTTTTCATAACAGACATACTACATGTATTCGCTCATTGGTTAATATTTTCCAGGCAAAAAAATAAGAAGAAAATAATCTAAATTTTTTTTTTCGTAGTGGATGTAACCACCCTCTGTTTTACTTTGTAAATGATCCAAGCCAGTGGCGTACGGTGATTTTTCCTAAGAGGTGAGCGATAAGTGTAGAGGTGAAATAAAAATCAGAATAAAAGTATGAAACATGCTACTACAAAATGGCATCGATGAAATTATTCAAATTGTCGTATTCCTGTATAGAGTCATTCTATATACATTTATTCTTTTCTGTGATGATTGATGAATAATAGACACAGAGACGTACCATCGAAGAGTTTTTCCTGGCGGAGGAGGGGGGCGGGGGCAAAATTATGAAAGTTCCACCTGACTCAATTCAAAATCCCCAAACATCACAGCAAAAAAAACCTTTGATTTGTTGGATTTTTCCAACTTTGCAACTCAATATTCCAAGTATCAAAGCAAGCAAGCAAAAAAAAAATTGACTTATTGGATTTTTCCAGCTCCGCCTGAATGAAATTGTAAATTTTCCCAATTGCTTAGTGAAAAATTCTTACAGGGGAGGAGTTGCCCCCCTTTTCAGTACGTCCGTGAATAGGAAATGGCCAACAAAACAATTTTCCACCATCTTCACAACCAGTTAAACACAAAATGTTTTCATATTGCGATATGTGGCAATGTCTAGTAAAACTCGAACCACATCTCTTTTGCTCCGTTTTTGAAAATGGTAATTCTGGTTTGGGCTTCTCACCATTAATAATTTCTAATTGTTCATTAAGCGTAAGTCGCGAAAACGGGTTTTCAATAAGATCTCAAATACGCATTTTGTGGGCAAAAAAATACGGAGCATTCAAACATAACGACTTGACTAATAGAAGAACATAATCACGTTTCACTATCAACTTCAACGTTCGTGTGTAGCCGAGCCAAGCCGAAAGCGCTGTAAGAAGCGCTTCCAGAACGCAACCAAACGCACAGGTTTCGTCGCGTTGAACATGCTAGTGTATTCTTGTGTTGGTACTTAACACGGAGGCGGAGCATAAGTCGTGCAGTGTTGCGTGCAGTATGGGAAAGAAGCGTTAGATCTGACGCACACCTCACTGGCCTATACAAATATATACCTATGTACGAGAATTGCCAAACGTTGAACAGTATAGTAGGAGCGCTAATGTGCACCTCATAATAAAAGGTTGAGTGATCATGGAGGGAAATAACATTGCCACAAATGGGAAATAGGGTTTTTTCAAAAAATCATTACAAGATAAAGAAATGACAGACATGCTTCAAATTTGAACTGCAGGGAGCTATATATTTGAACTTGCGATTAAAAATTTACTATGTAAGGCAACAAAATTATTAATAGTAGTGCGGTGAAGTAAGAAATGAGGGTTACGTTATCCGTTGTCAGCCCGACCCACGCGCAACCCGCGCGACCTATCTATGTTTTCTCCATGATTGCTCAATGAGAGTTCACAAAACATCCGCTAGATGTCAGCCACTTTGATTCCGAGTCCCAATACATCTCCTGTGAATCTACTACATAACAAGCCAGGTCGCTTTGCAACCTAATAATTGGGTCGGCCTTTCAGCTGAAGTCTAGGCGGCTATTCCACTAACCAACTTCAAACAAAAAGTACAATCGCATTTGGACGCTGTTAAGTGTAAGGAAACCAACTAGCAAAATCAGTTTTTTGAGAACGCGTGATTCTAAGTTCAAAAGCCATGTAGAAACTATATGACATAGCGTTTACTGATAAGCTTTGATCAACGTGAGAACACATTTTTTAATCGGGGGCCCAATTCAGAAAAATTCTACTTTTTACACCCTTTCCAACAATACTAATAACTCATTTTGTTTACAAATGTTGGTTGGTTCATGCCAACCCTACTTTCAGCAAGATTACAAACCTCGCAAAATGAACTCCTATCATCGATTCTTTATGTTGATGCCTCCAGTCACTTTTGCAGAGACTGTAAGCACGATGTAAAACCATCTTCCTATCTGTTTCTTTTACACATGATTACATTCACTTTCACATTTAAAACCACAAGTGCCACTACCGAAAGCAAACGCGGTTCTCCTCGTGTATCTCGTTTACTTACTTTTAAACCCCGAATACAGCGTAGCAAGCGCCATTGTTGCGTCGGATAGATCTTTTTTATTATTATTACGAGTATTTCCATTGTATAAGGTTCGGCTGCGCCGACTCTAAAAATGATTTGCTATACTTAATTGTAAGCGTCAATATATAGTCGCTGTTTTGCCCAATGTTTCATTATCTTTTATTTGTTACAAGTTGAAGTTGATATTGTATATGAAAACTTATTTTTTCGGGAATTTTCAGGGTAAGCGACGCTTACCTTGCTTGCCTGGAATGCACGCCACTGATCCAAGCCAGCTTCTTATTCAATAAAAGAGGAAAAACTACGACATAAATTTGACCAGGGTAAATTAATAAAAAATACTTAATTTGACTGGCTAGTAAATATTCACACAATTGCTTTACAGTTTGAGGCCACCTCAACGATCTGTAACCCACATTTTGTTCTTTGTATTAGTCAATTGTCAGACAACGTTCGGATTTACATAATGAAGCTTTGTTTTATGCTAAGTGACTATACGTGCTTTTGTTTTTATGTGCAGAATAATGTTTCAGCAAAATTCTAGCAATGCAATGTTTTCACTGCGGCCGAACTATAAATTACCTAGAGAAATTGCAGATAAGAGGAGAGGCGAGCCACGTCTCCTCCTGTAGCAATTTTTCACTCAGCAGCTGGGAAAATTTTCAAATTTCAGTCAGGGACGAAAATAAGAGGAGCACGGAAGCCTCCACCGGAGTTGGGCAATTTTAGTACATGGATCAAAAGTTAGAAATATTCTACAAATCAAAAGGTTTTTTTTTAAAGCAAATACAAAAAAATTTTGATACTTGGAAATTTTGAGTTGAGTTGGCACTTTCACAATTTTATCCCCTCCCTCCCTCCAAAGAAAAACTTGTTGGTACGTCCCTGAAAAGTAGTATCTCACAATCACGTATAGTTCTATCGTCATGAACACCTGTGAAGTAAATTCTGAAGGCAACTTAATATATTATATAAATTCTAGTAGCTCGCAACTAATGTTTCAGGGTTAGGTACCTATCTCCCATTGGTTGCTGTTAGGCAACTTAATCCAATGTACATGTGAACTTTTTCTTTCGCAGTGGCCATGTTTTTTTCTCTATCGTGGTGCCAACCTGTATATTGATGACCAGCACAAAGGAATATTCGTCACTGCGAAGGAAATTTATGAATATGTAAGTCCGGAGAAACGACTCCGAGATTCACGGAAGCACGAGATTATTTTCCCTTGACATTTCTTACACATGAATCCGCAGGACTACAGCTTTCAGTCAGCATTATTGTAGAAATTACTTATAATTTCCTTGTAGTGGTCAACAATTCCTTGATAGTACAGGTTATGCTCCCCCGCGATCTCAAGAGTTCTCACGTTGAATAAACACTAGGTAAGTGTAGTACTCAACGTATAGTAAAATCTCATGGAGAAAATTTTACGAAAATGATGTAAAGATCCCAAATTGTCAGACACGAAATTTGGTATGTTCAGAGAATTTGCCCTTGTACACAGTCAGCTATTCCAAGGACTTCGGATTACCTATTTCTAATGGTTGTAATTCTATAAATCGCCTGTGTCAACATTTCTAGGGCTTATAAGGCCTTTCTTTGTGATTTGAAGACTTACCATTCTGCGAAACACTTCCAGGTTGCTCAGCGACTGCATACTTCGGGTCAACGTGTGAGTTTTGTAGGTCCATTAGGATTTGGAAGAGATCGTTTCTCTTTACACTGTCCTTTCTACGCTGCAGCAACATGTTTAAAATCACTGGCTTGAAAAAATCTGTCACTTTCTTCGGAAAGTCCGTCAGCTTGAATAAAAGACGATATTTTTTATCCAGGAAGGTCGCAAGAATTTCGGTGAATGACAGATTCAAGGCCTTAGCTCCCATAATTCTAAATTCATCGTTCTTCGCACTATTACAGTCAATACCGAAAGCGCAGGAACCGATTACATCGAGTGTTAATTTATCGTAGAGGACTTTTAGATTTTGATCAGTATCGCCATGCGGCATATTTTCGTCAATTAACAGATTCAGTTTACTAAGGCAAACCATTATTTGGTCCTCCATGAGTCGTAACTTGCTGGAAGTGAACGCAGGATTCAGTTTCTTCCTTATTTCCCGCCAACGATTTCCCTCCATCATAAACAGATGCACGGAGAGCGGATTTAGCTCCTTGTGGGCGAACCAGAACTGGAAGCCATGATCTTGAAACTTACTGAAATCCCTCACCAGTATATCCCGAGCTATATCCGGATCTCTAATAAGAAGAGCTGGTTCCGTCATTTGGAAGAATCCACACAGCGCATCATCTTTAAAATGCGTGTACATCTCGTCGACGAACTCGTGAAAGGATAAACGCAGAAAAATGTAGCGAGCTGTATTACCAAACACGGACAACGGCCTCCTGAATGGAATTTTCTGTTTTTTCCAATGATCAAATGTGTAAGTGCTGTAGTAGTACCAAACTAAGGAGCAAACGAAGATTAAGAGCGCGTATGTGTTCAAAAAATATTCGGAAAAAAACATGGTAAAGAGGCGCGAGAATATTACGTTCATAAAAATAAATTACACCTAACCACCAATAAATGGAACTAAAGACGTAAAACTGTCAAATAGATACGTGAATATGTTGGTTGTGGTTTGTTTCCAATATGCACATTGCATGCACAAAAGAGAGTAACTCTACTTATCAGATCACCGCAGAATCATGAGGTAGGTGCGGGGTTATCTTTTTCCGTGCAACTGTTTGATTATCTCATTTTTTAAACTCATACAGCGAAAGTGCGATTATTCCAGACAGTGAAAATTATTATGTTTATATCCCATTCGATTTGCCAACAATGATAACGATGCATTCTGTAGTGAAAAATATTTCTAATGTGTCACAAGAAAAGCGCCTGAGTGATAGGAGAACACTAAAGCCCTTTTCTTGTGACATGTCATATTTCTTTCTTTTCGCCACGACTTACACCATCGACGATTTGCATAGGTCGACGATTTCTATTAGTTAAAAATGACAGCTCCGAAATCTTGCTCTCCAGATTTGATGACGGTTGATGGTTGACGCGTTTGAATTTGAAAAGGAAACGTTAATTCAATGGAAACTTATTGCTTCAATTAGTATTAAAAGAAGATTATAGATATGCATTCAGTGCATGTTCTATTTGTTTAAAAAAGCATCTTACATCACGAGCTATAACCCCCCACCCCATCCCGAGACGTGTTTTTCAAAAATTTCAATTATAGGGAGCAATCGGGTCAATGTTTCGTACAAAGTTCCAAAATTATGATTTAAAAAAATTATAGCTATGAAAGTCGTTTCATGCCCGGCTGAGAAGAACAGAAAAGAATTCCCCCCCGATATCAATCTCATCGAGTTGCTCTGCGGAAACAACATAAAAAGGAAAGAAAATGAGTACAGGTATCTGTTCAACATATTGCTCATTTAATATAGGAGGGCTGATTTAAAAAAAATAAATAAATAAAAATAATAATAATAATAATAATAGTTTACTTTAAAAAAATACTCATTTAGTCTTCTAAATCTCTGTCCTCTTTTTCAGTGACCCCCCCCCCCCAATGCACTTTCTCCACCGTTCCTGCCACTTTTGACGTGGATATGTCCATGGCTCGCCATGAGAAAGAGAAAAATGCCGCAGATAAACGTTACCATCATGATGTAGTTGCGTATTACCCTTTACGCAGCCATTCGTTCTATCACGTTTTGACCAGCCAATACAGAGAATGCCGAGAATGGGCGACTAGAGAAGAAAGTATTGGTATGTGAGTATACATGTCAACGCGGTCGCCTAGACAGGGTGCCTGCGCAGCTTTGATAACCTCCTCACTGGTCTTAAATTTACATTCCTTAAGCAAAACTTGACTTTGGGTAATGACCAGAAGTCGCAAGAGGCCAAATCTGGTCTTCTAGATATCCACAACAGTGCGAGCGACGTGTGGTTGCGCTCTGTCAGGGTGAAGTAAAATTTTGTTAATGTTCTTATGCGGCCATTTCTTCTTAAAATAACGCTATTTATTGTGATCAAAACCGGGTAATTTGTCAATATCGGAAAATTTTCCTGGAGAAGGGAGGAGGCTAAGTCCTAAGTCCTCTCCCTTCCACCCAGTATTACGACCTATGCTATGTGTACAAAATTTTTAATACTGTCGATTGCCGAGGGAAAAATAATGTTAGTAGAAATATCGAAACCTCACATCATTTTCCGTGATAGGTTAGAAGCATACAGCACATATGTCTCGGATCTGGCGAACGTGAAAAGTCACCGGACTTTTTTTTTTCCATTTTATTGAAACCAATACGCAGGAGGGGAGGAAACAAAAATATTTGAAAAAAATTTCACGTAAGTATAAATGATGAAACTTTTATTCATATTCATAGTCAGTACTCCAAAGACATTCCATTGTTTTTAATCTTTAATGGTTGTATTTCTATATATCGCCTGTGTCAACAATTCTGGGGCTTAGAGCCACTCTTTATAATTTAAAAGCTTACCATTTTGCGGAACACTTCCAGTTTGCTCGGCGACTGCATACTTCGGGTCCACGTGTGAATTTTGTAGGTCCATTAGGATTTGAAACATGTCGTTTCTCTTTATATTGTTCTTCCTACGCTGCAGCAACGTGTTTAATATTACCGTCATAAAAAATTCCGTCACTATCTTTGGAACATCAGTCAACTTGAGTAGTAGAGACGATATTTTTTATCCATAAAGGCCGTAAGAATTCTTGTGAATGAGAAACTCGAGGCCTTAAGCCCCATAAGTCTGAATTCATCGTTCTTCGCACTATTACAGTCAATACCCAGACCGCATGAACCGATTACATCAAGTGTTAAATTACTATATAAAACTTTTAGATCTTGATCAGTATGATCGTGCGGCATATTTTCTTCGATTAACAAATTAAGTTTTCTTATGCAAACCATTACTTGGTCCTCCATTAGTCGTACCTTGCTAGAAGTGAATGCAGAATTCAGTTTCTTCCTTATTTCCGGGCAACGATTTCCCTCCATCGTAAGTAGATGCGCGGAGAGTGGATTTAGCTACTTATTGTGTGCGAAGAAGAAACGGAAGCCATGATCCTGAAAGTTACCTACTGAAATTCCTCACCAGTACGTCCAGAATTATTTCCGGATCTCTAATAAGAAGGACGGGCTTCGTCATTAGGAAGAATCCGCACAGCCCACTATCTTGAAAATAGGTGTACTTCTCGTCGATGAACCCGAGAAGGGATAAACGTAAAAAAATTAAGCGAGCTGCATTACCAAATATGGGCAGCGGCCTCCTGAATGGGATATTTAGTGTTTTCCAATGATCGGACTTGTAAGTGTAGCAGTATCAAACTAAGGAGCAAACCAAGATTAAGAGCGCATGTGTGTTCAAAAAAATACTCGAAAAGAAACATGGTAAACAGGCACGAGAATGTTACGCCCTTAAAGATTAATTCACAACCCAAAAACAGAACTAAATACAGTCAAATAATTTGTTATGAAGCGCTTATACGTATACGGTTTCTGTTTTTGTCCTCACGGTTTAACAGGGAAAGAATTATTTAAGGCCGCAGCCTAGCCACCATATTGGCATACAGCTCGGACCAGTTAACCTCGATAAATTTCCGTACGGTTGGGCTCGACCAAACTGAACTAGCTGAGTATACACAAAATTTTTTTGAAAAGATATTTATCTGTTAATTATCACAAAAGATTCAAGTTTAAGGTAAGACCATTGATTTTGAAAAATTTTAATTACATTGGCAAAAATATGTGTTTTTGCATTTACCCCAAGGAAAAGTCATGCTGGGGCAATTGCAAAATCAATACAATTTTACATTTACCCTAACAATTTTGTAAAATGATTTTTAGGTTAAAAACGGTCCGAAAATACCATTTACACATATGTAAGGTAAAGGTACCAAATGTCGCCCACTTCTTTTTGAGATGAAAAAAATCCTACCTGAAGTACAAATATCTTAAATCTAAGTAGATTGGGGGATACACGGGGCCATCAACTATACCCCCCCCCTCCTTAGAGGTATTTTTCAAAAATTTCAATTAGGAAACACTCGGGTCAATTTTTTGTAAAAAGTTCCAAAATTTTGGTTTAATAAAGGGCTCCGAATATCGCCAACCTTGGAAAATTTGTAAAAACAAAAGGAATTAATGGGTTTAGACCCTTGGTAATATTTATTTCATATATTTATATCATTTTTGTGAAACTTTTGGATGCCTTTAACAAGCCCATTTCTCGTTTTAAACCTGCCTGTATAGCTCCAGTCACTGAAACTAGTGACCATCCTCCACACTTTTCCGGTAGCGGAGAGATTTTTTTCAGAAAAATATGATGTAAATTAGGTAAACCCGGTCACTGACGCGATGCTCGAAAGGGTAGTTCCTGTGGCCGGGGGTGCGGTGTCATAGGGGCCACTTTGGCATGCGTGCATCGCCATACGTCCCACCACACACTCCAGGTAAGCTACAGGTGGGCAACATTAGGGGTACTTATCAGTTTTTCAAGAAAAATGAAAAAAATTAAGGTGTTATGAGAAGTGAGAAGAAAACTCACCGGAATCTAATACCTTGTAGTAACTAAGGTTGTGTGTGGGCAAAATCGGAATTTTTGGATGAAATCGGCTAGAACTTGCTTTAATTTAAAGAATAAATCCGTCTGTTTTAAAATATGAGCTTTACGAATTGTTTAAAACATTTTAAGGAACTTATTCCCCCCCCCCCAAGACCCTTCATTTTACACCTTCCTTTAAAAAAAAAAAAAAAAAAAACAGGCAGAAGGAATCAGGCACTTGGGCAAAAGGAACCACCAACAGTCGATTAATTGCGTAAAAAATAATTTTAAGAAGCTAATACGAAAAAAGTCGATTTACGAATCATGTGAAAACTAATTTTAAGATGTAACGCAGAAGTTGTATACGTAGAAGCCTATTCCATCGAATCCAGAGCACTCCTCGTGTGCCCATTTCAAACACAGATTGCATTGAAGCCAAATTCTACATTTTTGGTTCGGAGCTGTTACAAACCAAACTGAGATCAGTATTTTCCCCCAACGGCTATTTTGGTTTTTTAATAAACAAATTGTTGATTTCTGATTCCTGGTCTTCGCATTTACGACAGGTCTGTCCACTGGTTTAGTCTTCTTAGACACAGCCGATATCTTTGACTTCGAGGCACAGTTTTTTAAGTTCCAGACGTTGGTGATTTAGCCAATTCATCGCGGTTTTTTGGTTTCAATTTTGTCTTTTTTTTTTTTTTTTTTTTAATACGATTTTTAACTGGTGTCGATGTCAGAACTTCTGATTTCTTTGCCCGACTCTTTCTTCGGTTCGCTTTCTTTGAGACGCATTTTGGTAGCGGTAAAATTTCTTCTGGACTAATTTGTCGGTGGGTTACCAGATGTGGAGTTTGAGATGTATCACTTACGTCCAACCCTGTTGAGATGGAGAGGGAAAGGGGGGAAATACCCCGGGCCCGGACTTTCAGGAGGGCCCGATATTTTTAAAAGACTTGAATTTCAACGCTTACGGCTCTACATCATACTGTACATCAAATCAGCAATCACTCCTTACATCATGAAAGAAACCTCTTATCTCGTAGCTTACAATTTTTTCCCATCTGACAAAAGAACAAAATGAACTGGAAGGCCCGTGGAAATTCCTCCAGGCCCTTTTTTTCTCCCTACGGGGCTGCTCACGCCATCTTCATTTTACTTTTCTCTTACAATTGATGAACGTGGCTCAGAAACGGATTGATCACCATCAGAAGAAATTGGTTCAGGCGTGGATTCATCAGAAACATACGGAATTGACTCCGGTGTAGATTTATTAGAGGCTTGAGGGGCAACTTCGCATTCAGCATTCCGATAGGCTGGTTCAAAATCACTTCCAGAAAATACATCGACATCACAGTTTGCAATGCCGTACCGTTGGTAATTGGATGTGGTATCTTATTTCTCTTGGCAAACTCCAGAGCCAAAATACTTAACTCTATTCGCGTCAACCCGTACAAAATCCTGTCCAGTTGCTTGACATATTTGATCAACATCATTTCTTCGTCATTGTTAAACACTGGTTTGAAATATATCCCATGCTCTCTGCAAAAATCAAAATTGATAAGCGTTAAGAATCGTTTTCTGGTTTAAAAAAATTCTAAGGTAGGTAGGTAAATATGAATTCATCTTACTTTTTCCGGATTATTTTTCTTTAAATGTTTACATAAAGTCGCGTGCGGGGTATTAAACCTGTTTTCGGCTTCTCTTATCTTGATTTTACTTTTTGCAACATGTTCCATCATGGCAGCTTTCATATCGTGTACCTACTCACCAGGACGTACGATCAGTTTTAGACCATCATTAATTCTCAAGCAAATAAAACTAATTTCACGTAATCTAACCACTTTAAATTTTTAAAACATTCGAAAATCATTTAAAAACATGAAAATTCACTGCGTATACGGAAAATCAAAATTTTTTCTCATACACAACAGCCATTTGTTTTTTTGGCTCTTCTGTAAAATCTCACTCTTGGCAGACTGGGGGTTTTTCTCGTGGGAGATCACAAATGGGAATGTGCTATCATTAATTCATTATTTATTGGCTGACAACATGTGCTAGATAACAAGCGAATGTTTGGTTCCTTATACCCGGTTCTTTTTGCCCAAACATGACCTTCAAACTATTTCATCAAAAATATTGGCGTCACATTGCAAATATGAATAATGTAAATGCAGAAACGAAAACTAGACAAAAGTTTGCTTTGATAGGAAAAAGAACCATCACCCTAACTAATAGGTAAGAAATCATTTCAATTCTAATTTTTGTGTTTTTAGAATTTTTTGGTGCAAAATCACATTAAATAATTTGAAGAAGAAAAAGAAGCTCATTTTTGTTTCTTTTGCAAAGTGCGACCGGACTGAATCTTTACCGAACAGCAGTGTTACCAACCTTTCATCATAATTACTAAGACCACTAAATTGAATTTCCTTTATGCCTGGGTGGTTCCCAATGCCCGATCTTCCCCTAGTAAAAAGAAAAATGTAAGTACATGCGAGCAGAGATAATTATTTTAATTTGTAAGAACTGAACAAGACAGGTCTTTTTGGAGTTCAAGAGGTAGTATCTATCCCGTACCCTTATAACTGTACCACTATTAATGATCTGAGAAATTCCTGACATCAAAGCCCTCTCCTCCATCACTCTCTGGCATCTTGTTCTGTAAAATTCAGGAAATTATTGCCGCCTGTTGTTTCTTTATAGTAACCCAGATTCCATTTTTGACAGTTAACAGAAAACGGTGTCCTCTATAAGTAAGAGGAGTTTCCGTTTTCGAACATGGGGCAAATTGATACTTCAGTACCGCATCCGCAATCGCAAGTTTGGCTTCCATTTTAGCAAACGTCATACCTGAAATTGGATAAATAATATTAACCACGTTGAATGCCCTCAAACAAATTAAAATGGGATAAGAGCTACTTGTAAGATTCACAAGCTGAAAATTACTCATGGTGTTGTGCCATACAAGAATCAAAGGGCCCTTCCCTGTACGAACTTCATTTTTAAATTTAGGAATACGAAATAACCCGCCACTGTATAGTTTTCATTGAATGTTAGGATCATTCTTCAAAAATGTTGATAATTCAGGTATGTTTTTTCATATGGAGGAAAGTGGTGAATATTTAAATTTTTTATAGATGGGAGTCGTTAGGAGGTGTTCTGTGTAACATATTGGTAAGATTGGACCGACAGTGAGGGGGATTCTGTATTTTGGCACAGCTATCAAAATGATAAACGCCATGCCGAAGGACACATGAAAAAGTCCATGCCGAAAGACAATAGCGAACAAAAAGTGTTCTGCCGTCGATTAGTAGATTCCAAAATAAAAAATTATGCGAAGAGTTGATAAAGGCATACTAACCCATTACTTAGATGTAATTATTTTCGGATGATGAACCTCTATCGTTGCATAGAGATGACCATGCCGAAAGACACTTTTCTTTAAGATTCTCACATTTAGACAGTATTATTTTGACCCATCAAAAGTGGATAAAATTTTCTTCTGAAAGCTTGAAAAAGTAGAATTGAGTCATATCTATCAATAAGATAAAAAAACAATACGCGCGTATCATTGTTAGCTTGTGAGATAACTGCTAAGAACTAAAATATCAACACTTTCGAAGAATAACCTATAAAGAACCGGAGGATGTTGAAAGAAATTTATTCCAATTTTGGCCGAAATTGAGTTATACATTGTTCCACAGTAAAAAGGGGTCGGCCGATCTGTTGTAACAAAAAATAATTCATTCCAACATCGGGAACATCGAGAAATTGTAAAGGTGCGTCTACATTAGGATAATCAGCCTATTCATCCTGGATGATTAGCCCAATATGAATGTATTTGTAGTAATGGACGTGCGGATGATCAGCCAAAATGAAGCTGAAGGACTAATCAGCCTGGATGATCATCCTTCATCCCCGATCGACTTATTGACGGTCTGATCAAAAGATGATCATCCAGAATGAATAAGCTGATCATCCAAATGTGGACGCACCTTAACGATGAACTTGACGAAATCTGGAGAGGGAATTCATTCCGAAATTGATTCTTTTTATGTCCGTCAAATCCGAGTAGAAGCGTGGAATGAATTCCTTTCAACATCCACCGGTTCTATTAGTATTATATTATTGTTTTTTTTACTACCCCCCCCCCCTTGAGAAAATCTTGGATCCGCCTATGTGTTCACTCGTAACTTTGTAATCTAAGTACGTCTAAATGGGTAGTTTCCGGGGCCAGGTGTACAGTATCTGAGGAGCCAATTTGGGATGCATGTATCGCTATACGCACCACCAATGGAACAAGGCGTCAGTTGGACCATACTAAGTTTGGGCAAAGGGCAAAATTAGACCTTTCATTGGTACCTACTACCTACTTCGAGTTCACAAATTGTAACTGAGACACCAGATACATAAATACCTAATGCTTAGAATGTACTTACATTTTCAATTATCATGTCCTTGTAATTTAGGTACGTGCGTAGATATGTATAGGTACTTAGTAAGTATTGCTAATGCATTAATGCTGTAACACTACTATGAAAAATATAAGTATTTGTACATACCAATGCAAAATCGAGGACCATCTCCAAAGGGTAAATATGTGGTCGTACGTATGTTATCTTTATTATTGCCATAAAATCGCGAAGGATCAAACTCTTCCGGATTTGGAAAGTATTTTGCATCATGCTGAATGGACCATACTGGAATCATAACGCTGGTGCCTTTTTTGATACTTCTATCACTATTTCGAAGCTGATAATCTTGCGTACAGACCCGATTTAGGACCGGTACTGGCGGATATTTTCTCAATGTTTCTAACATGGTTTAAAATTTGTATATAAAATTAACTCGAGGGTGCTTTTAATGAATACATAATTGGTAAAATTAATTCATGGATAGTCTGACTGAAAACTTATAAGTAAACAGACGGTACCTGATATTACAGCATCCAGGTATTTCAGGTCGAGCAAAATATTAACGGTTAGCTTTTTATTATTCTTCTCAAACGCTTCTTCTACTTCGGCTCGGAGCTTATGTTGAACTGATTGATTTAAAGCCAATTCATACAGGCAAAAGCTTATAGCTGTGGAAGTCGTTTCATACCCAGCTAGGAAGAATAAAAACGAATTCCCCACGATATCAATTTCATCGAATAATTCTGCGGAGACAGCAAAAAAGAAACAAAATGAGTAGTTACGTATTCAACATATTGCATATTTGGTATAAGAGGGCTCTTCAAAAAGTAATGATAAAAATGCTCCATCTTCCAAATCTTCATTCTCTTTTTCAAAGTAACCCCCTGAGTCTTGATACACGTTTTCAATCCTGCCTGGCACTTTTGATATAAATATGTCCAATAACTTCCCACGCGAAACTGGAAAATTCTGCAGAAAACGCTCCATGGAAAAACGTTATCATTGTAATATCTAGTTGGACGCTATTCAGCAAAAGGGAACCAACTAGCAAAATCCACTTTTTGAGAACACGTGATTCGAAGTTCAAGAGCCATGTAGAAACTATATGACACAGCGTTCACTGATAAAATCCAATTTTACAAAATTGGGAACCGACGGGAGCAAAATTTTGTACCTCCTCCCCCTTCTGATTAGGGTACCGACATTTTTTATAACCTAAAACCTATTTCGGGTTCATACGAACACATAGTACGAACCCTCCACCCCCCGCTTTTACGGTTCACCCACCGACCTTGATCAAATACACAAACAAACGAACGCTTTTATTATTAAGATGTAAAATTAAAAATTTTACAAGTAAAATACCAACCTTGGTAAAAATCGAAACAGTGCCAAAAATGCATTCGTTTGTATAATTTTCCAGTGTTTCAAGAGAAAGAGCTCTAGTAGACGAGAAAGAGGCTAAGTCCCCTCCCCTGCATCTAATATCACGCCAGGTAGGCTATGTGTGCTAAATTTTTAACGCTTTTGAAGGCCGAGAAAAAAATGTTAGGTAGTTCAAAATATATCAAAACCCCATGACATTGACACTGAGAGGACTAGGAGCATACGGTACATATGCCTCGGATCTGGCCGACGTGTGTACTATCGTTGGAATTTTTTTTCAATTTTATTAAAACCAATACGCGAGAAAGGAAAGAACAAAGTTTTTGAAGAAATTTCACCCTGTATATATCACTAGTGTCAACAATTCTGGGGCTTAGAGCCTCTCTTCGTAATTTAAAAGCTCACCATTTTGCTGAACACTTCCAGTTTGCTCAGCGACTGCATACTTTGGGTCCACGTGTGAATTTTGCAGGTCCATTAGAACTTGAAAGAGGTCGTTTCTTTTTATATTGTCCTTTCTACGCTGCAGCAATGTGTTTAAAACTACTGTCATGAAAAATCCGGTCAATTTCTTTGGATAATCAGTCAACTTGAATAGTAGACGATATTTTTTATCCATGACGCCCGTAAGAACTCTTGTGAATGACGGACTCAAGGCCTTAAGCCCCATGACTCTGAATTCATCGTTCTTTGCACTGTTACAGTCAATACCAAAAGCACAGGAACCGATTACATCGAGTGTTAATTTATCATATAAAACTTTTAGATCTTGATCAGTACAACCGTGCGGCATATTTTCTTCGATCGACAAATTTAGTTTGCTCAGGCAAACCATTACTTGGTCCTCCATGAGTCGTAACTTGCTGGAAGTGAACGCAGGATTCAGTTTCTTCCTTATTTCCCGCCAACGATTTCCCTTCATCATAAACAGATGCATGGAGAGCGGATTTAGCTCCTTGTGGGCGAACCAGAACGGGAAGCCATGATCGTGAAAGAAGCTGAAATCCCTCACCAGTACGTCCCGAGCTAACTCCGGATCTCTAATAAGAAGGACTGGCACCGTCATTTGAAATAATCCGCAGAGCGCACTATCTTTAAAATAGGTGTACAGCTCGTCGACGAACCCGTGAAAGGATAAACGCAGAAAAATGTAGCCAGCTGCATTACCAAATATGGACAACGGCCTCTTGAATGGAATATTTTGTTTTTTCCAATAATCGAACGTGTAAGTGTAGCAGAACCAAATAACTAAGGCGCAAACGAAAATTAAGAGCGCGCGTATGTTAGAAAAATACTCGAAAAGAAACATGGTAAAGAGACACACGAATGTTATATCCGTAAAGATGGATTAATAACCAAAGAATAGAACTAAATACTGTCAAAATTAATAATGGTTATGAAGGGCTTATACATAATATGGTACTCGAATGGTCGCCAACCGAACAGTGTTTCTCGTTGTTGTTTTTTTTTTTTCTCTTTCCTCACATTTTGTATTAAACATAGCAAATAATTATTTAAGGCAGAAAGCACAGCTCGTACTGGTTTACCTTGTTGATGAATTCCTAAACAGTTGGAGTCGACAAAATCTTTTTTTCTTCACAATTTGCATTAAATATAGATATTAAGAGGAATCGATGATAGAGGAGTGTATGGCGATTCACGCATACCAAATAATTATTTAAGGCAGAAAGAAGCCTAGACAACTGAATCGGAATACAGCTCGACGTGCTTCTTTTGTCTTCATTAAATCTTTTAACTTTTCGATTTCTCGTGTTTGTCCCTAGAAGTGAATACCTCATATTAGAACCATAAAATGAAATCGAATTTGAAAGTTATAAGTAATCAAACTACGCAATTGGGAACAGAAATTTGCAAGGGATGCTAACTACAAGGACTACTACCTACTTCAGTTTACCCATATTGGTCGGTGCAAATATAGTTCCAAAACAATTACAAGAAATTTGCGACGCCACTTGAAAAACTATGAACATAACGAAAATCAATTTTGATTTCTCACTGTTACATTGTTTACATGTTACAGAATAAGGGTTGAAATTTCTCAGCTTGTTACTCATCGTGGAATTTACCCAATCTAATTTACAAGCTATAGCTTGTAAAGTTACACACTACAAGCCAAGCAAAATAAAAATGTGAGGCATGCTGTTGGTTTAGTGAACAGAAAAAATAGTAAAATGAAGGAATACTCCATTTCCTACTTCTATTTTTGTCTCCGAGATCCAGCATAGTTACCATATTATAACCAAAAACTTCAGATTCCAACAATTTTTATATGGTTCAATTTTACTACAAAATGAAAGGGCAGTAGATGGACGAGAATGCTTTTCTTCATGTCAAGTAAATACAATTTCAATTCATTTTGAGGCTCTGCGTTACGCACTGGGTTTTAACCAAAAGGTAGCCGATCGACAATCGTTTCATCAGTTCTTCCTGCCTAGGTATACCCACTAAAGCAGGGGGAAAAATAGGCTTATATTGAAAACATAATGAATGGCACTGGGGAGCCTATGGACGACTATAGTAGTTTAAAATTTAAATGCAAGTTTCAGATATTGCAAGTTGAAATTCTTATTTGTTTAAGCTGTAGAAGTATGTTGCAACGATTTTTAGTTAATTATAATTCCGGTTCATCTGTACAAATACATGCAAAATCAAGAAAAATAATAAATTTTATTGGAAACGTCAAACGTAATAACATGCCTATAGGCCTACTCTACAAGCAATTTTCTGGGAAAGAGAAAATGCCACGTTTTTCAACAGGTTGCGGTAGAATTTTTACAATTTGTTCTAATTTTACATAATCCGTATCATCTGTGAGGGGGAAGTGACAATTGTGACGCCTATTCTGGTATGACCGCATATTTTTGACATAGGGGAGCATGGGGAGAACTGAGACACTTTTTGGAAAACCGTTGTAAAATGACGTAGAACCACTATGGAAAGCTTTGAATAATTGCAACCTATAGTTACGTGACTGAACTACAAACCCTCAGAAATTCAACTTCCTCGGGCCATTTCTAAAAATCCTACAGCCCTTCAAAATTTTGTCTCATATCACCCCACGAGAATTTCAAAGGGAGCATTGACACAGTGCATGGGGAACAATGAGACAACACATGAAATACAGAAAATTCAATCAAATGATCATGTTACATAGTACAAAAATGTATAAATTTATTTTATACGGACATTACAATTATTAAATTAAACTTGACATTCTGAAATTGAAGAGGGGAAAAAAAGTTGGGAAAATTGTAAATAGGGACCAATGAGACAAAAACTGGGCAACTGATAAGGCCTCTTTGCGGGATGGTTTTTAAGTTTGGTTCAAAAAAATTTCCTGTAGGTGTTCAATGTATAGTAGTCAACACATTTATTCAGTTTCGGTGGGTAAGATATTCATACATCGCAAAAATGCTGCATCAACGAAAATTTCCGATATTTTATCTAAAAAATCGTCTTATTGCTCCCTAATGCGGCAAAAATGTTCAATCGCTTATAACTGGAAAACAACTTCCTGAAAAAAAACGGTTTTGGTACAGTTTGGTTACTAAATAGATCATATTTTAAAAAGATATGATTTACTTCGCAAATACAAATTTTCTTTCTCGTGAACGTTTTTTCGTAAATGCTGAAAACTAAAAAATTGACCAAATTTCGATGACGTTATCAATATCACAGCTACTAATCGATAGAACTGAAAATTTTTCTACGATAGTGTTAGCTTACTGGATCGTGACGAATATGTGATGCAGTGTTGCCATTTATAGTTTGTAGTGTCGGCTAAATCAGCACTGTCTCATTGCTCCCTTATCTCAGTTCTCCCCATGCTCCCCTAAACCTTGTTAGCAAAAATTTCCGCTACAAAAGCTACGTATATCGACGATGTTGCAATTTCCCATTAACATCAAATGTGTGATGAATGGCAAGATACGATCCAACAACAATCTGTGAACAGAAGCACGCCATGCGTCAAAATGAATGGATTATCGTCAATAAAAGTAGGTCAAAATTTTTAAGCCTACCTCGTTCCAATTGACTACAGGAAGTTGATTTTTTGAAACACAGTTCGACTCCTCATCGCGATTTCCATTGACTGCTGTGCATTTACTCACGCTCTCACCAATGTCTAGATCCCCACCTACAACCTAAAAACCGAAATAAAATAAAATAAAGTTTAATATCAAGTTGACAAAATTCATGCCTATGCTATAGATTTACCTCGGAAAATTTCTCCTTTTCAGGGTTGTTCCACTCATCTAAGTCCTGAGAATCTGAAGACGGCTCTTTCCTACGAGACTGAAAGCGAATCTTCTTACTAGGCAATTTTTGTGAAGAAGGGAGAGCTCTCTCGGTTCCATTCTTTTTCTGTAATTGTCTCTTCATGTTGGCCCACTTTTGTTCATCCAAATTTCCACAGTCTGATGACTCTTTTCGACGACGTGGACAAGCCTTCTTACTCGTCACTTCATGCGGAAAAGGGAGAGCTCTCTTGGGTCCATTTAATTTCTTTAATTCTTTCTCCTTGCGTAGGCTTTCTTTTTCTTTGACTTTCTTGAGTTCAGATGTGGATGTTAGGACCGCCGAACATCCTTTGCGCGAATTTGCGGGCGTTTCAGATGTTGCTTCATTTCAAAAAATCTGTTAATGGCTGAATCTGCTGAAGATTAGGGTACCTACTTTCTCCATCACTTCTCACCAGGTTGTTGGGTGAATCTGGTATCAGCAAAACATCTGCATAACACAATTGGTTGACCGGCCATATTCCTATGCACTTGGTGTTGTGGGACGTATGGCGATGAAGCTTCTGCTTTTAATATTGCTGGGAATGAACACACTTTCAAATGGAAATGTGTGGAAATCTTCAGTAAATTATGAAAAGTGATTGGTTTCTTGTTACTTGACGAATCCATGAAATCTTTCATAGCGATCTTCATCGCTGTTTTGAAGGGGCCATACATACCTTTATCGAGTGGCTGCATCTTTTATGAGTTAAATGTGGCGGGAATGTCAAGAACTCAATTCCATGCTCACAAGCAAATTGTATAGCTGCAATTGTACAGTGTGTGGCGTGGTTATCCATGAGCAATAGAACTCTATTATCAACTGATGAGTTCACAAGGCTATAAAAGTGTTGTAAAGTTTTTAGAAAAATATTATTAGACACCCAGGAGGATCCTTGCTTCTCGCCTGCGAATCTTATGCTTCCAACTGGTGCACCTTCTAGTAACGAGCTCTTATTTGGGTCACTCTTGGTTGGGAAGATGTACCTAAATGGGTGGTAAAACATTACCGATAGCATTCACAAATACGCTAATTGTAATCATGAAACCGCGCTCAGCAGAGACACATTGACTGACTTGTTTTTAGTTCCTTTGCGAGCAATTACCTTTGGTGACTTCACAACTGTTGATATTCCACTTTTGTAAAAATTGTAAATCTTGTCTGGAGTAAATTTGAACTTGTTCAGTAGTGTAGAATAGTTGGCAAAAAAAGTCTCAACATTTTTCTTTTGATAAGCTCTACATCTCACTATTCTAGTATTTTCAGGTGAACGAAGAGATAAAGCTGGGTGGCGTTTCATGAATCCCCAGTACCAGTTATAACTTGCTTCTTTTTTGATCAACCATGGACCCTCAGTTGCAATCGGCTTCCCTAAAATAACAGCCCATTCATACGCTAGAAGCTGAAGTTTTTTTATTGTAAGTCCAAAATGTAGCTCAGCTGCTTTAGCGCAATATCCGGCCAACTCGTCTTCTTCCAAAGCTGTGAATGCTTGATTGCTACAAAATTTATTGAATTTATCGCCTACTTCTAACATGAACACTAGCCATGAATCTTTCTTCTCCCCATTACGTAATTCTTCCATATTTTGACTTCCCAGTTTACTCTTGATCTTTGCGACTCATCGTTTATGAACAAGGGACTTCTTCAAACCTTGTGCTTCTGCAGCTTTTCGGATGCTGTAGCCATATCTATTACTAAAGAAATTGCCGCTTCAACATATATCAAGTTTATCTATTACCTTGGTGGACTTTCGTTCATACACGCGCGGCATCCTAAAACAAAATATTTCATCAGTGATCAGTAGTTATCCAGATTCTCGGGTGATACCACATTAGTTGGTAAGTGTGCATCTCGCTTGCATGACGTCACACACAAATATGCGGCTGGTGTTAGATTCGGGTGGGTAGACCGATCGAATTAACAATATATACTTGGCTGGTATTTGGGGGAGAAGAAAAATTTTACTATGGTCTAATAAAAGATCGCCTAAAAAAATTTTTTTTTCCCCCGTTACCACAAAAAGAAAAGAATTAATTTATGCACAATTCAGCATAGTAGTAATGATGTCCACAGCCTCCCAACACGAGTTATCGTCTTTGAGAATTCGTAGAAAAAACACAAGTACATATTCTGCAATCCAACAAAGTCTTGAAAAGATGGATATTGAAGTACGTTATCAAACTTACTTGATCTCCAAAACAATATCCCAGGATCGAAATGCTAACTGATTGATTTTGTAAATTCGGTAATCAGAAAAATTTAATCACATTTTCACAAAAATGCAAGTAACTCGAGAATAACTTTATTTAAGGTCGGTTTTTTTATTCACGCCTGATAACATACTCTTGCCAACATTCCATACAAATTTGAGCGCAAACGGACTGCTTCAGGGCTGCTAAGCTGCGACTGTCCACAGCCTCCCCAGTTTACACCCTACTCCATGTCTGTTGTGAAAGAGCTTCTTTTGTCTTCATTACATCTTTGATCCTTTCTTGATTTCTCGTTTTTACCCTAGAACAGAGTAGGTACTTCCGATTAGAACCATAAGATGAAATCGAATTTAACAGTCAAGAGTAATTGAACTACGCAATTGGGAACAGAAATTTGCTAGCAATGTTAACTACAAGTTCTACTTACTTCAGTTTACCAAGTGTTCAGTATGTTGACGTTAGCGCCCTCTGTGCGCTTACTATCGATCACAGTTGCTCGTTCCGTATATCGATACGGTGTAGTCTGGAAGCCAAGAAATACCCTAAGCGTATAACGAGGAAAGGGCATGCTTCTTTTATACGCGATAACGTACGGACTTCAGAAGACGTCTCAATTGAGTCGACACAGTGCAAATACAGATTTCAAAGATAATTACAGGAAATTTCCGACGCCATGTGAAAAACTATGAATAGGATAGCTCATTAGCTTATAAAATTGCTTTGAATAAACGGCATAATCTTGGATGATTTGCTCTGACTTTTTCCCTCTAGGTAGCCACTAATCACAAGGCGTTATAAGCAGTGCCCCATATAATACACGTACCCCATATTAAGAACGTACCCAATATGGCACAGTTCTTCCACGTGTTAAAGATAACTCGTAATGTTATGAGACACCTCACTTTCCGGCCAGGAGAAATGGGGGCTCGGGCCCGGCTCCAAAGCGTTCCCCTCGGTACTGATGCGATGCCCGAAAGGGTAGTTTCCGGTGCCGGGGATGCGGTGTCTCAGGGGCCACTTTGGCATGCGTGCATCGCCATACATCCCACAACACCATGAGACACCTCACTGTAACGTCACACGTGAACATTTGTATGGGGGCGGGATCTCCGAGTGCAGCGCGCACGCTTCAACTGTAGCCATTTTTTTGAAATACGCTATAAGTGATATCGACATTTTCTATTCCAAACGCTGGGTATTCGATCGTAATATCAAACAATCCCTTTGAAGTGTCCACTCCCACTAGGCCACTGTCTAGGTTTCTTGGCTTCTCTGGTCTCTTATGTCTGATGAATGTGTGTCCCAAACTCTGGCTTCTCCTCTCGATATATACCTCATTTTTTAATGCGGTACCCATCTCTCTCCACCTTCCTCCTGCTTTACAAAATGGTTAGGTGATGATAAGAGGAGGAGGCAGAAAATAGACGTTCATAAAGGCGAAGGAAATGATGTAGTAAAAAAGCATGTACACGCGAGTAGGAATCATTATTTTAATTCGTAAGAAATTAACATCAATGGTCTTTTTGGAAGTCAAAAGGTAGTATCTATCCCTTACTCTTATAACTGTACCACTATTTAATGATCTGAGGAATTTCTGACATCAAAGCCCACTCCTTCACTCTCTGGCATCCATGTTCTGTAAACTTCACGAAATGATTGCCGTCTGTCGTTTCTTTATAGTAACCCATATTCCATTTTTGGCAGTTAACAGAAAACGATGTCCTTCATATGTGAGAGGAGTTTCCGTTTTTGAACACGGGACAAACTGATACTTCAGTACCGCATCCGCAATTGCAAGTTTGGCTTCCATTTTGGCAAACATCATACCTGAAATTGGATTAACAATATTATCCACTTTGAATGTCCTCAAACAAATCAATATGAGGTAAGAGGTACTATAAGGTTCAGAAGCTGAAAAATACGCATGATGTTGTACTCGTAACTTCATAAGCTATACATAGGACTAAATATACCTAAGGGTACCTTCCAGTGTTTCCTTTATGGCTGTGAAACCTGGACAATCAAGGCAGATGACTGTAAAAGAATTGACACCTTTGAAATGTGGGTACATCGTAGAATATTGCGGATACCTTGGACAGCAAAAAGGCAAACGCGTCGATACTCAGAGCGTTGAATATCCACCAGCGTCTTTTGTCCATTTGCTATAGTCGGATCCTCAAATTTTTTGAACATATAACGAGGAGGCCGGGTAAAAACCTGGAGAAAATAGTTGTTCAAGGCAAAGTGGAAAGGAAGCGATCCAGAGGAAGATCGCCAAAGAGATGGATCGATCAACTGGAGGAAGTCTTCAACCGCGGGTTGCCGCAATTGATCCGAGAGAGACGGAGGACGGGCATTCATGGAGGATAATGGAGGGAGGAAGTCGCTAGCGGATCACCTAGCGCTCAGTAATGAGCGAAGACTACTGATGATGATAGTTTTCGGGGACAGGGATGCAGTAGCAATTTGGGATGCATGCATCGCTGTGGGCTCCATCATTGAAATAAAAGGCGTCAGTTGGGCCATGTATTAAGTTTGGGCAAAAGTCGAGTTTTTTTAGGTACCCACTTCGGGTTCATAAATTGTAACCGAGACACCAGTTACAAAAGAACCTAATGCTTAAAGTGTACTTACATTTTCAATCATCATATCCTTGTAATGTAGGTATGTATGCAGATATGTATAAGTAGTTTAGTAAGTATTGGTAATGCATTAATGCTGTAACACTACGATGAAAAAGTACTCGTACATACCAATGCAAACTCGAGGACCATCTCCAAAAGGTAAAAACGTTGTCATACGTATGTTATCTTGGTTATCGCCGTAAAATCGCGAAGAATCAAACTCTTCCGGATTTGGGAAGTATTCTGCATCATGCTGAATGGACCACACTGGAATCATAATGCTGGTGCCCTTTTTGATAATTCTGTCACTATTTCGAAGCTGGTAATCTTGCGTACAGACCCGATGCACGAGCGGTACTGGCGGATATTTTCTCAATGTTTCTAATATGGTTTAAAATTTGCATACAAAATTAAAGGGTGTGATTTTATGCTACGACAAAATAGGGCGTCAGCACGACAAGCACAGGCACTTTCACGGCGGAGTAATCATTACCACGACTAAATCGTGAATTCCCGACAATAAAAAGCTTACCCAGACAAAAAAATTGTTCGAACGACGAAATAATGTATCAAACGACGCATTAAAAAATTCACGACATTTTATTAATTAAAACTCCTATGTAAGACCTTGCACGACAGGCATTTTTTGTCAAAAAGGGACGTTGTACCGACAAGAGTAAATGTTTAAAAAATATTAGTACATAAAAAATAAACTAAGTAGGTAACTGATGAAAGTGTAGATATTGCCGTTTATAAAAGTAATGCTTTCTTTGCCTGTGATGGGCGACCCCTCTTCCTCTTTTGTCCTAATGGGATACACTTTGCAGCTGCCGGTGGATTCACTAATTTTAAACGAATTTGCATTCCTAGAGCATGTTTACATATCAAGTGTTTCAAATGATGGGGACAACTGCATTCGCTTTGCAAAGTGTTCTTGTTGATGTTGATTTCCCACGTACCATAGTGGACACGGTGAAATTCCTCGAAAGTTTCCCATTTCTTGGCCGCTTCCTGGTATTGTGCCACCGTTTCTGGGCGTACATCTGTACGAGAGAGCGACGAATTAACGAAAAAAGTTACGGAATCAGGTTCGTTGTTGGGGGCTTGCAGAACCTTGACATTTTTTACTGCCCATTGGTACCCAGCGGTCCACTGCGCCAATGAAATAGTTCGGTTTTCGGCAAAATTGACACAGTTGGGTGACGCTGGGTCCCGTACTGTGGACCATTTGGCAACCAAATCCAGGACATTTCAGCGTGAATACTGCTTTATCTCGTTACACAATCTCAGTCGTTCATAGATACTTTATTGTCCGGCTTTATCCGGCGTGGCACTTCATCATTGTTATCGTTCGTTCCACTTTTACAAATGTAAAAACGCTTGTCGTGATGACGCCCTTCTTTGTCGTACAAAAAATTTTAACCCAAAATTAAACCGGCGGTGCTTTCAAAGAATACATAATTATGGTAAATTTGACTTTTATTTCAGCAGAATCGATAGTCTGACTGAAAACTTGGAGAATAGACGGTACCTGATATTACAGCATCCAGGTATTTCAGGTCATGCAAGATATTAACGGTTAGCTTTTTATTGTTCTTCTCAAACGCTTTCTCTATTTCGGCTCGGAGCTTATTCTGAACGGACTGATTTAAAGCCAATTCATACAGGCAAAAGCTTATAGCTGTGGAAGTCGTTTCGTATCCAGCTAGGAAGAATACAAATGCATTCCCCACGATATCAATTTCATCGAAGAATTCTTCAGAGACAACATATAAAGGAAAGAAAATTAGTAGGTAGTTCCTTATTCAACATATTGCACATTCGGTATAGGAGGGCTGTTCATCAAAAAGTAATGATAAATACGCTCGATGGAAAAAACAACAACAAAAACATTGATTCAGTCTTCCAAATCTTCAATCTCTTTTTCAAAGTAACCCCCTCAGTCTTAATACACGTTTTCCATCCTTTCTGCCACTTTTGATATAAATACAGCGGTGGCAGCCTAGATTTTTTTGAGGTGTAGCAAAACCCCATTTTGACGAGAGTAAAAAATTGATGATTTTTCGGGGTGTAGCAAAAATTTCAAGATAATTTCAGGGGCTCCTATCACCAAAATCGCCCCCCCCCCAAAAAAAAAGTTATTCTTGAACGCAAAAATTCTTTACTTATTTTACTATAACAGTAAAACCTGTCTGTACTCTGTCCTCTTAGATGAAGATGATTTTGGATTAAAAAGTTCTAAATAAAGGGAGATTTTTCGGGATGTAGCAAACATTTTTGAGGTGTAGCAAACGTTTTTCCGAGATGTAGCAAGCTGTTTTGGGGTGTAGCAACTTGCTACACACGCTATACAAAGGCTGCCACCGCTGTATAAATATATCAGTTGCTCCCCACGCGAAATAGAAAAATTCTGCAGAAAACGTTCCACGGAAAAACGTTACCATCGTGATCTAGTTGTACCTTTACACAGTCATTCGTTCCATCACGCTTTGACTAGCCGACACGAAGAATGTCGAGCGAAGCCGAGAATGGAGGAGAGGACGACTAGAGAAGGGATTGGAATTGGGATACATTTTGACCAGCCGATACGACGAATACTGAGCGAAGCCGAGGATGTTGGACTAATGAAGGCACTGGAATGGGAGTATACGCGTCAGCGCGGTCGCCGGGACGACCTCTCCATATAACAATGTCCTTCCATGCAGCAGTCGCCAGTCGGACTCTTTTAAACACAGAACACCAGACTATTTATGTATATTCCTGGAGCTCCTTTTGCAGCACGCCTTCCCGGCTTCGACATTCTCATCATTGGTCTTAAATTTCTGTCCCCTAAGCACAAACTCGACTTTAAGGAACAGCCAGAAGTCGCAAGGGGCCAAATCTGGACTTCAAGATCCACAACAAGGTGAGCGGTGTAGGGCCGCGCATTGTCAGAATGTAGTAAAATTTTATTGACGTTCTATAGCGGCTGTTTTTTCTTAAAATGACGCAATATTGCGATCAAAACCGAGTATGTGTAGCTTGTCGTTCTTCGCGAGCGATACAAGCAACTACAGTATTTTTTTAAATGTCTGGCCGTCATGTTGAAGGGCGAGCAGGAGCATAGAAGGAAAATTTTCTGAAAGCTGCTCTGCATAAAACCGATCATGACGTATGGATCCCAGACATGGACAATGACTACAAGACAGTTGAAGAAACAGCAGGTTACACAAATGAGAATGCTGAGAAGCATGACAAGTACAAAATGGGCAGATAAAAATAATAACGCGAGCTTGAGAGAAATGGTGGAGGTATAGGATAGGTATTGGTTACAAAGTTAAGTAACTGAAGGGCATTTTTTGGCGAGAACTGAAGAAAGCAGATGACATGAAACTGTAACAGAACGCAGACACTACGATCAAAAGAGGAGGAGGGGCAGGCCAGCTACGAGATGGAAGGACGAATTTGAAGTAGAAGCAAGAACTCAGTGGATGAAGGTGGCCAAGGGCAGAAATATACGGAAACGGATAGGGGAGGCCGTCGCTCAACAATGGGCGGATCAGCAGCATCGTAACTACCAGACAATGCTAATGGTTGTTGGCTATTTACAGGTCACACAAGGAGGGCAAAAAAAAGTACGTAGGTGAATAGAAGATTTAAAAGGATCATTGAAATATGCGATACGAATGTAATGGAAATTGGAAAATAGAGAGAGGACCCCTGATGACCTAGCTTCAGTCAAAAGTGTTCACAGGAATAAGGATGTAAGTTATTAGGTCACTCATAGTTAGAAAAAACTTCATCAAATACTACGTAGTCCACTAAATTTAATTTATCATATTTGGCGGAGGGAATGTTACATCTTTGACAGTAAAACTTCTAAGAACTGATTTCTTGTTGAGTTGGTGGGACAATGCTTCCTTTCCATAAGTAGAAAAAACCGACCTGGAAGGGAGAGGGGGTCCCATGAAAGGGATGTAGGCTAAGAAGTATGAAAATAATGCTGAAAATTCTTCCACTAGTATGACATTTCATTCCCTTCCATATTGGCGACCATGAGCTGTTCCAGGGTGTCTACCAGAATTCAGTTTTGGAATTCTGGGACTTTGTAAGACACTTTCGGAAAAAATTGGGATGCAATAAAATACCATGTTTTGCTCAATACTCACAATAATTGTTCAATGTTCAAAGTTCGCAAAAAAATTCGTTCTCATAGTCAAAAGTTTGTAAAAATCTGTTCGAGTTATCTAAAGTTGAACCGGTACATGCAAAAAGAGGTCAAGTCACCGATTTTGCCAAATTACTTTTTGCAAAAGTAACACCATCATACCGAAGTCGACCTACAGGAAAAATACTGACTCAATATATTCGTCGAACCATTATGCCACATTTGAAATTTTCGTCCCGGCAAAAACAGGTCAAGTCCAATTTTTTTTTGTCATGCAAAACTAGGTCAAGTCCACCTGTGTTCTCTTCAGACCTCGTGTCGATGATCGTGCGTGGCTATATTTTGATGATTTTCGCTTGGACGGGATTGTACTTTAAAATAATTTCTTCATTATGGACAAAAATATCCTTTTAGAAGTGATTTCTGCTAAAATGGCAAAATGAAATCCAGTAGAAAAAATTGAATAAAGCATGCAATCAGCATACGCTTTGTTGTGAAACGTGTGTTTTCCTCTAAATAAAAATTTTCCATTGACAGGATTTTTTAAAACTTTGCACGACAAAACAGGTTAAGTCCATTTTTCTTTTTGCAATATATCGCTAGCGCTAACAAATACACGAAAATCGAGACCGGCAACATTTTTCTCATCAAAAATACTATATGTGGACCTAGAGGCATATCGAGTGTCAGTGTTACCACTTTGCCGTAAAACGTTTTTTTATTCTCCTGTAAACTTTCAAAAATATGACTTGACCTGTTTTTGCATGCGCCGATTCAGTTATCTTTTGAAAAATTATGTTTCAAATTCTTAAAAATTCATGTTGGTTGGCGACATCTCTAGTCGTTATCGATCTGGACTATGCATAAAGCAGTCTCCATGTATCGAGGAAACAGTCCAAGCTTTGGGGATAAAATCCGGGACCTTGAGCAATAGTTAAGTGAATTCCGGAACTTTTCTGAGGTTTCCGAAACTTTCGGGACTGGTAGACGCCCTGTGTTCCCAAATGATTTTTTCCAGCTGAGTATTTGATAACTTACTATGGTAAGTCCCATACTCCAACACAGAACCGCCTTACATATACACATAATGTGGTCCTTTTCGGTATTCCTGTCGAGACTCCCCTTTCCCTGTAAACTGATTCCAGGAGAATAGCAACAAGATTCGTGTAATGTCGGAAACTCCTCCCCTTCTGATGAGAATTACCTGAACTACTGTCATTTTTGGCCAAAAACATTATTTGATAGCACCTAATGAATCGAATCTGAAAATACATAACCAATAAATCGAATTCAACAAATCTGGAAATCTGTAAATGAAATAAGAACTAGAAAAAATGACCAAAATTAATTTAGTCTCAATCCACTAGGATACCCCTTCTTCCGGGCGGTGGATGTAAATACAAACCAAAGGCCTCGAAATTTGAACACTTGTAAATTAATCTCTGCCTCGAACTTTATTTTGCATTTCTCTCCCCCCCCCCCATCTCCAGCACTCCCCACGTTATTGGTCCGTACGGCAGATACAAACTATATTAAAAACTTGACCGTAGTGATATAGCATATTGAAATGAGCACATGATTGTATAAATACATTTTACATGTAAAATATTTGATGTAAAATAGCTTTTTATTTTATATTCTACGCGTAAAATGTAGCATGAATGTACGTTATTCAAAACAAATCAAAATTTTGAATTTCAATTTTGTAATTAAAATTTAAAACTCGCACACCACTGGAACTACAGTCAAAATATTGTCTTCTCCTTTATTATTCAATTTCATAAGTTATAATTTATACTCTTCAAATTCAATGGCGTATTTAAGAGGGGGGATGGCGGGTTCACCCTCTCATAGCCAAAAAGCTTTTAAAAAATATCAAAAATATGCTTATTTAACACTTTTTTTTAAAAAAGAATACCCTCAAAATCAAAAGTCACCCCCTCCCATGATTTCATCCTAGATACGCTATTACTCAAATTTACTATAGGTAACTTATGAGAATGTAGAATTATATGATTTTATGGTGAAAATGAATTATAAAAGACAAGTATAAAACAGTTAACAAAAATTGAGCAATTTAGAAAGAAAAAAAAAGAAATTCGAACGTTTTTCGCAAAACCTTTTAAAATTTTAATTTGAAATTGAAATTTTATAAAGAAATAAATTAATACAAAATAATAGTTAATAAATTTTATACATTCCATTCAAATAAGAAACTTATCATTATCAATCATGTTTTTTCCGTTATATTTTACAAGAATTTTATGTATCTAAACTGTAAAATATATAATTTTACATATGAAATATCAACCCTGGTACAAATCGGAACAATACTAAAAATTCTTTGGCTTGTATAATTTTCCAGGTTTTCAAGAAAAGGAGCTTTCCATAGATGAAAGAGAGGTTAAGTCTTCTCCCCTCCACCCAATATGAGGCCTAGGTATACTATCTGTAAAAGATTTTTAATACTGTCGAAAGCCGAGAAAAAAATGTTGGTTCAAAATATCAGAACCCCATGCCCGGTGCGCAAAAATCCCAAAAGTTAGCCGGGTAACTGAACGGAACAAGGGTAATCTGAGGGTAACTGAGGGTAACTTTTCCGCCGCGGGTAACTAGAGGGTAAAACTAATTGCGTAGTATCCCGCCAGTTACCCGGGTAACTAAAAGAGGAACAAGGGTAATCTGAGGGTAGTTCGAGGATAACTAATTGGTAACTTTTCCGCGGGTAACTGGGTAACTAGAGGGGTCTGGGTGGCCGAGTGGATAGCGCGCTGGTCTCGGAATCCAGAGATCCCAGGTTCGAGCCCACATAGCAACTCGCCAGATTTCGACCTAGGCTGGTTTTTCGGACAGAAGGGAAGAGGACTAAGACAGCTTTAACAGCCTCCCCGACGTCTCTGAAGTAATGCTAGAAAATATGGATTCCAGGGGTCGAGTTGAGATCAAATTAGAAAAAAGAACTGGGTAACTAGAGAGTAACTGATTGCGCATAGGGTGACAGTTTCCGTGAGAGGACTAGAAGTATTCAGCACATAGGAGTATGTCTCGGATCTGGCCGATGTAAAACATCGTAGGACTATTTTTTAATTTTATTAAAACCAATACGCCGGAGGGGAAACAAACATGTTTGAAAAAAAGTTCACCAAAGTACAAATTTGAAAACTTATTCATATTCACAGTCAGTTCTCCAAAGCCTGTGGATTATTCCTAATGGTCGAATTTCTATACACCGTCTGTGTGAACAATTCTGGGGCGCAGAGCCTCACTTTGTAATTTAAAAGCTCACCATTCTGTTGAACACTTCCAGTTTGCTCAGCGACTGCATACTTCGGGTCCACGTGTGAATTTTGTAGGTCCATTAAGATTTGGAACAGGTCATTTCTCTTTATATTGTCCTTTCTACGCTGCAGCAACGTGTTTAAAACTACGGTCAGGAAAAATTCCGTCAATTTCTTCGGATAATCAGTCAACTTGAATAGTAGACGATATTTTTTATCCATGAAGAGCGTAAGAACTCTTGTGAATGACGGACTCAAGGCCTTAAGCCCCATGACTCTGAATTCATCGTTCTTTGCACTGTTACAGTCAATACCGAAAGCACAGGAACCGATTACATCAAGTGTTAATTTATCATATAAAAATTTTAGATCTTGATCAGTATAACCGTGCGGCATATTTTCTTCGATCGACAAATTTAGTTTGTTCAGGCAAACCATTACTTGGTCCTCCATGAGTCGTAACTTACTGAAAGCGAACGCAGGATTCAGTTTCTTCCTTATTATCCGCCCACGATTTCCTTCCATCGTAAACAGATGCACGGAGAGCGGATTTAGCTTCTTGTGGGGGAAGATCATCTGGAAGCCATGATCCTGAAAGTTACTGAAATCCCTTACCAGTACGTCCCGAGCTATCTCCGGATCTCTAATAAGAAGGACTGGCTTCGTCATTTGGAATAATCCGCACAGCGAACTATCTTTAAAATAGGTGTATAACTCGTCGATAAACTCGTGATAGGATAAACGCAGAAAAATTAAGCGAGCTGTATTACCAAATATGGACCACGGCCTCCTGAATGGGATATTTTGTTTTTTCCAATAATCGAACGTGTAAGTGTAGTAGTACCAAACCAAAGAGCAAACGAACATTAAGAGCGCGCGTGCGTTAAAAAAATACTCGAAAAGAAACATGGTAAAGAGGCACGAGAATGTTATGTCCGTGAAGATGGTCTGACAACGAAGAAAACGACTAAATACTGTCAAATAATGGTTATACTAAGTGCTTATATTACATATGCTACTCGAATGGTCACCAACCGAACAATGTTTCACTTCGGTCTTTTGTTTTCTTCTTCACAGTTTACAATGTATTAAGAGGAATGCGTTAGTAATTATTTAAGGCAGAAGACTGGCTCACCGAGTCGGAATACAGCTCGACCCGGTTAACCTTCTTAATAAAACTCCAAATAGTCGGACTCGACAAAACTGAACTACCTGGGGTACGTTTCCCCAGCCCCCCTTTTTCACCGAATCTGTCAAATATGACCTTAATGAATTGTACTCGAATTGTACCGAAATGTACCAACCATTAAATGAATTGTACCTCGCTCCTTTGAGAGATATTAGCGGGGTACGCTCGGGGGGCTGGGGAAACGGTATCCCCCCTTGGTGGAAAAATTAGGCAAATGCAGGCTAAATGAATTGTACTCGAATTGTACCGAAATGTACCACACATAAAATGATTTGTACCCACCCCCTTCTCGAGATATAAGGGGGAACATTCCGGGGGGGGGCTGGAAAATGGTTGCTTCTCATCCAAAATGAATTGTACCGAAATGTACCAACGATATTTTTCCATTTCCCGCATTTCTGCCCCCTCCCCTGACTACCACTTCATACAGCCTTACACTATCAGAAATAAAGATTAATGATTGAGAACTTTCTTATCGGAAATGAACTGTACTCGAATTTTACCGAAATGTACCAGACATGAAATGATTTTGTACCAACCCCCTCTTCGAGATATAAGGGGGTCCATTCCAGGGGGCAGGGGAAACGGTATGGTTATCATTACAACCCGTATCGAAAATTGTGCTTTCTGACATCGAATGAATTGTACCCAAATGTACCGTCAATATTATAGAACGTACCTACTCCCCTTCCGAAGGGGAACAAAAGTACTTTGGGGGGCCAGGGTAACGATAGCCCCCCCCCCCCCAAATGGTCTGATGTCGCCTAATTTTGGTTGAATGAAATGTACCTAAATTTACCACCAATTTTAAAAAATGTACCCCCTTTCTTTCCCTGTTATGACCAAAAGTATAATAGGTTCGAAGGTGGCAGAAATGAAAGAAGGAGGTCCATTTCGCTGCCCCCCCCATTTCGAATTTGAGGTCCAAAATAGGCTCAATCGTTAGTATTTCGTTAGTACACGTTAGTACACCCATTCATTTAGTTAGTACACACCCCCTTCCTGAGATCCACCAGCGGGGATAGGGAAATGGTGCCCCCACCCACCAATTCGAATTGAAGTTTGAAAACTGGTTCAGTCATAAGTATTTTGTTCATATGCCGACTCATTTAATTAGCGCTGGGCCCGTTCCTCGGAATCATTAGTGAGGGGGTCACTCCCATTCGGTGTCGAAGATAAAGTTGAAAATAGGGGATTCAGTTCATTGACTGGAGCCGGCTCATTAAAGACTGGTGAAGTGGCCTTCCTTATATTAGTCATTCTAAGAAAGCTGCGGTGATTATAAGTATCGTGAATGACGAGGAAATTGAGTACCTAAGTGAAAAAGTCACATACTCTAATGTCATCAGTTTCATGAGGCTTGAGAAATGTATGGACTTCGGAATTAAAATGTGAGCTACCGCGCTTTGTGTACTAGCTGCGCGACGTTTCGTTACATTTATAGATCACTAGCTGAATTACCCGTCCTTCGGACGGGCTCAAACATATGCATTAGTATACATATGAAACGAAATGACACGTAAATTCCCATACAGAAAAGGAACAGGCGTTTGGAAAAGAATAAAGAAAATGAAACATGACATTGTTTTTTTCTAAAATGGATAAGCCTTGTAATCTTTGGAAATTAAATAGAATTACCAATTATTCTCTATCTCCAAAATGAGATATGATCGAATTACCCTGTACACTTCGCGTCCTCAATAGAAGTACTGAGCGGTACTTTTGCCCAAACATATGCAATAGTATGAAACGAAATTACATGTAAATTCCCATATAGAAATAAACAGGCTGATACATATACGTTTTGATAATTTTCTTTAATGAAAGAAAATGAAGCATGAAATTGTCTTTTCATAAATGTGTAAGCTTTGTAATCTCTGAAAATTAAATCGGATTACCCGTTCTTCTCTATCTAAAAAATAAGAAGTGATCAAATTATCCTGTACATTTCACGCCCTCAATAGGAGTACTGAGGGTGTTTTTGTTCATTGTCACGCCCTGCTTCAACAGTAATAAATATTACCTATCTTAAAGAACTCATTACTACTTGTGACAGTTACTTCTGAGTTTTAAGCACTTTTGGATTTTTGGTGAATTTTTTCCCAAAAGTTCTCAAAACCCAAGATTGAGTGCTGCTCCCAATTATGCGTATTTTCTGATTCTCTAACAATTCACTATAAATATCCTCGCAAATGACACTGAGGCCTTCTAAGTTGTTCAAAATTCCAGGTGGAATTTTCTCGATCCGAACAACTTTTGAAAATACCAAGTATGGGTCGACCCATATTAATAGGCAACAACCCACAATTGGTAAGTATAATAAATCAAATGAGAAATGATGTAGTTTACTTAAGTAAGTATTTCAAATTTATTTTAAAAACACGTTGACTCGTCTTATTTGACTTTTAAGTATTTTAAAAACACATTAAAGTCGAGTAAATTCATAGTACACCAATAATGGGTCTGAAAAAAGGTAGTACCAATTGTGGGTCGGGCTAAAGTTTGATTAGAAAAAGTAACTGAAAAAACTTGAAATTTGGTCTTATAAGTCAAAATATCACTTGTACTACACTTTTCATTCGATTACCCGATCATTCACTTTGATTTTTCGCGATTTTTGCAAACTTTTCCCCCCACTTTTTGAATTTCTTTATTCTTTCCGCACACACACACACACATATATGTGTGGACCAAAATCGAAAACTCAAGCAGAAAAATGTTCCCTAGACTCTCCTCTACACAACCATATAAAATACGGTGAGAAAATATTAATTTAAAGTACTTATCGAACGTTTTTCCCAGAATTGAAATTTCACACACATGAAAAATAAGAAAAATTCCATCACAACAAACACATTGAGTTATGAACTTGAAACCAACATGGATAGTGTAAAACATGTTGGTCCTTCGAATGGAAGAGGTTTCACGGTTGTCCAATGCCTCGATCTAGCGAGAAAACGCGTTTTCAATAAAAGGACTCACAATTGATGCTAGGCTCAGAATTGGTAGCTTAACTCACTATTATTATTTTTAATAAAATATTTCAGAATAGACCTCAGAGGATAAGAGTTCGAATGGTGATGGTTTACATTATAACCTATTCGACGCTGGCGCTTCTATAATTTGCACAGTCCCTGTCGGAGGCTTTCAAAAACATTAATTATGTTTGTATGTCTGTGTCACAGGTCGCGCTATATGTTCTTCTTATCATTGTATGCAGTACGATTGTAATTTCGCACTTCGAAAAAGCCGAGCCGGTATACTAATCATCTAAATCTCTTTAATCTCTTCAATAAATGAAAAATGAAGCAAAAAAGTATTTTTGTAAAATAAAAGTTTGATAGTAAAAAAAAAACGAACTAAAAGATTCGACGCTATGGCGCTTCTACAATTTGCCCAGGCCCAGTCAGATGAAATAAAAAAAAGTATTATTTGCAAAATAAGAAAGTTCGATAGTAAAAAAATGCAACATGAAACATCTACTTACATCTCTTTAATCTTCTCAATAAATGAAAAATGAAGCAAAAAAGTGTTTGTAAAATTAAAGATCTATAGTAAAAAGACACAACATGAAATGAGTTTTGAACTTGGTATATATCTGTTTCCCAACCAGATGCGCAATCAGTTACCCTAGTTACTCGCGGAAAAGTCACCCATTTGCAACCGTCAGTTGGACGCTGTTGAGCGCAAAAGGGAACCAGCTGACATGTGTAAGCAGAATGATTTATTAGTAAAATTCAATTAATTACAAACGGAAAAACACCATAAAAACAAACTTTCTATAAAAAACTAATACAATAGTCCAAGACGTTATCAGTGAAAGGGCATTTTCTAACAGAGAGAGGTAAACAAGAGTTTTTTGATAGTGTTTTT
Source organism: Acanthococcus lagerstroemiae (assembly GCA_031841125.1). Lineage (NCBI taxonomy): Eukaryota > Metazoa > Arthropoda > Insecta > Hemiptera > Eriococcidae > Acanthococcus > Acanthococcus lagerstroemiae. The sequence goes on along the minus strand of CM063113.1, from coordinate 35,955,905 downwards.
CAATTGATAATCTTCATTTCTTGTCATATAAGGGTAGTAGAAGTGGGCAGAAAGGAGGAAAGGAAAAATGGAAAAATTGTGGGAACATTTTGGGTACAATTCATATTGTTCAGAAAACAACATTTCAGATACGGTCATACCACACAAACCTTCCCCACCACCCAGAATTGAACCCCAATTATATCTCAGAGGTGGTTGGACAAATCATTTTATGGTTGGAATTTCGGTACAATTCGATACAGTCATTTCCGAATAAGAGTATTCTAATACATATATCGTAATAAGGGTGTAGAAGGGGTCAGAAGGGGAGGGACAAAATTGTGACTGGGTAAACATTTGGTAAAACATTCATGGTCAAAAACTCGTTTCCCAGGTCCGAATGACCCCTTATCCGGGAGTGTGAACAATCATTTAGGTGGTTTGGAACTACAAATTCCATTTTCATAGATTCATTCGTACAATAATGTAATGGTAGTCAAGGCAATGATGAAAATCGCGACATTTCGGTACATTCATTTTGTGTCAGAAATAACATTTTCGATAGATCTAATAATACCCTACCTCCCCCGGAATGAACCCTCTTATATCTCGAGAGGGGGTTGGTACAAATATTTTATGGTGGTACATTCGAAATTGAGGTACAAATTCGTAGGGCATTTCGTTTAATCTTTAAGAGAACTTTATCATGGTAAATATCATTCCTAAGTTATACCAGCCGGGTTTGAAGTGGTAGCAGGGGGGGACATAAACGTGCGAAATGGAAAAATATCGTCGGTGTAATTTTCGGTACATTAATTTTATGTCAGAATAACCATTTCATAGGCCATTTCATGAATTGTCCAACAAGGCTCCTGTTCACCACCCCCCGAATGACCCCCTTATATCTCGAAGGGGTTGGTACAAATCATTTTTGTTGGTACATTTCGGTACAATTTCGAGTACAATTCATTTAGTCCGAGTTTCAATCATTCTCATCTAGGTAGGTCTGATGTATCAGGGCCGCCAGAATGGACCCTAAATCATCGAGAGGCGTTGGTACAAAATTCATTTCAGACGTAAATTTCAGTACAATTCGAGTACAGTTCATTTCCGATAAGAGAGTTTTCAATCATCAATCTTGTTTCTGATAGTATAATGGTAGTCAGGGGAGGGGGCAGAAATGCGGGAAATGGAAAAATATCGTCGGTACATTTGGGTACAATTCATTTGGTGTCAGAAACAAAAATGTTCAATACGGGTCGTAATGACAACCCTACCGCCTCCCCGGAGTGGACCCCCGTATATCTCGAAGAGGGGGTTGGTAAAAATCATTTTATAGTTGGTACATTTCGGTAAAATTCGAGTACAGTTCATTTCCGATAAGAAAGTTCTCAATCATTAATCTTTTATTTCTGGATTATGTAAGGGCCACCGAAGGCGATAACAGCGACAGTGATGAGGACGATGACGAGTACGCGAACCCCACTATTCCCATTTTGAGGGGTCTAGCGCACAATGTCTCATTACAGTAAGAAAATTGAATTTTTGACATTTTTTCATTATGTCTGACGGGCGATCAATCATGGCGACTAATTTATCCTGCGAAGAATTTTCGTAACATTCAATTTTTGAATCGGACCTTGCAGCGCGAGGTGGCGCACTGATATCGTTTTACGACTTTCCATTGAATTTCTCATATCAACATTAGGATAAAAATGTAAGATTGTATCCTAAACGTTGATAAGAACACAAAAGAACTAGATGTTGTTGAAAACTTCCGCCAGATGTCAGCCATAACGTTGCTAGCTCCAAATTTTTAGAACCATCAATTTTCTGCGATCAATTTTCTTGCGGTCAATTTTCCGGACACCAGTTTTACTAGTTCATCTCCTTATCCCATTTTTATAAGTTCATAGGTACGTAATTTTGTCATGACCTGATGGACTTTTGTTAGGTTTCAGTTCCTCTACAACAGTTCTGTTCATCCTGTAAAAATTCTGGCTCAAAAGGGTAGGTAGTGTGGTCTCTGTTCCCTGTTTTCTTCGTCGCTGTATAGGTTCCTGTGACAGTTTGTTGTGAGTTTGTTGATATCGAACCTGTCATATACCTTCTTCCCCTCCTCATTCACGAAATGCGTGGTCCATTGGGAGCCCAGCCTAAGTCGCTTTTTCATTGCTTCAAATCTAACGTTTCCCTGATTACTATACTTCTCAGCATCTCCAACGCCTATAGTTAACCCGTTGCTTGACCTCTGCTGTCGTCTTGGCTTGGCACACCACCAGCGTGTCGTTTGCGTAACATATGAGTTTTACGGCTGGTGGCAGTGCAAGCCTCAGCAGTCTATTGAAGGCGACGTCCTGCAGGGTAGGTCCGAGTACTGATCTACTGATCCCTGTGGGACATTGCAGGTCACCTCTTTCGTTACTGGGCCAGCACTGATTCCCACTCTATTCTGCGACCGTCGAAGTAACTCCGACTGATGCGAACGAGGTAACCAGGTATCCGCGCCTACTCCAACGCCTCCATGATACGCACGTACGGCATCGAGTTGAACGCGTTCTTGATGTCGTTGCTGACCGCCACACAGAAAACTGCCACTCGGAGATCACCTTCTCCGCTGGCCGTTTCAGCTTCAGCACTGCGTACGCAGTCGAGCGGACCGTTGTGAATCTGTACGGACTGCTCGAAATCGTCTTTCTCTTTTGGAAGTGCTCTTCCAGCCTATTGACGCTGGTACTCGTATGCTCGAACACTTCCCCAATGGTGTCGAACAGGCATAGAGAACGTTACCAGGACGGCTGGCCATCTGGTTTTCTGGGCTTCTTAATCAATGCCAGCCGTCCTGTCTTCTATTGGTTGAGGAGTGTCCTACCAGCCGTTACACTTCCACCGTTTCAATGCTACAAGCCTAAAGTTGAAATTCCTCAATTTGTACCTCATGGAATTTATTCGGCGTACTTCACACGCTAGCTTGTTAGCTTGTGAAGTTACAACAGAGGCGAAGAAAAATGAAAACGTGAAGTATGATTTTAATTTGTGAACAGAAAAAATAGTACAATGACAGAATACTCGACTTTTTTCTACTTTTGTCTCCGAGATTTAGCACAGTTATCATAATGAAAAACTTCAAACTCCAACAATTTTTATTTTTGGTTCAATTTTACTGCCAAGTGAAAGGGTAATAGATGACGAAAATATGCCCTTCTTCATGTTGATGAGTAAATACGTACAACTTTCAACTCATTTTCAAGTTCTGCATTAAGAACTCGTTTTTGACCAAAAGGTAGCCAGTCGACAGTAGTTTCATTAACTCTTCTTGCCTTGGTGACGTACCTGGTAAAGAAGAAAAGAAATTAGACTGTACACTGAGAAACATATTGAATCAGGAATTATCCTCTATAACAAATAGATCTTACCTTTTTAGTAAAATAGTTTTGCAGCATTTTATACCTACAATCTGTGTGTTTCAAGGTATCCCATTTCCGTTGCCAAAACTGTTCTCATAGCCCTTTTCATCTTGTCTGTATCCCATGTCTGTCATGCATGTGCTTCTTTTGTCTTCATTAAATGTTTTTCCTTTTTTGATTTCTCGTTTTTGTCCCTAGAAGTGAATCCCTCATTTTAGAACCATATAAGATGAAATCGAATTTGAACGTTATAGGTAATCAAACTACGCAATTGGGAACAGAAATTTGCTAGGAATGTTAACTACAAGTACTACTTACTTCAGTTTACCCATATTGTTCAGTGCAAATAGTTCTAAAATAATTACAACAAATTTGCGACGCTATAGGTACTTGAAAAACTATGAACATGATGAAAATTAATTTTGATTTCTTACTCTTACATTGTTTAAATGCTACAAGCTATAAGTTTCAATTTTCCTCGACTTGTAGCTCGTGGAATTTACCCGATGATGTAATTTACAAGCTAGCTTGTTAGTTTGTAAAGTTACACACTGCACGCAAAGAAAAATGAAAATGTAAAGCATGCTGCTGGCTGGTTTACTGAAAGATGAGTAGCAAAATCAAGGAATATCTACTTCCTTCCATTTTTGCCTTCAAAAGATTCAGCATGGTTATCATAATGAAAAACTTCAAATTCCGATAGTTTTTATATGGTTCAATTATACTACAAAATGAAAGGACAGAAGATGGACGAGAATGCTCTTCTCCATGTCATGTAAATACAACTTCAATTTATTTTCAAACCTCTGCGCTGAGCACTGATTTTCGACCAAACGGCACCTAGCCAATCGACAATATTTTCATTCATTCTTCCTGCCTAGGTGACATACCTATAAAGTAAAGCAGAAAAAAATTAGACTTATACTGAAAAACATAATGATAGAAATTATCTTCTACATCTACAAGTACATCTTACCTTTCTAAAATAGTTTTGCTGCATTTTATATACATATATACCTACAATGTGTGTGCTTCGAGGTATCCCATTTCCATTGTCAGGACTATTTTCATAGCCTTTTTTATTTTGTCCGCATCCCATGTCTGCTGTAGATGTGCTTCTTTTGTCTTCATAATTCCCCCCCCCCCCCGATTGCTCCGTTTTTACTCTAGAAGTAAGTCTACTACAGATTACAACTGTGTAAGATTAAATCGAATTTAAAAGTCAGAAGTAATTGAACTGCGAAATTGGAAACAGAAATTTGCTAGGGATGTTAACTACCAAAACAACGAAATACAAAAAGTTATCGAACTATATAGAAAAAAGAGCTGATGAGCACACTTGAACTTGAATAAATACAAATAACGATATCATAATATATACGAAGTAAATGTAAGTAAAAAATTGTAATGTAAACATGTTGTAAAATTATAAGCCCAACCAACACGAGCAGAGCCTCAGTGGTAGGGTATAAATAAATAATTCAATTCAATTCAACTGTTTGGTGCAAATACAGATTTCAAAGATAATTACAGGAAATTTGCGAAGCTACGTGAAAAACTATGCGAACAAGCCAGCTCAATAACTTGTAAAGTTGCCTTGAAAAACAGCTTAATCTTGGATGATTCGCTCTGACTCTATCCCTCTAGGTAGCGCTAATCACAAGGCGAATCAAAAAGCTCATGATCTATAAAGATCATTAGATTTTCGATTTGAATGATAGGGATCATTTACCTTATCTGGATGATCTACTATTAAGAAGATCACAAGATCATGAACCGTGATTTTGTCAGTTTCAGATGATCCGGAAGTCATGATCTTAGATCCTGAAATGTGATCAACAAAGTGGGACCTTTTCCAATAGAGACTATGTGCTCAAAAATATCACATAAAGTCAACACACCAAATAATACAAAATACTAAAATGAAGAAGAGAAAAAACGAAGAACAGGAAAAAATAGATACCGTAAAGTACGGTAACTTGGGACAGATGTTACATTTTTTTGGGTAAGCCGCGGTAACACTGGATGCGTACTCGCTAGAAATCTACTCAGTGCAGAACGCAATCACTTTTTTCTCAGAGCGGCAGCGAATACTTGGCGGATACCCAACCAGTGTTACCGCGGCTTATACAAAAAACGTAACATCTGTCCCAAGGTGTACCCCTGTCCTAAGTTACCGTACTTTACGGTACCTATTTGAGACTCAAAACAACAACTGTGGATGTAGAAACAAGAATTGATTCTAGGAATGGGACAGATCATTTTATCCAAGATCAAAAAGCGCATGACCTATGATCAAAAGATCATTAGATTTCTGATTTGGATGACGGGGATCATTTAACTTATCTGGATGATCTACTATTAAGAAGATCACAAGAATTGAGATAAATTGTGATCTAAGGATCAAAAAGATCACAAGATCATAATCCGTGATTTCATCAATTTTTCAGAAGATCCAGAAGTCGTGATCTTAGATCGTGAAATGTGATTGACAAAGTGGGACCTTCGAATAGAGACTATGTACGCAAAAACAGCACAGAGAGTCAACATATCAAATAATACAAAATTCTAAAATGAAGAAGAGAAAAAACGAAGAAGAGAAAAAAAATAGATACAGTAAAGTACAGTAACTTGGGACAGATGTTACATTTCTTGTGTAGGCAGCGGTAACACTAGTTGCACACCCACTAGCGCTTTGCTTAGTGTAGATTGAAATCACTTTTCTCTCAGAATGCTAGCGGATAACCAACCAGTTTTATCGCAGTTTACACAAAAAATGTAACATTTGTCCCAAGTTACTGTACTTTACAGTGTACCTATTGGAGACTCAAAATAACAACTGTTGATGAACAAAAATTAGAAATAAGAATCGATTTTAGGAATGGGACAGATCATTTAATCCAAGATCAAAAAGATCATTCCGATCAAAAAGCTCATGATCTATGATTTAAAGATCATTAGATTTTTGATTTGAATGATAGGGATCACCTCATCTGGATGATCTACTATTAAAAAGACTACAAGAATCGCGATAAATTGTGATCTAAGGATCAAAAAGATCACAAGATTATAATATGTGATTTCGTCAATTTTTCAGAAGATCCAAAAGTCGTGAACTTTGATCCCGAAATGAGATTGACAAAGAGGGACCTTCCAGAAACTATGTGCTCAAAAATATAATAGAGAGTCAACATACCGAATAATACAGAATACTAAAATGAAGAAGAGAAAAAATGAAGAACAGGAAAAAAGAGATACCGTAAGGTACAGTAACTTGGGACAGGGGTACAACGTAGGACAGATGTTACATTTTTTGTGTAAGCCACGTCAACACTGGTTTGGTATCTGCTAGCGCTCTACTCAGTGTAGAACCACATGTAGAACGCAATCACTTTTTTCACAGTGCACTAGTTGATACTCGGCGGATACCCAACCAGTGTTACCACAGCTTACACAAAAAATGTAACATCTGTCCTAAGTTATACCCCTGTCCCAAGTTATTGTACTTTAGGGTACCTATTTGAAACTCAAAATAACACCTGTTGATATACTAAAATTAGAAACAAGAACCGATTCCAGGAATGGGATAGATCATTTAATCCAAAATCAAAACAATAATTAGATCAAAAAGCTCACGATCCACGATTTGAAGATCACTCTAGATTTTCGATTTGATTGATGAAGACCATTTACCTCATCTGGATAATCTACTATTAAGAAGATCACAAGAATCGAGATAAATTATGATCTAAGGATCAAAAAGATCACAAGATCATAATCCGTGATTTCGTCAATTTTTCAGATGATCCAGAAATCGTGATCTTAGATCCTGGAATTCATGATTATGTCTATTCCTGATATCATACAAAACAGCAGAATTAAAGATACAAAATACGAGGATAAAAATGAAAAAATGGGAAAGTGTTTAAAATTAACAATAGATACGCTCAAAAAATTAAATACAAAATTGAAAGACAAAACAGTATAGGATAAGAAAAAAGAAAAGGTTGAGAATATTTCAAGTATTTTCTTCTTAGACCATCTAGTATTTAACATACTAGATGGTCTAAGATTTTCTTCAGGCCCACTTTCTCAATCTCTAGTCAAACCTCTAGTTAGCTAACTTTTGGTTATTCTTATTCGGTATTCCATCTGTCGAATAGTTATTCGGTACTTCAACCGCTAGATAAGCGCTAACTAGAGATTGAGAAGGTGGGCTTGAAACGAATATTCCTATAAGTCCTCATGCTGAGAATAGCACTGCAAAAAATATTTTCTTTGCCAGCCCTGAACACACGATCTAAAAATTGTTATTTTCGTGTCTTTGGCCCAGCACCAGGGGCCGCACCCAGTATTCAAGTAAAGAGGGGGGGGGGTTTGCGATGAAGATACGATTTTTTTTCTTGGTGAGAGGGGGCTCAGTCACAGACCAGCCCTACTTTCCGTCTCAACCTATTGTTTTTCCTGTTTTTTTGGTCAATGGGGCGGGGGGGGGTGTCGGTACGGCCCTGCCCAGCATAGTACCCATGACACGTAAATGTTAACAGAATAAACATAGATTTTCCATTTTTTCCCACGACAATGAAGTTTTAGCAATATAAAAACATATATTGTTACAAAGGCTATTCTGATATGTAAAATAGAAAAATTATATCGAAAAATAAATACAAAATTATTGATAATGTTGTGTGTTAAAAAAATGAAATATAGTAAAATAAAGACTATACCGCCATTATACGCGATAACAAAGAAAAAAGAAACCTAATCAGTCTTAATTATGTACAACGAAAAAGTATAGCGAAAGTTGACTGTAACCTAAAGAGAAACAAAAAACGAATGAAAAAAAAATTGAATAATATATAGTCGTAACAATGGAAAATAAAACTAAGTCAACAAAAATAATTTTCTTACATGAGATCAAGCTTTCAAACCAGTTTCGTTCGTAAACTAAAATACATAGACGAGAGAAATTGATATTCCGGAGTCAACTGAATAGAGAGACAAGAGGGGTGCATCATCGGTATTGAGTCGGGGGTTCACAGGGCCGGCGAAAGTCCAGCTGTACTGAAGCACATGCAGTAGGTGGGAAAATCCACATTTTGTTTTTAAAAATTCAATTTTTTTAAACTTAACGGTGCTTATTGGATGTCTTGTTTTAATTTTCTAAGGGGAGGGGGGTTCCAGGGTTCCTTATTTAGAAGTTTTATACGTGCACCAGGTGAGAAAATGAAAGATCGCCGGCCCTGTGGGTTCCGATTTATAGAACTGCATAATCTAATAGTCCGCAGGGACGTACTGAAGAGCTTTTCCTCAGGGGGGCAAAAATAGTGAAAATCCCAACTGACTCAATTCAAAATTTCCCAAGTATCAAAGCAAAAAATAAAAAGAAGTCTTTTGACTTGTTGGATTTTTCCAACTGAATCAGCTCAAGATTCCCAAATATCAAAGGGAAAAAAAAAATCTTTCAACTTGCTGGATTTTCCCAATTTCTCGACTCATTTCCCAAGTATCAAAGCAAAGAAAAAGAAAAAAAAACTTTTGACTTGTTGATTTTTCCAACTCCACCTGACTGAAATTATAAATTTTTCCCAACTGCTGAGTGATTAAAACTTTCTACATGGGAGGAAGGGTGCCTCCCACTTATCGGTACGTCCCTGATAGTTCGGGTATTGACGATCCCGAATACCGAGCCAATTGCATTCCCCTGAGAGACATAGGAAGAATAATACTGAAGAGAAGGGCAAATCGAAATGAAACGAAAACGAACGCGTAATATTAAAATAACAAAAACATGTATCAATTTTCGACCGAGCGAATTTTTCACGGCAACGACTACGAATGTAAAAACATCGTACAAATTCTCGTATAAAAGTTCAAAAATACAAATCACTCTGATACAAAAATAATGCTCACGAATTCGATTTATTATTGTCGTATAATCGAGTTAAGTCCTTGTTTCTCGACAGCGGGCTATAAGAAAGGATTTAGAAATCATTAACTGGCACTAGCATGTGAGGAAATTAAATAAAGGCCGAGGCATGTTTGAGTGACTACAGGCTGTGCTGTACGAAGAGCCAAGAGGTAGATGAACGCACACGAAATGACGTTAGCAAGCAGGACACAGTGATAATTGCGAAAAAGGAGCAACAACTTCCTCGTGTTTGCATTAGGAAGCAAACCGAGCTAGGGTCAGCCGAACCGATAATTGTGTCGAGAATGCTAATTAGTCGGGGTGGAAAAGGCGCCACAGTTCGAAAACTAATAAGCGAGTTTAGAAACCGACCGACCGAAACAGAAGGGGTCAGTTTCGTTTCCCCAACTAACGGGGATTCTGATTAATGGTCGAAGCGGAAAGGTGAAAACAAGAATGATAAATCAATTCTGACTTTATGGTTTGACCGACGGGATGATCGTCAACTTCACGGAGGGGCGGAGACCGGTGAATTTAATTTACGCTGAAATAACTAAACGTGAAAACTATTTATAGAAACTTTACGGGGGATGATCGCCGAAGGGTTTTCATTTCCATGCTAATCTTGTTCTATCATCACTAATACTAAGTAAATTGACGGCTCTTATGCTTCTGCGTTTTGGAGCGAACATACATTTGAATGTTTCACCATTCCTCGCGAATCATCCGGTCATCCTTACGCAGAAATCAATCGACTCCGTTTCTTGCATTATGGACGCAGCAAATTAGAAATATTTCGCTATTACATTTTCGAACACTTCGATTACGTAACTGAGACTTCTTTTGAACGACAAAATACTCGCATTCCGTGCACGAAATGATGGGTTGGAAACCACAGAACTGGACATAATTCACTTAAGCGAAATACATAGAACCTTAGTGGGCACAAAGAGAACATACATACAACCAGAGCGGGCACAAAGTGAACCGAATTTTAGGGAACTGAAATGAATACTAATCTACAGGTTCAGTCATACTTTTACATCGTAGTCTACCAAATGATATCAAACCAAACGACAGTAATGACGCTGCATATTCGCAATAGAAATACATCTTTAAAAAGAAATTCTGCTCAGCACAACGTTTTTTGTCGAATCAATAAGATTTGCTTCTGAATATCGAGTCTCAATTGAGGAAGAAATCCGCTAGCAGAGAACTAATATCGAGGACCGAGCATCTCGCACTCCCTCCCATATGTACACAAGTTCAGAGATATCTAATTAATTACCCATCTGGCGCAAATACATATGAAACTTGGTCGACAGGTTTGCAAAAAAAAACACGCTTTTACAAAGCAATACATCCAAAATAATATTTTGGCTTATTTTCGATACATGTAATTGCAGTAGGTGGAACACGATCTTTTCGAAATGGTTACTAGGTGTTAGCCCCCCTTCGGATTATTTTCCAACAGCGGATTCCGAAAACAAAAGCAACACTCGTACAGTTCAGTACACATAACCATGAATCGCCAATGAGGTAACTCACTCTGTTCGCAAGTTACACACACACGTTGCACAAAACGACGGCATCATTTCATTAGGAGATATCTGTGGCAGAGAAAACTTTGACGAGGGAAAAGAGAGGGTTTGGTCTTCTTTCCACTTAGTTTCAAAGTCAGGGATTGTTGAACAGTGCAAAACAATCAAGTTGAAAAATGTCACGTCATAATTTGGTCCTGACTAAAGTAACGACTGCTGAGAAAACTGGGCTTTGGGTGAAAATCATGAAAACTGAATTATCAGACAGTTCTTATAGATCAGTTTTACGGTAGATCCAATGAGACCTCGCCCGGTCTCCTAGCTGCAAAACCCATCAAGATACATACAGCAGTTCAAGGTTCAAAATTTAAAAAAAAAAAAATTACATTTAAGAAAACAGCATTTTAAAGCTTCGACATCAGTTTTGCAATTTTACGCAGACACACAAATTAATCATTTTTTATTCTTGTGGGAAGTGATATCGACTCGAATAAGATTGCATTTTGTTCTTCTCATACCTTATAATGCATTTCCATCAAAATACTAAAAAAGTAAAATTCGCCACCGCCACCGTTTCCGGGAGAAAAAAAAACACTGCGGGTTGCCTACCCTGCCCCTTAATTGCCCACCTCTCCAGGGGTAGCCTACCCTTGGGAGGGAGTTCATGGTGGAAAATGAAGTTTAGTAAAATCCGCCACCACCACCGCCCCCGAGAGAAAAACCCACTGCGGGTTGCCAACCCTGCCCCTTAATTGCTAATTTTTCCAGGGGTAGCCTGCCCTTGGGAGGGGGTTCATGGTGTTGGAGGGAGCTTGAGGGAGGAAGGTCGTGGTAAAGGATGAGGAGGAGTTGTGATGGGGGAGGGCTCTCTATACACCAACCAGTAGAAGCCACCTCCTCCTTCCCTTCTGTGGGGATAAATTCCTGGTGGCCTCCCCTGTACCTTAATCTCACGTTTCACCAGAGGTACTCTATCCCGAGGAGGGGATTTCTCGGTGGAAGTGGGAGCTCCTAGAGAATGAGGACGGCCACAATGAGGAAGGGCGTCGCGGTGGGCGATGAAGAGCATGGTGGAGGAAAGTGACTGTGATGAAGGAGGACAGCTGTGGTGGGGATTGGCAAGGGTAGCCCACCCCAGGGGGTCCTTGGTGGAGGAGAGAGCTCCTGGATCGTGTAGCGCCATGGTGTTTTCATATAATTTCCATTGACATTTTTTTATGTAGGGTAAGTACACTGATGTTACTATGACGTCTAGGGCCGTATTTACAAATAGGAAGGGGCAAAGCCCCCTAGTCCGTCAAAAATGAAAAAATGATAAAAACTGAATTTTTCTTCAGTTCACTGCTCTCAAATTTAACTTTTTCACCCTAAGCCTGGTTTTCTCAGCAATTAATGTATATGGAAAAGTAAAAATTTCAATTTTTATAGAGCAACTCGATTTGTTAAACTAAAAAATCTCGATAAAATCTTTGGAACATAAATTCTATTAGAGTTATAGTAATGCGCTTTCTATGTATATAGGTAAGATTTTCTCGTTCTGTGTCTCCGTAGTTTTATATACAGAAACGACAGAGAAACTAGACCGTTACAGAATATTCCAGCTTTTCCCATCCAACTTTGAGAACCCCTGGAACTATCACTATCGTAATATGTTACGCCGAATTCATCAAATTGACGATTTCATAGAATCGGCAACAAAATTTGCTGAATTTGCAAAATTGGCAGGTTCTGCTGATTTTATGAAACAAGCAATACATTTATACCAAATTTATAAAATCGGCAGGTATAGGGTCACTTGGGGCAAAACGTGAACACCCAATTCTCAGGGTAATAAGTAAACATAGTCCAGCTTTCTTTAGAAAGAGTTTCACAAAGAATTTGAACGACAATGCGTAGGGAAATCCTTCTTCTATGATTGTGAGAAATAATCCGACCTATTCTCATTTAGAATTGAGGGGGAAAAAATAGCGCAAATTTTCCCTGTTTCTAGGAAAAAATGGTCTTGAAATTTGAAAAAAAGAAAGTAGATTGCTTTCGATGTAATCATTATTTCTCGATGGTTTTTACATTTTTGAGTGAAAAAAAGAATGAGCTTCCTTTGAGTGCTCTCAAAAACTGATAAGTCTTAACCGGTCAATAACTGAAGAAGGTTAAATTTATGGGGCTGAAAATGAACCACCCAGGAGCAAAAAAGGAACCACTGTTGGGGCAAAAAGTGGACGTATTATTCTTATTGATCTGAGAGAATATTTTGCACGCGATTGTACAGTTGGTAATTCTGCTCTGGAACCGCCTGCACTCTACGCCTTCAACATCTTTCAAAATTCACACAGCTTTTCCGTCTCTTTTTCACAAGTCCGTTTATCTTGATCCATTAGGTCAAACTCAAAATCATAGTCATAAGAAATAACTTCACTGGCACTGTTTGCAAACAAATATTGAAAAGCATTTTCGAAGGTACAGATGGAGTTTATGTCTCATTTTATTAGTAGAGAAGTCATAATGACATTATTAGAATTGTGAGTAGTAGGTACTCGTCTTCATTTTATCTTATCATAGATTTTGCTTTCTAGTGAGCACGTGAAAACTCTGACCTCATACGTCAGCTACACTCATCAGCAACAATTATTTATTACTGATTTTGTAAAATCGGCAAACACTCGCCTATTTTATAAATTCAGCAAAAAATTTTGCTGATTTTAAAAATTTGGCAACAACTGCTCTTGCACTACTGATTTTATAAAATTAGCAAAATATATGCCGATTTTATGAAATGGTCAATTTGATGAATTTGGCGTAACATAATACTCGTATAATCAGGAGAACTGAAGGTTTTCCGACCTTCTGTCACTGTTGGAGGGGCTCAGCCGATAAAGCAGCGAGGCTGGTATGGAAATTAACTTGTCTAAAATAAATATTAGACAATTCCGACCAACTTAAACCAATAAAAATTGGGAGTGTAACAATTAAAAAAGTGAACATCATAATCTACCTCGGACAGATAGTGAACATCATAATCTACCTCGGACAGATGATTGCGTTCCAAAATCAAATGAGAAAGAGAACAAACGAATTGCCATTGCGTGGAGTAAGTTCTGGAGCCTAAAATTCATATTCAAAAACAATTTCCCTAACTGTATAAAAGACACCTCTTCAATGGCTGCCTCTTTCCGACACTAGCATGCGGGGACCAAATCTGGACCCTAACCAAACAAATTGAGAAGAAACTTCGGTTTACATAGAACTCCATGGAGACAGTTATGCCTGGTCTCAAACTAAAAGACCAAGTCAGACTGGGAAAAATAAAACAAAAATTCAGATTCAATAAAAAATGTTTTATACTTGGAAAGCAGACTAAGATGGGACTGGGAATCGAGCTTTTTCGTCCAACTCAGTAAACTTCAGAACTCCTGGAGCTTTCACGTTTGGAAACGGAGCCATATATCAGGTTCCAACGACATTCTGAATAATTTTCGGTAGTCCACCCCTTATTGCGTGTAATGTTGACCAAACTTATTGAATAATGTACTTCTAATTGAAATTGTAGAAACCCACAACTTTTGAATCATCACCCAGCTACAGTAATAAGCTGTCGTAAATTTTTATGCTCACGAGGTACCCTGAATAGTATTTGATCAAAGTGAAATGATGGTGAGATTAAACAGTGATACAATTACGTAAATTTTCTTCGCATTTTTTTTTCAACTATGGAACAATTTTTGATAGTTGAGTTTTTCAAACAGATTTCTAAATACATCATTTTGAAAACCCCTGGTTCTGCAACTAAAACGTAAGACTGACCGTCAGGAATGCACTGAAACGATATTGCTGAGAAAGATGTGGATCTTTTCAACTATAAAATTAAATCGGTTAGAACAAAAAGGGGCGAAGTCCAAAAATCGCACTTTTCAGGAAGCGAAAAAAACTGTTTTATTCGAAAATTTGAAAATCATGGAATACGTCCTTCAGGGTGGTGGTAGGTCACAAGAGACAACTTTTAAGCCCGGTCTCGTCGAATAAAATTTTGATAGGCCGGAGCTGGGGGGGGGGGGGCTCAAAGTTTTTGGACTTTACCTCTTTTGGTTCTAAACGATTTTTTTGCAGTTTTACGGATCGAAATTGCCGTCCTTTTTGAAGCCAGACATAAAGGGGACACCTAAGTCTTTGTCCTATTCCAATCGAGCAAAGTTCTGAAGCTGTATTGGAAAATTGCGATTTTGTTTTTGAAGATAGTACTTTTTAGGTATAAAAATGCAAAAAGAGGAGGGTGGGCCAGAATTTTTCATTTGTTTCTATTTTTTAGGTACACTAAAATGCACCATTTCGAACAATTTGAAAAAAATCAATTTTTTGAAAAAATTTTATTACAAAAAATTCACAGAAAGCGATGTTGCCAAAAATCACTTTCCCAGCTGTTTCACGAAATTTCGACCACACCAGCACATCTGCAATACTTCAATACCCCATAATCCGTGAAAAAAGCAAAAATGACACAAGTGGGCTTAACCCCTTTTGGTTCTAACCGATTCAATTGTAATTTCGTCATTAAGATGCCATTATGCTAATTATCTAAACGCTACGAAAATCAAACGAAATAAAGGGTTGAAAATTTGTTTACTTGTTCTTTAACCTACTCTGCTATTTGATTTCCAGCAAAATAGTCTCCAATTCGAAAAGGGTTGAATTCGGTGTCTATCTCAAAGGAATCTTTACTTTCCAAAATCTGTCAATTGATGCTCCAATTTTGCCAATTAATGGACATTTCTGGAATCAACAAACAGAAATAATAAAAGGTAATGGCTCTTTCAATCTTACCACCTAATACCACCAATGTCGCAAACATTTCTCTTTCTTCCACTGAGGGCAATTTTGCTAACTTACAAAAGTGCCTCAGAGTACCCCATCTCTAATGGTATGTTTCTGGTTTGCTTTTAGAACATTATGCCGTCGTTTTGCGGGACACCCACAACTGGAATCCTGTGAAAGCGACATTCACATTCAGGAGTTCAATTAGGCGTCATGTGGACTGAACTGAACGAAGTCCGAACATGCATTTACTGAACTACATTTAAATGATTCGGGGATAGGCAGGATCACGGTGATAGAAAATCATCAACATGTAGATCTTGAGGTGACCTGAGATCAATTTGAAAAATGTTCACAGCAGGATTGCGATCGCAATCAAATCTTTAGTTTGGCGGCGTAACGAAACAATATGATCATGGGTCCAAATGTAATTAGACATAATCCTGATTGAGTGCACCAAGATCTGTGATCTAAATCGTGCTTCAAGTAAACTTCATCAGTCAGTGATCTTGATGGTCACCCGGCGAATTTTCTCGAATCAACTTCGCCCATTAATGAACGAATAACAGTCGAGGCACTGAAATACTCCAACAACAAACAGGTAACTTTGCAATCAATGCCACAACAATCAAGAGGAAATTCGTCCTCTCAACATTCAAAAGGTACGATTAATGTATAACCACTGCACGCGGGGGGCGGGGTTAAAAAGCGAACACATACCAGACATGCGAACACTATACACAACGATAAACGACCGAAAAACTTCTTCGCGAGTAAAATGTACGATTAATATACCTAAACTAAAGCTAAAGACGATTTCCACAAGCGAGGAAAACAGGAACACGAGAACCCATTGAAGTTCAAGACAAAATGGCGCTGCCGTTGCACACGTCCGAGTCGCCGCTCGAGCCCATCGAGAAGTTGGCCGAGTCGCGTTCGGCGTTCCTCTGCAAACAGTACTTGGCCGGATGGACGGGTAGCTGCGGAAACGTATGATGACTGCTTTTCACAGCGCAGACGTTCGTCGGATCGACGGCGCCGGGGTAACCATGGTGCACCGGTAACGGGAACTTGGCGTACGGATTGCTAGTCGGCACGCCGCACAGACGTATGCCGTTGTGATGCGTCGGTATGGTGGTGTGCGGCCGCGGAAAGGAGCCGCAGCTACCGCCGTTGCTGAGTAGGTTGCACGCGGCGCCGCTAACCGGTAGCGGCATCGTCGAGCAATGCTGGTACTGGATGCCGACCGGCTGCGAAGTCGGGTAATGCGGCAGCGTGGCCGACTGCTTGGTTTGCTCCGGGTGGTCGGTGAACGAGGTCATCCTCATGTTGGTCGACCGGCTGAAGCGGTCGCCGGCCGCGTCCGGACTCAGCACCGGCGACTTCGCGTTCACCGAGTTCTTGCGCCGAATGACCACCGTATTCTCCTCGGCCACCTCGTTGATGACCGGCGTCTTGTTGGCGACCGCGTAGTGCTGTTGCGGCTTGTAGACGCGAGCGTTGTTGTATGGCGGCGGCGAATGGATGATGTTCCGCTGGATCCACTGTTGAGGGTGGATTTTCTGCGTTTCGCTGAAGATGGACGACGAGGCGGCGGGCAGGTCGAGATGCGGTTTCGCCGTCTCGGAGTCGCGACTAGAATTCGAGTGAATGCCGCTCGACGTTTCGCTGTTCGAGCAGGTGCGGTCCGGCGGCGAGCCGCCCGACACTTCGGAATCGGAATGTGAAGGTATCTCCTCGGTCGGCATACCGGAGTCGGTGCGATGCAGACATTTTGATAAGTCCTGCCAACAAAACGCACGATTTATTACGAGCTTTTCGATACAGAGATTCGCGTTAGTGGATCCTTTGTTAGATGCAAGCAAGCGCGAATGCAGCACGGAAATCCCACAACCATTTTAATGAGTCAGACTCTTAGATTGTTACGAAACACAAGCAAAGCCGGGTTTCGTGAACAGGAAACAGGGGGTACGACGGCGGATATTTGAAGTCCCGTTCCACATTTTCATAATCAAGAATGTCAGACAGGAAAAACTGATAGTTCCCCTAGCGTATTCGTATTATTTACGGTAACGGATTCAAGACGGGAAAGGGTACGAACAAACACTTTTTCCAAATATGTCTGAATGTCCAAGTTGATCGGAGACGTGATAGATGAGAGCACAGAACTCCAATAAAACACTTATGCACGTATAGATAATTGTCACTCCACGTACAGAAGAAAATTAAGCAGGAGACAAGAATGCAAGATTCAAGAGCAAAGGGGTAATTCTACCGAAACCTTGTTACTTTTGTCCCAGCTAGATATCTGACAATGTATAAACAATAGGGTCATCTATTACTTTATTGTATCTTTTATTTCGTGCCCCACCCCTACTGTGGAAACTCCATTTAAATGCTAAGAAATTCCTTCATCGTGGCTGTCCCTTACCGCGGACTGGACAACAAAATCTTTTTTTTTAATATTATCGCTGCGTGTTTGGATACACTGATGCGCGTGTACAGTTTTTGTGAGTACAGTGAACAAGTTAGCAATGCAAAGTATTTCAGACTCGATCAGAATCAGTGCAGCCATATTTGAAAACGAGTCCCTTTCTTTTTCTCCCTTCACCGGGGTCAAACTTGAACCAATCAGAAAACAGACACAGAGCAAATATTTTTGAACTTAGAATAGCCAACCCGAAGTATTTTTATCAGTCAGGTGGTCACGAATGACTTTTTGCGAATTCTGAATGGATTGCCGCTTAATTTAAGAAAAGTGCTGGAAACAAGAGATTTT
Organism: Acanthococcus lagerstroemiae; assembly: GCA_031841125.1. NCBI lineage: Eukaryota > Metazoa > Arthropoda > Insecta > Hemiptera > Eriococcidae > Acanthococcus > Acanthococcus lagerstroemiae. Next base: position 35,937,482 of record CM063113.1, on the reverse strand, counting down.
ATCTACAGAAATTCCTAAAACGTGGTGCACTGTGATAAGTGCTGCAAGCGGCTCAAGTTTTTAATAATCGTAATCAAATGTATGAGTAGATACATTAGATCACACTTATCGTTTCATCACTTTTTAAAATACCTATGGTCCAAAACAGGAATTATGAAAGCCACGATGAAGGAATCCGATACTACATATACTAAAGAATTTACTGAAGTCGGGCTCTACGAGAGACCGGAAATTTGTGAATACAAGTCAGTGCTGCTAGATTTATTTTGCCAAAATCTGGAGAACAGTCCGGAAAGAGAAACCCGGAAAAATTCGGACACAAATGTGATATCTAAAGGAAAGGGACCTTAGGAGTGAAAAAATAAAAAATCTTTTTTTCAGCTTTTCTGGCGTAGAACTGAGTGTAGAATGATAATCCACGTTCAGTTTCACCAATTATTGTAAAAAGATTGACTGTCCCGAATTTCATACGTTGAAAGAAATACATTACAACTATTAAAAAAAGTAATGATGAAAAAAAAAATGCATTCAAAGTTCAATTTACTAAAAAATAATGATAAAACTATTAGGAATAAAAAGAGATTCATGTTTTCTTTATAGGAAATTGCATGTAGAATTCAATTTTATCATCAGTTTTACCAAATACTGCACCCAAAATTAATTAACGGAAAAAGGAAATGCCCGATTAAAAATCACTCAAATCTCTCACACAACAAATTACTATAGATCAAATTAAATCTCTACATTCGGGAAACTGAAAATTCTTTCACTATTTTCTTATCATTTTAGACCCATGCATAAATCGATGACCCAGGAGCATTTTCCTCCGTTATATTGAATTTGAATGGGAGCTGAGAAATTAGAAGTGGATTCGTATGAGTAATTTGGTCTTATGAACGTTATGGATTTGTGAAATTTATTCGAATCTTTTGAGTGGATTCGTCGGATTTGTACTTTTCTTTGTCTCTTTGTGAATTTCACACTGAACGCCCATAGTTTGTTTGTTTTTTGGGGGGAGGGGGCGGAAAAGGGAAAAAACAAAAACGCGCTGGAAAAAGATTGATTATTTTTAATTGAACTTTGAATTAATTAATGGCCGATCCGAAAAAATGAAAGATGACTCTGGAAAAGTTTATTTGGATGCCGGAGCCGGCCGTCTCGTGGATTCGAATCCCCAATTATTCGAATCCGATTCGGATCACAGCAAACGTGAATCATTCTCAAATCATATTCGAATCCAAAAAAAAATAGTTATTCGTGGATTCTGTTTCGAATCCAATTTTAGTGGATTTGTTTTCAACCTTGGTTTCTGAAAAAGGATGCTTTGGGTGAAAGGAAAGCTGAATAATTATTAAGATAAAAAAACGAGAAAACTCTTTCTCCAGTCCAGTTTAGTGCAGTCAAAATGCAGTCAGTCAGTCAGTCACAAAAAAATATTTCGAACTAATCAGAAGTTAAATAAACCCACAAAACGAGAAAAAACAACGAAAATCCGGATCCCCAAAAATTTCCTGGCATTATTTTGATATCCGGACATTTTTTTGTCAATAGGATGAAAATTTCGGAGATCTACTGGAAAATCCGTACACCTGGCAGCATTGATACGAGGGCGTTGATGTCTAATAATCCTGTTCTTATTTCTCCCCCCTCCACTAACACCATCGTCACCAACATTATCACTATTATCAGAAGCAGCAGCAACACAGAAAAATTAACACCAGAGTACCTCTGTTAACGGAGTTTTTCAAATGAGTATGAATAATGTTTAAGCTGATCTGAAACAGTTGGAGTGAGTCTGTATAGAGCCTGAATGATACTCGTCAGGGTTTCAATAAATAGCGTAGCATCAACACTCAGTGCAGTTTTACTGAGTTCGATACGTCTCAAAATTGAACGAATCATATCGCGAAACTTTTCCTAAAGGTTTGTATAAGTGTAAAAAGAGCTTGACGAGTCTTAGCGAGTCCCAAAAAGGCAGGCGAACGAATCTTAGCCGGGTCTGAATAAGTTTTAAGCGTTTGAATGAATCTTCGTCAATCCTGTCGGAGTTTGAATGAATGTTACAAAATCTGAATACATCTTAATATTGTCTGAATGAATGTAGTGGGGGAGAGAGAGAGAGAGGATGACTTAGGAAACAATGTACAACATTTTTGCCCTCTCTTTGAAACGTTTCACAGACTAACTTAATGTAATAAAAGTGAAGAGAGAAATGTAGCATTACAAAAAATTTCTTCCCTTCTTTCCCTTTTCTTTACGTTCCTTTTTTTGAATTTGGGGGAGAAAACTCCGCCCCCCCTCGTAAATCCGCCACTGGCCATGCCCGAGTCTGAATGAGCCTCAACGGAGTCTGAAAAAGAAATTCCATGACACTTTCGCATGAGTCATGCAAATACCCAAGATAAAATCATATTAATGTCCAGTAATTAGTTAATTCATGTTGTATCAATTTTTTGGTGGTCTGTGCGCTGATACAGATTCTTTACATTGCTGTTATCTTTAAGGAATCAAACTGTATGGCCCCTATGGACCGATGTATTTTACACAATAAAACTTACAAAAAAAAAAAAATTAGTCCGAAGAAATTTTACTATAGACTGAATCAGTTTCAAAAGTCTAACAGTCATAACGAGTCCTGGGATTGCTGAACGAGTCATAACAGAGTCTAGGCGAGCTTTAAGAATGTCTGGATGAGTTTTAAATTAGTCTGATGAGTGACAAGGATTTTAAAGGAGTCTCAATGAGACACGCCGATTCCTTTAAGGGACTGTGAATGAGATTTACCGAGTCTTAAGGTAGACTGGATGAACCCCAATGAAACAGAACCGAAATTCACGAGAAGTCTAAACGCAGTCTTCATGAGGTTAGTGTTGAACAGGGACTCACACTGAGAGCCTTTCTCTAAATACACTGCTCAGTGGTCAAAATCATTCAATGAGTAAACATGGGAAAGTTCGGAGCATTTGTTGGCAAAATTGAACGAAAACTGACCTTTCTTTTCTTTTTTTTTCTTTGCTAGCTGACTTACAAAATGTATATGAGTTAGAAAATGGGATCGTTAGTTGGCAAAATTTGAAAAGCACCCCATTTTTCGGGCTCAATCTCAGAATTTTTTCTATTGTAATTTGTAGTTGGAAAAATTTAGGATTTCTTTTTCCGCCCAGTAACAAGTAACTCTGGAACATCCCTGGACTACCCACAGGAATGGGCGCCCTTTTCCCCTTAAAATTTTCTTCAGTTGCAAAAATCTCAATAAAGCAGACTTTTTTCCATTTTTTTATTATTAATTTTTTTTAAAATATTGATTTTAGAGATTTTGGCAGACACAACAAAAAAAGGTGAACAGTTTGTGTTTTTCAGCTTATCTGGCTTAAAGTCTTTTCAGTTGACGTAATTGATATTATGTAGTGGGGGGGGGGGATGACTTAGGAAACAATGTACAACATTTTTGCCCTCTCTTTGAAACGTTTCACAGACTAACTTAATGTAATAAAAGTGAAGAGAGAAATGTAGCATTAAAAAAAATTTCTTCCTTTCTTTCCCTTTTCTTTACGTTCCTTTTTTTGAATTTGAGGGAGGAAATTATTCTCCTACGCCCCTCTCTAAACAAAAGTTGTATTGTTACATCTTTGGTCCAATGGAGTCCGAATGAGCCTTCCTGAGTCAGAACAGAATCTTAATTAGTCTTATCGGAGTTGGGGAGTCTGCGAGTCTTCACATAGTCCGGAAATGACTGGACACGAAAAAAGTCAAACACATCTCACGTAATAGAACTTAAGCCTCAAATGAGTTTGACGGGTTCTAAGAGAAACTGAATGAGGCTTAACAATTCCTCAAAAAGAGTGAATGGGCGATAGTCTGTCACAACCTAGTCAGAAGCAGTCATAATAGCAATCAGCTGATCGGGTGACAGATTTTAAGAGTCGGCAACAAGCCTTTTGCACTCACTTTTTTTTTCTTCCTTTCTTTAACGTTGTTTCTTCCAACCATTGTTTCACTGAACTGACTGTAGAATGCGTTCGGGGAGTGCGTTCGGGCGTAATGGGTTTCGGAACCAAGGCAGTACACAATAGACATTTGACAGGTTGTAATTAGGTGGAAAATCGTGAGTTTCAGAACCAAAATATTTCTTTTCTGGCAAAAAAGTTGTTTTGCTCGTGCTCTAAGAGTCAGTGTTGCTTGTAATGCAGATAGGAAAATGACCGTTTCTGACATTAAATACCTACAAGTCTCATGAATCAGAGGAAAACTGAAATGAATCATCACAGTCGAAAAGCAATATCACTTAGCGTTATTAAAACTAGATAGGGTTATTATAGAGTAGTTAGTAGAAAATGTCAGCAAACAAATAAAATAATTAAGAAAGTAGTCAATAATTAAGTACTGAACGAACGTTTGGTTCCAAAACCCATCACTATACAAGATTTCCTTCAAAAGCCCATTAATAATAAAACTGGCTCTGAAACCCACACCACCGAGAGCGTTTGTGTTGTTGATAGAAACTTTCATGGGAATTTTTTTTTTTATTAGGGTAGGATCACGTCAAATTATTTACTTTTTTCAATTTCCTTTCCCCATTATTCTTTGTCGAGAGTCAAGCTGTGTGCTTTCTTGCCGACCCTCCTCAAGTAGCAAGGTTACTTGTTGAACATAAACTCGAATCGATGAAAACCAAAGAGGAGGGGGAGTTAAGTTTAAAATGGGCAGTTTTGAGTCAGCGATGAAAATTGAGACATTAAGGCATTTCAGATCGACTGGTATATACGGTTGAAATTTCGCTCACGCGCCGAGATCATGGTTCCTGACAACGTCGTACCCGAAAATTTCGTGTTTTTGTATAAAAAATAAAGAAAAATTTCGATAGGTTTAATTTTCTAGCTTCGTAGCTTATTATTTTCGACTTATAAATAGACAATTTTTACAGAAAAATCATGATTTTTCAGCTTTACACATGTTTTTTCTCACTTCCGGGGAATTCTTTCAAGCTAAGTCGAAAACCTTTGAGCAGCAGTATCTCCAGCACCTTTGACATTTTTTTCGTAATATCTTAAAAATCGTCTTTCGTGCGGTCCCCTTGCACTGCCCTAAATCACGTTTCCGACAGATCTTCAGTGAGTGTATACACATGTATCAGTTTTTTGCTTCTCCAAAGTGGCAAAAATGGACTTAACCCTCTTGGTTATCACCGATTCACTTTCAGAAAACGGTCATTAATCTTCCTGTAAGCCGAAAACTCGGCCCGTCCTGCTTCCTTCGTTGGAAAAAACCAGATCAGGCGCACTGACAGCACAACCAGTTTCCCGTGTCACTCTTAATTCTTCCAGCAATGTTTGCATTTTCAAGATTTGCACCCGGTTCCCCAGGATGACTCCAAGTCGAGCTGCTTCACCTGCCCATCCAAATCGAAGAAATTCAAAGACCCCTGATGATTTTTTCGCCTTTGGAAATTCGTCTTACGAATTTCGTACTGTCGTACCCCCACGGCTTCGCCCGTGTAAGATGTATCGACACTGGATAACCAGAGACCAAGACCAACGCAATACCATACCTCCCTTCCAGTGTTCGATAACCTCAGCAGTAGCTAGTCAAGTTACCGCGGATGCGTGTTGCGGCGAGAGTTCGCCTCGCGGTAACCTCAGGTGCTGGCCAATTTTTCATCGAAACGCGTTCAAGTTCGGACGCCAATTTATCCTCGTGATGCCACGAAGCGAACGCGCCCGCCAGAGGATACAAGTACGAATGCAGAACCTAACCGGGCGTACGAAATACAAGTGACTTCACATCCACTGTTCAATGATCTACAGGTCGTATCAGAACGTGTCGCAAATCACATACCTGATGTTCGCCCCCGTTCATATTCATACAGTGATTCAACTCGACCGACAGTTCTGGCGGCGGCGGCGGCAGATCATCGTGATCGTGCGGCTCCGGCGTCAGCAACGGGCTCGGATCCTCGTAATCACGCATTACCGGATTCAGCAAATCCTTATTTACGCTGGCGTACGTAACCCTTTCATTCCGCACCGATTCCAGAAGCTGCGTCAAACAGAACGGAGTACAAATATAGTCGCGTCCGGAATACGGCACTCAAATGTCGATTATAACACGTAGGTACGTAATCGAATAATAAAACGCGAGCTAATCAATACGGAAGGATGCGATGAGGATGCGATGCGGTTCGCAAGTCGCTCTGGGAATCGTCGCGACGACCCCGAGAGCTTTGAGAGCACTCTCCTTTAACCCCTGATTAAAATTGTCCTCGTTCGTTTCGCGATTTCAATTACCTTATTGTCTTCGGAGGCGGTGTCGTCGCTGTGATCGCCCTTAGGTAACGCGGCGACCGCTCCCACGCCGGGAATTTCCCGCAACCGAACGTAGTCGCCGTCGTCTTCGCCGCACAAACCGCCTTTGTTGCGTTTTCTGCAAATCGAAAAATTTAATAATTCAACAGCCCTCGATTACGTTTCATTGTATTCGGTTAATGGCAAATGGAAGAATCAGAAGGACGAAAGAAAAAGAAATAGAAGGAAAAACAGGGGTAGTTGAATGGCAGACCGGCGAATTAACATAAGAGGGGGCGCACTTACGGCAGCATAGCCATTTCTTCGACAGACAGCTTTTCGTTCTTCCTTTTCGAAAACCAGCCGAACCGCGTTTCCGAGCTCGACGAGTCCGGCGAGTGACGCGGCGTGCGTGACTTGGGCCGCAGCCAGTAGATCTGCTCCTCGCCGTCGTCCGAGGGCGCTTTGCAGCTTCCTGCACGAGATTTCATAGTATGATTAGACGTTACTGCGTGAACTGCGGGCAACAAAACTATTAGTGGCAGCCGAAAACGAATGATCCGCATATTAGCCTCCTGACCTCAAAGTTACCGACGTTCCATTCCGAACTCACAGTGGTTTGTAACAGCGCACGTTGAGCTTCTATTCTCGACTTCACACAGGGGCGGAGTGGGATGAGACATAGGCCACCGGGAAAATCAGTTTTGTAAACCACCACCGTAACAATCACGGGCTAATACCCCTTCCAGTTGCCTTTTCACGAGAGAAAGTTGAGAAAATGACATTCTTCATCATGATTGTCATTTTTCTCATTTTTTCTAGTCTTTACCACCCCCTTTTAATTTCTACCGCCCCCCAAAAAAAAGTTTAAAAATGACATTTATTTTTTTCAACATTCTCTCATATTTTCAATTTTTCACTAAAAAGTAATAACAGTCGGCGCAATTTTATTGACTCAGCATAAAAGCTGGACTTTTTGAGCTTCCACAGGCGAGAGTTAGAAGACGGGGAAATAAATTTTCTGGTAATTTCTTTTTTTGTGTCCTTCGTGGATGGTTGCAGGTTGGGCGTCGAACGTCAAAATATGTTCTCATGAAATTGGGAATCCGTTAATTTCATCACATCGAGCACAAATGTTCGGGATACTACTTGTCCATCAAGTGAAACAATAATCAATTCAGCACTGCTAATAAGTACTTCGCTCCGGGCACTAGCGTAAACAAAAAAATTTTGAAAGGGACCCCGGGGGGATAGATTACAATTTGTAAGTTGCACGTAAAAAAAAAAAAATCTACAGTTGCGAGCGGAACGAATGATTTTTTTTTCAACGAATTGAGCAGTAAAAGTTGGTAATTTTCAACATTTCCCCCAAACTCTGGAAGAAGGAGAGATTTATCCCCACACATCCTTAAAATTCATTCAGTTGTATTTCACTAGGCAAGAGTTTTCCAGCAGGTTTTTTCGGGTTTGTTTAAGACTATTATTTCTGATTCTACAAAGACTTTTCTAAGACTCTTCCAGACTTGAACCACATAGTCAGAGACGAAACTTTACTTTCAGCTGGGAGAGGGGAGGTGGAAAAGAAAAATTTGCCAAAAAATATTTTTTGAAAACTAAAAATTCTCCGACAAAATTTGGAAGACTCTGAAAATTTGCCGGTTTTTCAATCAAAATATTTATTACTTGGGAAAATGTAAATGAACAAACCAACAAACGTTCTTAAAAAATGAAAAATTCAAATGAACAGTTTCAAAATTTGCTTACTGCCAAATTATTGGAGGGAGGTGTTAAAGGCCTCCCTATAGTTTTATCCCTGCCTAAAGTTCAGAAACAACGTAAGTCCTAATTTCGAAAATCGGTTTTTTACAGAAAAATTTTCTTTAACCCTAGACGCAGGCTATGGTAAAAAAAAAATGAAAATTTTCTCTGATGAATTAAAAATGTGGAAGAAGCTCTGAGAAATTTTCGTGTAATGTAGAAACCACGTAACTCCGGGACTTATGTTGTATGCCAACAACGATACAAATTGCGTGAATGTGTGGAAATTTGTGTGACAATGTCTACTCATTATTAATGCATAGAGTGCCACGCAATTTTCCGCAGAGACCACGTGAGAAGGCTGGAAACTGTTTTATTTTGATCCTGAAAAGTTTAGCTTTTTGGACTTTCTGAAATATACGATTCACTTTTACTAGGCCCTTTACAGGATAGCCACTTTCGTTTTAGAACGATTTTCCTTGACTTTGTCCGGTTTTCCATAAAAATTTTCCAAATTTTCCCTCCTTTTGTTTCAGCTAATATTGTACACTTACTATCTGAGATCAAATTTAATATTCATTGACTAATATGAAAATTGTGTACATTCTTCAATTCTCATTATTCAGAAAAAGTTCCCAAATTCTGATCAAAATTACAGCAATTTGCCGACTTTTCCCTAATTCTTCCAGACAAACAAATTCACTGAATTTTCTCGGGTTTCCAGAAAGTGCTGGCTACCCAGCTTTAAGACTCGTAAAGATGAGCAATTAAATAGGTATTTTGTCATTTTTTCCTGGATCGGAAGGGGTAGGGTGGGAGATATATTTTCATAGTTTTTCTAAAATCCGTCCAGACGTATCAGATTCATCAAAACTCTCAAAATTCTCCAAGGCCACCTCTAAAATTTTTTCATTCTTGTTCAAGATTATTATTTCAGACTCTACATAGACATTTTTGGACTCTTTTAGATTTCTATAAGATCCTTTACAGGGTTGCCACTTTTTTAAAGAATGATTTTCCATAAATTTTCCAAGTTTTCCAGGTCTATTTTTTTATTTTCCCATGACTTCTTTTTCAAATGGGGAAGGAGTTATGGATTTTGGCAAGACTTTTCATCTCCCATGATCCTGCTGATCATAACGCCAGCAAGAAAAAAGTACAAGACTCTGATATTTTCCAAAGGGGGAAACTTTTCCTTTTTTAAACGTGATTATTCACTGACAATAAATGTTGACAGAATATAAGCCATGAACCTAGTTTGTCAATCAGGGAATTAAAATTCCATGATTCGAATGAAAATTCCATGACTTCTCGGTGGTTTTTTTCTGACCATCCAAATTCCATGCTTTTTCTAGGTTTTCTAGAAAGTGGCAACCCTGCTTTAAAATTCGTTAAAATAACAGGGGTGTCTACAGAAATCGGAAAGTAAAAATTAAGTATTTTTCAGGACCCTTTGCAGGACTGTAGCCGGCATATTTTCCATACCTTCCCGGACTGTGCAGTTTTTTTTTTGTTTCTAATTTATTGCTCCAACCTCTTTACCCCTCCCTCTTTTTTGCTTTCCCCACTTCCCCCTCCTTGTGAATATAGATCCTGCGCTACACTTTTTAATGACCAATCATAGAAACCGCAAAAAATTTATTTTTGAGTATTTCTAACAAAAGTGAAAGACGTTTCATATATATATATTTTTTTAATTTCAATACTTCTCAGGACTTTCAGGACCTACTCTCAAAATTCAGGATTTGAAGGACGTTTCAGCACCGGCGGACATCCTGGATAAGCAGTAAAGTGGATATTTTCGATTTTTTCCCAGAGAAGAGGGAGGAAGGAGGGAATAAATCTCCCATACTTCCTTGGAATTCTTTCAGACTATTTTAATCTTCAAGATCCTCCGCGAATGGTTCCAGGTTATCTCTAAACCTTTTTCGAATTTAGTATCATCACTCTACGCTCTAGACAGACTTTTCCAGACTCTCCCAGACTTCTACGACACTCTTTTAAGACTCGCTGAGATGTTGTAAAATAATTATTTTTAACTTTTTTCTAGAGGAAAGAGCGAAAGGAGAGAATATATCCGCCACACTTCTCAACATTTTTTCAGATATTTTACTTTTCCAAAATTCTTTCAGAATCGTCCGAGGCTATCTCTCGTATTTGACTTTAATATTATACGCTCTACGCAGACTTTCTCAAACTCTTCCAAACTTTTACAATACCCTGCAAGACTCGCTGGGATGAGTTGTAAAATAGGTATTTTCAACTTCTTCCGGTATGGGGAGGGTGCGGGTTATATACTTATACATTTTTTTGAATTCTGTCAAGCGTACTTTATTCCTTCACTCTCGTCCAAAATTGTCTCGGACTATTTCTACTGCTTTCTCAGACTTGTTTCAGATTATCATTTTGCAGTCTACAGGAACATGTTTAGACTTTTCCGAGACCCTTATAGACCTATTTTCGGCTAGACACAATACCAAGTTTAGAATCTTAACGAGTCTGAAAAAACGTTGAACCTACCTCTATAAGCATTAAAATAAGCTGGGAGAGTTTCAGAAGTCTCAGTGAAGCATAGAATGGTATCAAAAAGTTTCAGTCATGTTCGTAAGAGTCCTGAGAAAATCTTGAAAAATCTAAAGCAAGATTGGAAAAATCTTTATGAATCTTGAAAAATCTTAAAACTGACTGAATTATTTTCGAATGATCTTGAATAAATACGAAAAAGACTCAATTAGTTCCAATAATGTCAAGAATAGTCTTCAAAACTCTCAATTAAACCGGGAATGGTCTTGAAACGAATCTCGAAGATCCTCAGAAATAATAAAAACATGTACAGAAGTCTTGAGTGAAATTTAAGAAGTCTAAAAGAGTCTTAAGGAGTCCTAATAAACCCATTTCGCAACAACTGAACATGATGCGTTACTCATTCAAAAACAAAGATAGAAGTATTTTTTTTAAGGGAAGGAGAGGCTTACATTTAGCAATTTATTTCAGAGTATGTCACCAGGCGTACAGACTGAGCTCAGTTTACTACAGGCATGGAGAAGTCGGAAGCAAAATAAAATTTATGGGCGCAAAATCTTGGGAAGTTCGGTTCACTAATTCAGTCTCGATCAGTATCGCTACTGGCACCCGAAGTTCAAATCATGCCATTACCTCTCTACACGTTTAATACAACGACTAGCCACATTATATTTGTTTGTGGGAATAAAAAAAACCGGGAAGCTAAAATACAGATCTCTCTTTGGACGGTTGAGTATGCCTGTTTGTCTGTTTATCAACTATTTGGCTTCCAACCCCACCTCCGATAAAAACGAAATCAAAAGGTGAGAACCAAGATACAACAATTCTCATATTTCTTCTCTTTCCTCTTATTTAAAAGTCCCCGCCCTCCTACAGGGATGAAAAATCAAGTGGAGAACACCCTCCTCTCTGGCTCCTAACAACAACATATCACTTATAGGCTACTTCTCTTTCCTTCCTAAAAGCAGCCGAGGGACAGTTCTGTCTCTCTCTATTTATTTCGCTCCCATTTTTTCACGTGTACAAACAAGGCGCTGAAGATGTTCATTCAGGAAAGGGGTGAAATTTCTTCGGATCCACTAGAAAATAAACATTCTTCCTCACATTCAGCGCGCACTTCAGCGGAGAATAACTCCTCGATCTCCATCAATATCAACAAATTCCATTCAACACTACTCACCTTGACCAGCTTTCAGCTTTTTGTCCATTGACGCCTTCTGTATGACGGCCATGATCGCCTTCTTCGAATTCAGTTCCGAGATCGTGTACGTGCGTCCGTGGCCGACAACCAGGAGCGGCGCGGTCGTGTAATCCTGATTGGATGCCACTAGCTGTACGTCCGTCACCAGTCGAATCGAGTGCGCCGATCTCACTGTAGCGTGACCGACGGTGACCCGCAGCTTGAACTCCCAGTGCTGCTTCAGCGTCAAGATGAGCCACAGCAGCACCCAGATAAACAGATGCAGAATCGAAGAGAGAATCACGGTGAGCACGAGCAAATCTAGACTTCCGCGGTAGATGAGCGTAAAGTCGTACAGCAGAGGCGCCTCGCACACTCCGATGGCTACCAGGATGCAAAGCGCCGCGCAGTGGGTGAAATAGCCCCAGGTGCGTCCGGAATACGAGTCTTTAAGCGAAATGACTCGCCGAGCTCGTTCGCGATTCAGAAACGAATTCAGTCTGAAATAAAAATGCTGAAAGTTAGATTTCCTTCGATTCGGCGACGATGTTGTCAACAAAATTTTGACTGAACTGACCTTCCATAGCCGTATAGATACAGCACCAAGCTGGAGACCAATACCAGTATGACCGACATCACATACAGCGCGATGGTCACCTCCTTGTTCAGAATGAAAGGCGTTCCAAGCCGCATCGCCCACTTACTCAGCCTCAAACTGAGCAGCGGTATGGCCTCCTTAGCGCCGATAACGTGCACCTGCAGATAACACGACACACCATTAATTTCGTTAATGTATTTATTACACAGTACATAAAGCACGAGGGAACGTTTAATCTTTTTGCCAATCGGGCAATCAAGCCCCTGGGTCGGGATAGAATGTAGAAACGCTGGAAGACAACAGGGACGACACAACAAAATGTACCAGCACCAGAAATTATATACGAGATAGCAATCAAGGACTGAGTGGAGCACGTCTCGAGGAGAACCGAGGCAGGTTACAATTTAGAGACATCCTGTTAGCGTTATTAAGCCGATACCGTATACTCTCGCGACAAATAAATAGAAAATTCAATTTTACAGTGCAATCTGAGACTTTGAGAGCGAAACCGCTCCGAATCGTCTCAGCGATATTGTTTGGAAACTGCAGCAAACATTACAGAGGTATTAGCAGTTATGTTTCGTACAGGATTGATGTAGTAAAAATGCAGAGGGATCAAACCCGGATGTTACAATACTAATTCGCATGGCTAGGTAGTATACTTGCAAAAGTAAACGAGAAATAACATGACAGATGCGAGCTGTCTTAGTTTCTATGTCATTTTGAGCATGTGGGTTGCAGAGGTTCTTTTACACACCACAGTACTGATATTCTAGGAGACTATATTTCGAATGAGGACATCTATCGACACCGTCCATAGAATATAGATAGCTGTATAAGATACCGACGGGAAAACAAAAAAGAAGTCCGACCACTGCAGGGCAGGACATTGTTACATGGATATGTCGTACAGGCGTACAGGCGACCACGCTGACGCGCACACCCACATTCCAATTTCCAATACCAAGATGAAGGTCAGCCAGAAGTGTAAGGCGCAAAGATAACAATGACGTCACTGGAGTCCCAATATCATACAGAGGTCACTTATGGGAACACAGATTTCTTCAATCTTTACTCATAATTTATGCTCTCATTTTTCTATTATTGTAACGACATACAACATTAAATTGGCTACCGTTAAAAAAAAAGGGGGGGAAAGAAAAAGAAACCCTCTACTGCAAAAATTCGATTTTCCCATTGCTTTCTTATGAAGTGAACATTCCGGCGCGGGTGACGGGAAGAATTGTTGCGTGCGGGTTGCCTACTCGGTCCAGCTAACTTTTTCTATCCACGCCCCCAAAAAAAGCAACACATATACTGTTGATCACTGAGGGGGGGGGGGGAGAAATAGGAGAAATAACGGCCAGAAATTCCCCCTCAGAAGGATACATTTTGAAGCAATTGGAGGTATGCATAAAGAGAAGCTTTAGCATTCACTTCGCGAAAGTGGAGTGCAAGCTGCAGAGTGTATACATAACAAAAGTGAAGAGGAAGCTTGTGGTCGAGAGTGAGAGCGTTTGCTTCGGGAAAAAGGTTTTCCTTCGAGTTGTATGCATGAAGAGGAGTGTTAACTTCAAAAGTGAAGCATTCGCTCGCGAAAGAATGCCTCTAGTCTCGAGGAGACTTCTTATTGAAAAACAGGTGCAGGTATCATTCATCTTAGAGAAGATTCCTATCATTTCCGAAGATAATTTCCGGGGAATTTTATCGAAAATATGCAGGAAAAATTTCCGATTATTTTCGGATTGAGAAAAATCTCCGATGTTTTCAGGAAAAATTTTGTTGGAAATATTAAGGAAAATCTCCAATGATACCAAAGGATTTTATAGGAAATCATCGAGAAATATCTCTGATGGTTTTTGAAGCATTTCTTGACAAGATAGGTTCGATGATTTCCAGAGATTTTCATTTGAAATTTTTGGGATAAATTACCGATAATTTCCGAAGAATTTCATCAGAGATGTTCGGGGAAAATCTCCGATGATTTCCAAGGAATTCAATCAGAAATCATTGAGAAAAATCTCTGAGAATTTCCGGAGAATTTCATCGGAAAACTTTTAAAAAAATTTCAGTGTTTTCCAAAGAATTTCTTCAAAAATCTTCCGATAGTTTTTAAAGAATATATTCGGGAAAATCCGATGGTTTTTGAAGAATTTTATCGAAAATCATCAGGAAAAATCACTGATGATTTCCAAAGAATAATTTCATTAGAAATCTTCGAAAAGAATCACCGATGATTTTAAACGAATTTCATCGGAAATTTTTGGAAAAAAATTCAGAAAATTACCGAATAATCCCGTCGGAAATCTTTAAGAAAAATTTCCAATGTTTTCCAAAAAAAACTTTATCAAAATTCTTTTAGCGAATTTTCCAAAAAATTTTGAATAGGAAATATTCTGGGGAAAAACTCTGATGGATTTGGAAGAATTTTATCGAAAGTCTTCAGGAAAAATTTCTGATGATTTCCGAAGAATAATTTCTTTGGAAATCGAAAAGAACCGCCGATGATTTTTTCAGGAATTTCACCAGAAATTTTTGGGAAAAATTGCCGGTAGTTAAAGAAGAATCTCGTCGAAATTCTTTAGAAAAAATGTTCAATGTTTTCGAGAAAATTTTCTGATACTTTTTGAAGAATTTTACAGGATTAAAAATCTTCAGGAAAAATGTTCGACGATCTTCGAAGAATTTCATCAGAAATGTTCGAGAAGAATCTCTGATGATTTTTAAGGAATTTCATCGAAAATTTTGGGGAAAAAATTCCGTAGGAAATTCTTTCTGAAGATTTCCGATGAAATTCTCCGAAAATCAGTGGAGATTATTTTCGAAGATTTCCAATGAAGTTTTTTTGAAATTATCGGAGATTTTTCTCAGATCATTCTTGATAAAATACTTCGAAAATTATGGGCTGATTTCCGAAAAATTTCATCAGAAATCATCGGGAAATATCTCTGATTCCATCGCATGAGTGGGAAATAGTTTTAATTTTTCGAAAATTATGGAAATTTTCCCCCAAAAATTTTTGCTATGAAACTTGCTTAAAAATCATCGGAGATTCTTCTCGAATATTTCCAATGAAATTATTCTCTGGAAATCATCAGAGATTTTTCCAGAAGATTTTCGATAAAATTCTTCCAAAAACCACCGGAGTTTGTTCCCAAATATTTCCGATGAAATTCTTCAAAAATTATCGAAAATTTGTCTAAAGATTTTTGAAGAAATTCTTTGGAAAACATCGGAAATTTATTCTGAAGATTTCTATGAAATTCTTTGGGAATGATTCACGAAAAAATTCTCCTGAAATCATCGGAGACTCTCTTAAATAATGTCCGATAAAATTCTTCGAAAATGATCAGAAATTTTACTAAATATTTTCGATTAAATTCTTCGGAAATCAAAGGAATCTTCTCGAAGATTTCAAAAGAAATTCTTTGGAAATCGCATCAGAGATCTTCCTCGAAGATTTTTGATAAGTTTTCGGAAATCATCGGAAATTTTCGCTGAAGATTATTTCAATGTTTTGTACGTTTGGTGCGTTTTCCACCTGCACACCACCACCATTTTTGTCTTCGCTTGTTTGAAATGATTTTCGATTTAGAAGAAGCTCCTTGCACACATACGTCGGCTGGTAACAACTTGAACAAACGTTGTTATCTTTGAAGCATTCACTTTATTTTGTGGAGCGTTTGCTAAGTGAAAAAGAAAGCTTATGTACGAGTATACGAATTGAAGAAAAACCTTAAACTTCTATTTTTCCCTTAGAAGCGAAGAATTTCACTCCACTCTTTTATTTCGACGTTAAAGCTTAATTTTTATGCATACGGCCCAATGAATGATACAATTTGTTTTGTTTTTTCTTCTCTAATTTTAAAGACAAAGGCTGAATTACCAACTTAAATTCGTTTCCAAAGACGCTTTGCCATATATGTATATTAAAAACATTGTTAACAGCCAAACTCGAAACATAATAGCTCAGCAACTGCATACTATAATGAGTCCACACGTGTTGATGTGGATGATATAATATGACACTGTCAGACGATAATTCTGTAAATCATAAATGAAATTCAAATGTAGGTAATAGGGGGGGGGGAGCATGTGAGCATGATATCCACGTTGCCGTCAGGAATTTGCGGTTTTTTGAGTTTGTACAAGAGACTGTGTTAGTCCGGACTGCAGCGAGATCATTCAAAATTAAGAAATGAGAGTTCGTAAAGAAAGAAAGAAAGAAAAAAACTCATAATGTGGCAGTTTCTATAAAAAGAGGTAACTTTGTCGATCGATCGAAGTCTCAGAAAACGCGAAAAAACAAAAACAAAATTTTTTGGTCGAAAAAAATCAATTTTGAGATTCTGGTTGATTTCTATAGAAAAAACATCGCAATAACGAAGAGACAAAATTTACGCGCACAGGGAGAAGAGGGAGGAAGACAAAGAGAATTAAAGAGAATGAGAAAGAATGCAAATGTCTGCGTGGTTTTTCGGAGCTCACGAATAAATCCGATGTTCTGAATTGTTACCATGCAGAAGCGCCATTCTCAGCGTCGGTCAGTCGAAATGTGGCGCACAATTTTGGTTGACTGCCAACGATAAGACATATCCGTGTAAAAATGATTGAAAATAAAACTATTGTGGGCACCATAATGATACCTGTAGTCACTTCATGACATCACCAATTGAGATAAACAGCTTATCAAAGCATATCTATGTAGTTTGAACATGCATTCGATGTGCTGAATAATAATTAGATGAGTAATATTCTTCGTTGCCTGTTTCGATAACGAAACTCATTTTAATCAGTTTCAAAGTAACAGAAATAAATTTAGTTTAATCAAGGTACAAATACACTACATTAAGTGATTTTTTGATAATGGAGCACCTCGACCTTTTTTTCACGCTTTCCCCATCACACGTGGTTAATAAGTTGCACTGATATCTCAGTGTTCATTTCAAACGTTATCAAATGTAACAAAGTATTCATTGCGAAATTCAAAAAATTTTGTTTTTATGCTACTGCACTTGGTACAGAGAAAAACTTATTTTGATCACCATCAAACGCAGAAAATCATCCAACTCCACGTATGTACGTATTATTTGCTAGTCGGATACAATTTCCATTAGGATAAAGATAGACCTAAATGATAATATTGTGCAGTACTGAAAATTTCCCGAGAAGCGGATCAATTGTCTCTGATGAATCCGCAGTGCTGTTCCCATGGGGGGGGGGGGCTCGGAGGTTCAGCCCCTCGTCGAAAAAATAACGCGAGACGACGGAAATTTAGCACTGAAAATAATTTTCAATCAGTAATGTAATGATAAATGGGAATCATATTCATCTAACATTGAATATTATTTTAACAGTATGGTTATTGTCCATTCCTTTCATAGGCTTCATCGTTGATTAAAATACATATCTTTTTACTTTTTTAAACAATTTTTTTACATTTATAATACTTAATTTTTGCAATCAATGCGAATATAAAAAAATTGTTTGCAGTAATCAGTTGGTCAAATTTATCGAGCCCCCCTCCCCCTTGAGATATTCCTTGGGAACGCCACTGCGAATCCGTTTTGACAGATTCTTCTTATCGTCCTTATATATTTTCCCACAAATGACCTTTAAAAAATGTCCAAAAAAGCAATTTTTGGTGTTTTTCAAATTGATGGAAAATTGACACGTGTTTTCAAAGTCAATCATTCGCGTACATTTACAATGTGATCTTCAAATTTGGATAATACAGACCAATACACATCTTTCAGGAAATTGCATTTCCGTAACAAATGTGCCGAGTTTCCCAATATGTTCATTATAATTGTGAAAGGGCTACTTTTTAACGTTTATTACATGGGGATGAAAAACTCATGCCCTTCTTAGATAGCGTTAATTTCAGTTATCTTCAATTTTCTCTGTAAGCCAGTAATTTTCAAGCAAAATACCCAAGTACGGGAAAATGTAGTAATAAGGCTCACGAAAAGTTTTTTCGCAATTTTTTCCACATCACGAGTTTGTGTATACTAAGGCGCAAAAAAGGAGGTATAGATTGAGGAAAAATATTTCAGCTGAAAAATATAAAGAAAAAAAAAATACGAAACCTGAGATAATAGTGTCTCACCACATGTTGTAACATACCTCATTAGGTACTTGAAATTTATTAAAAATTAATATAAATTCAAAAGTAGACCCGAAAATGTGTCAGAATTGTGAAACGAAAAATAACTTTGTTGGTGAGATACGATGCCCACTTAACAGGTATCAATTTTGTAACAATGAACTCCTTTTTAACCCAAGCTATATCTTTGACAGTTGGGTAAGTATATGAATATTATTAATTTGCAATGTTTGGTCTTGGATTTTCTCAAAAAATTGATCTTCGATTCATCCGCAGCAACGTCAAGTTTTTCAACCTTGTCTAAGAAATGCTTTACTTAGCACTACGTTTTTGGCCACACAAGCCTACCCCAAAACTGATAACAAGAAAATGAGACATTTTACAACATACACCTTATTTCGATTTTCAAACTGAAATAAATCTATGAGTATATTCTATAAAATTAATGACAGTAATAGCTTCTACAACATATAAGCTTCAGTATGATATATCTACATGTTGTATAATTTTCAGTATTTCCGGTTGAATTCACCCTCTCAGATCAAAAACCCGACATTCATGAATAAAAAAATGACCACTAACAATACGAGTTCGCTAAAATTTTAATGAGATAACGTTAGTAACATCGCTGTTGGACATACCGATGGTCATTAGTCATTATACACATCGATACATGTTGTGTCCAATTTTTAGCTAGATAGCGCCAGTAGCGCATGAGATATAGCGAGTGAGACTTACAAGAATTACACCATTTGCCCCAACAGAGACTATTAATTCCAGCCTCTGGTGGTACATTGCCAGATTGAACCTTCGAATTTCTTAGTTATAGAAGACTTTAATGAAGGATCTTTCCAGTTAAGAATCAAAATATGCAGGCTCGCCAATTCCTCTTTCCTTTTGATATATTTATGCTGGTTAGTACTGATATCATAGTACCCAAGACAATTTTAAAGGGCGCGAAGTCCAGCAGCACTATATCAACCTGAATATATCATCAAATACGCTCCTCCAAATTATGAAAAGTAAAGCTACCCCCGCTAGTCCTTATTTTCATGTTCCTCGTGAAGTCATTTTAAATCAATATTATCTCAGATCATTGAATTATTAGCTCTAATTCAGGATCCAATTGCAAAGTCCAAGCATTTTACATATTTAACATGTTCCTATTTAATTTTGATGTTTTCCTCCAGGATTGATAAATGCCATGGTATACGAGAGCATCGAGAGGTTTTTGCCAAGTCTGGTGTACATTTTACTTTACTCGGGTCAGTAGAAAAATTATTAATTTTTCCACGAATCCAAAGTGTCGCCACTGGCACTGCGCCAACTACTATAGAATGAATAAGATTTCAAGTATGTTTGTTTCCTGTACTCGGTAGTTTCCCTAGCTTCTGGACATAGCACAACATGCGACGAGGGCGCGTGCATTCCAGCTTACGGAAATCTTCTAAGTGGACGAGAGAATCGGTTGACTGCATCATCCACCTGTGGACTGCTAAATCCAGTAAGTACAATGTAAGCAAACGATGTGCCAGTCGAACGAGTTATACCATTGTTACTTTTTTTAGGTATCATATAATGCCTAACTTACACTCTTTATTTGATTTGCAGTAATTTTTCAATATTTTTCAGGAGAGATTCTGTTTGATTTCCACCTCAAAAGGCAATAACTGTTATTGGTGCGATTCCCGTAACAAGAATATGACTACATTTTATCACGGAATTGAAAATGTTGTGTCTCCTGAAAAACATGGGTAAGCTGAGTACTCGTATTTGTGACGCGTAATGAGAAAACATACGTTAAGGTGAAATTTGTAATTTTGCAGTAGAGGCAAAAACAGAGTGAAAAACTAATTTTTGGTGACATTGAGTTTTCAACGGGAAGCTATTGTTCACCTTCCTGGAAACACCGTATTAACTTGTGGAGGCCTAATTTAGAGGAACTTTACAAGCGCCATCTATTGGGAAATACTTGTATTATTTCAAATACAGTTTCCGCTGCGCACCATGCAAGTTACAGCTCACTGCGCCGACGGAAACGTTGTACAGAAATTTTTTATTTGTAGCGAGGTTTCACGGCTGTCATGGCAGAAAAAACGGGGTAACGTTCGGCTATTAAATTCTTGAAAATTACGTTTTGGAATGCTCTGATTTCTAAACGCTATATCTCAGTTGAGAAAAGAGCTAGAGATCTGCGGTACGTTGCATTGGATTCCACGTGCCTACTTCTGTAAAAATTAGTTAAAATCTCAATATCAACCTTCATCACTCTATAAGGTATGTTTTCTCGTGACGCGTCACATTTAGTCGTTTTTCTTACATACCTACGTCCCTCTTGATAGGGCTGAATACCGGCCATTTCAGCATAATCGATGATATCGGTATCAGCGAGTATCATCTGCAGTCATGATCAGAAATATCAGCAAAGGCTAGCGCTCTCGAACACTTATAGCTCCTAGCGATGGAAATGAGAACTCAGATCGGCCTCTTACCGATTAATCAGTAGCTGGCCGATCTGCAGATCGATCGATTGCAGTTTTCCAAATAATCGACCAAATATCGGTATCAGCTTTGAGCCCTAACATACGAGGCAAATACCTGCATATATTTAGATCTTTCATGATTGCAGGTTTACTCGTTTTGAAGGGAATGCCGTGAATACCGTGTTCCATTTCCCAACAATATTTAATAGAAGTCTCGAATAGTGAACATATTCGGGTAACTATTGCAGATATCGGCTATGGTGGAAATCGGAGAATGGTGCTGAAAACGTGATCATTCGATTCGATCTGGAAACAATATTCCATTTCAAATACTTGCATCTGAGATTCAAGACAATTCGTCCGGCTGAAATGTTGGTTGAAAAATCCGTCGATCATGGTCGAACATGGCAGGTTCGCTACTAAATTTCTTCCGGTATTTCAAAGACGTTGGCATGGCACTAGTATTTTTATTTTTAATTGCAACAATATAGATTTACAGATATTTTGCTAATGATTGTCGAAAAAAGTTCCCAGTGGAGAATAGAGACCCTCTTGCCCCGGATTGTACCGAAAAATATTCTTCAGTCTATCCATTACAGGATGGCGACGTAATTTATTCTTTTCACTTCTGCGAATATGGTGAATAAAACGACGCAAAACCTGATGTACAATAATTTTCTCAACTGCTTAGGTATACTTCCAACTTGAAGAACCCTTCATTATGGAGAAAAGCAACCCTTTTGAAAGGAACTTCAATCCAGCCAAATTCACCAACTTACGTATCAATTTTTCGAAACTGCACACTCTGGGTGAGGATCTATCCAGCAATCAGTTAGATATTAAGGTGGGTTATCTTATTTACAAGTATATTAACAAGAAATCGCCTTCCAGTTAGCTTACTGATTCAAATGAACTTCATTGTAGGAAAAATATTACTACGGTATACAGGAAATGGTTATTTTGGGAACATGTGCCTGTAACGGACACTCGGATCAATGCACACCGCTGGGTGGTATTTCTCTCATGGATGACATGGTGCACGCAAAATGCAACTGCAATCACCATACAGCAGGATTAAACTGTGAAAAATGTCAAGATCTGTACAATGATGTGAGATGGATGCCGGCTTTTGGAAAAGTGAAGAATGAATGCAAAAGTTGGTACCTCTTGATATGGATACATCTAATGGCTTGCCACGTA
This sequence comes from Acanthococcus lagerstroemiae, assembly GCA_031841125.1. Taxonomy (NCBI): domain Eukaryota; kingdom Metazoa; phylum Arthropoda; class Insecta; order Hemiptera; family Eriococcidae; genus Acanthococcus; species Acanthococcus lagerstroemiae. Next base: position 35,915,353 of record CM063113.1, on the reverse strand, counting down.
AAAGAGAAAACTTCCACAGAAAGCGCCCCGCAAAAGACGTACCGCAGAAAAACGTTACTATCATGATGTAGTTGCGTATTCCTCTTTACGCAGTCATTCGTTCTCTCACGTTTTGACCGGCGGACAGGGAGAATGCCGAACAAAGGCGAGAATGGACGGCTAGAGAAGGCATTGATATGTGGGCATGTGCGATAACGCGGTCACCGGACAATACATATATCCATCATCCATGTAACAATGCCCATCCATGTAACAATGCCCTTCCCTTAAGCGGTTAGACTCTTTCTTGACATGGATATGTCTTTAGGCTGGGGGTCATTCTGAAATTTGTGAAATGAAAATGCGACACAGAAACATGCAACGCGTTTTGGTGAGGTAATTGGTTGCAGGGTAAGACGAGGTATATTTTCGTTACAAAGCGAGCGCTTCAACATTGTGATCCGTGTACCATGAAGATAGGTTTGATAGACATTTTCAGTCAGACAAGGTGATGGGATTTTACACGTAAAATGTCTATTCTACATTTTCTATGTAAAATGTTTAAAATATGCATAGAATGTGTAAAATGAGTAAAATACTGTATAACCCAAACCAAAAAGCCAAAAAAATCAAATTTCTGAAAGTTGAATTTTTTTGTCCTTTTGGTTTGAGTTACATAGCACTTTACTCATTTTATGCCTATTCTATACATTTAACGCATTCTAAACATTCTACACGAATTTCAAGCTATTCTATGCCATTCATTTTACACGTAGAATGCTGATGTATTTGACGCGATGTATTCTACGGCACAACGCTGGTTAGACATGCTTACTTCTATGTTAAGGAATTTCAAAATTATGAAAGAATGACATGTCCATGATTTAATGATTTTCCCAGTATGGGAAAAATTTGATTCATTTCTTATAATCTCCTCATTGTGTTATAATATCGTTTTTTCTAGATATATTTATCGTTTTTTCCTTATTTTTTTTTAACCTTGAGCAATTACACCTGGAAAGCTCAAATTTCCAGAATATGATCATACGGCACCAGAGTAGACGTTCAGCTAAAACTTATGGCTAAAAGGAGGGCTATCAAATTTTATTCTCCTACATGATTTCCATAAAGTTGATGCTACCTTTTATAGGATAATAATGATTACGTGTCGAGTTATGCAGATGGGAAATTTAGGGGTACGATAGGTATGTCACAAAGAACATACAGCGAATCACCAGTTCGTACCCCCGAACAATGGAAGTAATTATTCTAGTTCAATTAAGAACATGTCACAATTTTCTTGTTCACGTAGAATGCAACTGCAATGATCACGCCATGAGTTGTCATTTCGACCCAACAGTATTCGATTTAACTGGTCATGAATCCGGTGGTGTGTGTGATAACTGCCAGCACAATACAATGGGGCGTAACTGCGAACTATGCAACTCGTTCTTCTATCGTGACCCTCATCGTGACGTCACTGATCCAAACGTCTGTTTGCGTAAGTATGATATATAAGGTATTTTGTGTTCCTCATCTTGTATCAGTTGATTACGTCTTACTAATTCTGATTTTTGGTCGCACCTCGTAAGCTTGTGACTGCGACCCAAATGGTTCATCGTATCAAGGAATATGCGATCCAATATCCGGACAGTGCCAATGTAATCCAAATTTCGGGGGCAGAAGATGCGATACTTATGGAAATGGCTCATGGAATCCTACCAGCAGCAATCCAGGCACATGCATGAGCGAAAGTAAGTATATGTGGCACATCTGCATTCGTCATATTCTTTGTTTTTCTTTAGTCGAATTATGCTACTTAATCCTAATCTTTTATCGGGTTTTATTAGCTTGTGACTGTGACCTTTCCGGTTCACTGAATCAAGGAACCTGCTCTACTTGTATACTTAGACAATGTAATTGTAAACTAAACGTCGAAGGCAGGAGATGCGATACTTGTAGAGATGGCTTCTGGAATCTTACCGAGAGCAATCCAGACGGCTGCATACGTAAGTATAGTACCTGTATCAGGGTTATTTGCGCGTATTCAATTGTTCCACGTTTATATTTGAGGGGTAATTAATGCACGCAGAATGCTCTTGCAATACCTTCGGAACGCTGAATAGCCCACCCAGCCAAAACTGTGACAAAGAGACAGGCGAATGTATATGTAAAGTAAATGTAGTGGGACACAACTGCGACCAGTGCGCTCTGAAATATTGGGGACTGGATGAGAGCCCACAAGGATGTAAGCCATGCAACTGCGATCCGGGTGGCTCTGTGAACGACTACTGCGATGTCATTACTGGACAGTGCAAGTAAAAATGGTTGAATAAAAATTTTGTTGGCACTTTCAGAATGTAATTTGTAACATAACTACACGCGTTTTATCCTACAGATGTCGTCCGCATCTCACAGGACCCACCTGTAACACATCGGAGCCATTGTACTTCATCAAACCATTAAATTATTTGTTTTCGGAGGCCGAAATTGACGCGACTTGCGCAGGGGTAAGCTTGAATGCATGATGATGACTCAACCTGAATAATATGGGACTATTTTGTGTACGACTAAAATTTCAAATTTATTGAAATGTTATAGATATTTACATTTTTCTTAACTCTTATGTGTTACGAGATAGAGGCTTCCTCCATTTTCTGGCCCATTCCAGCCCACCTGTGGGCACATGCCACTCCGCGCTTCCTCCATTCGATTTCATTAGCGACTACCCTCCTCCACAGCGGACCTACTTCTTTCCTGATTTCATCTCTCCAGCGAGTCAACAGCCTGCCTTTTAATCGTTCTGTGTCGTACGGTACCGAAACTTCTGCTTTTTTACTCCATCTTTCTCCTTTTTGTCTTGCTATATGGCCCGCATATTTCCATCTCAATTTTTTCGTCTTACATCTTATATCTTTCATTTTCGTTTTATGTCTGGTTATCTCATTCCTAATTTTATCCCTCTTCTTAATTTCCAAAATACTCTTTTCCATTACTCTTTGGGTCTTCCGCAGCTTCTTAATATTGTTTTTCATCAGTGCCCACATTTGGGCACCGTACGTGATCACCGGATGTGTACAACTTTCCCATGTTTTTATTTCCAGGTCAAGATTTCTTTCACTTTTGTACATTTATTTTAGACTCCAGAAGTTCCAGCCTTTCTCGATCCTTCTACCTAATGCTTTCTCTTTTCTGTTCTCAAATTTCCCCGTTCGATACAATTTCTATCTTGCTGCTATTTATATACGTAGGCCTGCTATTTCACTACGAAATGCAATACCTGTGCTAATTCTGATATTTCTGCTACTAAATGATACCGTCACATCATTATAGAGATGCGATATCGATATACGAGCTCCAGACTCAGATTTGTGGGCTGGTATTCACCTCTGGTGGACTGGTCCTGGATACATTCGAGTTACCCCAAGCACGTTATTGGATTTTCCGATCGAACAGGTCGCCCAGAGTGTAGAATTCAACGCTATTGTCAGATATGAACTACAGGTAATAAGGTACCTATCTGAATTCTATAAACGGTGAAATCGAAAGAACCTTTAAATTACTTAGAATTGAGTATGGTTTCAGACGATAGATGAAGAGGAATCCAATTATGAGCTAAAACTGATTCTCATCAGATCCCATACAGCAAATAAGAATAAACTTTGCGCCGGAAATGGTATCAACGATGTCAGAGAGGTGGTGTTGAGAACAGGTAGTTCAAAACTGATTTTCCTTACTGTTTTATTTTTGGGTCAACACATGGTGAATATACACTGCCAGACAAAAGTCTGTATCCAACCCTAAAAAAAATCATGATTCTTCCTCTATTAGCAAAACGAAGACAGCAAATGACTGGAAATTTAGATGTAATAAGGTATTTCTACAGCATTTCTCTCTTCACGCGTGTGCTGTGGAGTTATTCAGGCATACTCGATACAGACAAAAAAAAATCTTCAATGTAGGAAAAAATCGCGTACTTCGTATCTATAAGAAACAGATGTAAGACGAGAAAGGTTGACGAAATTTTGATAAAATTAACCAGAAATGGATCCTAGTAACGCGTGTTGCCGCTACGGGCCCGAATCATGGCTCGTAACCGGCTCGGCATGCTCTCAACGCACGGATCTCCTCCTGTGGTATGGCTTTCCATAAGGAAATTTATGGGGGGGAGGGAGGATTACGAGCTCGTATGCGTCTATTCAGTCTATCTCAGGTCTGGTTCAAGTCTGGGCTGTAAGTTGGTCATTCAAGTTGTGCAATTTCGACTTCTTCCAAGAATTTGAGCGTTTGCCATGCTACATGCGGTCGCGCGTTACCTTGCATGAACAAGGAGCCCCCACCCACAATTGGAATATGAGGCTCGACATAATTTAGGAGAATGTCCTCAATATACACTGAAGCGTTCACGGTGCCGCTGTCACAAAAATGGAAATTTGTCCTAGCATCATGCGAAATACTACCTTAGACTATAAACGGAACCACCGAAGAAATTCGACCTCCATGTAAACACATGTTGAGCATATTGTTGACCAAGGTGTCTCCATGCACTTACACGTCCATCCGGTCCTGCGAGAGAAAATCTGGACTCATTCGTGAAGAAAACCCACTTCAAATGATTACGGACAAAAAACAAGCGTCGTCGTCGGTGTTCCATGGTGAGTATTGGGACTGTACCGGTTTACAGTTACATAAACCATATTCGCGAAGTCGGCGACGGACTGTTCGAGAATTCACAGACATGTTACGAAAGAAATTCACTTCCCCAGCTATTCTACTCGATGTTAAATAAGGATCTCGCATCGCTATTCTCGCAATATTTCTACCTATCCTCTCGGATATCTATAGCTCTTGGACGGCCATACCGCATGTATCGTCGGTAAATGTGATCCACGGTACCATGCGCCAGATTATACTGCAGAGCGACAGAACGACGGCTTCTACCCTCGTTAACGAGTGCAATAATTTGCGCAAAAATTTCCAGCGAAATAGACATATTTTAAAATTTGCAAACTGGCGCGAATATTTCCAATGCTACTACCTTAATCAACGTTTACAAGCCTCTGAATTTAATTGTAAACAAATCTTTGTCTACAATGAACAGTGTAGCCGCATTTCGGAAACTTAAATTTTTCCCACAATTTTCTGTATGGCTAAGCGTTCTACGGAACAGACGACAATAGAAAAAACAGCATGAGAATATTATATCCTCAATTCCAGTCACTCGCGTGCGTTCATTTGCATCAGAACATAAATAACGTATTTTTCTGGCGGGAGGATAAAGACTTGTGTCCGGCAACGTAGGTTGGTTAGCCCTTGGGACAGTAAACCATAAAATAGTTGGGTGGCATCATAGGTAACAGAGGGGACAAGGGAGATAATTAGTCTCCCTTAAATTAGTTGAGGAACATTACCTCCATTAGAAATATGCAAGTATCTTGTTTAAAAATATCAGACTACCAAACCAAAAAATTACAAATTTACTGACAACTGTTTTCTAAAGTGCGATCACTAATACGTATAAGTTAAAAACCATAACCAACATAACATTTTCGTAATGTGATCATTCTTCTTGTTCCAGGTTCAACCAGTGTAGTTGAACCATCGTTCTGTTTAGAAGCACATAAGAATCACACCCTCAGATTGCAGCTCACGTACCGTGGTAGCCGGAATATTTCTACCGTCTCGATCCTGATTGATTCAGTTCGTATGCCTTCGAAAAGTAACATTATTCGGTTGACCATTCTCGAATACACGTACATCATTTGTAACGAAAGAATCGATCGATTATATAGATCCTTCTGACTCCCTACTTCGAAAGCATTCCATTTATGGAACCTGGAACTCCATTGGGTGACGGCAGACTGGAAGAATTCAAAGACTGTAGGGAAGCTGTTACCTCATCCGCAAGCATTCCTTTATCGCCACTCTGCAATGCGTACCATTTTAGTATCGGAGCGTACATACACGGAGGCGGATATCGTAAGTAGGTAATAATTGCTTGACAAAGAATGAAAAACAGAATAAACAGGTTCATAAGTTTGTTCTCACTTATAGCTTGCGAATGCGACCCAATCGGATCGAAAACTGCCATATGCGAACCAGTAGGCGGCAAGTGCTATTGTAAGTCGAATGTAGATGGTCGTAAATGCAATCGTTGTTCTCTTGGCACTTACGAGTTCGGACCCGAAGGATGTAAAGGTGCTACAAACTGTTTCCAAATACCCACTAACAACTTCCGACTTACTACCATAGAATTAATGATTAGCCTCTCTATCTTACGTCCTTAGCGTGCAACTGTAACAACAGTGGAACACTGGACAATACCCTCTGCGACGAGCAAACTGGTCAGTGTAGGTGCAAGCCGCATGTCTACGGTCGTTCGTGCGACCGATGTCAGCCCGGCTCGTGGAATTTCCCGAACTGCCAGCTTTGCACATGTAACGGCCACGCTGATACTTGCGATCAGGTTACGGGCGTTTGTATCAACTGCAAGAACTCCACGGAAGGCAGTCATTGTGAAAAGTAAGCGGCAGATTCTCATATTTTTTCGCTCTGTTAACTCATCGCATCCTTATTAGAAAGGTAGTGGGTAGATAAATTTAGACGCTAGATTCACTAAATACCCTCCTTGGCTGCTGTCTGAGTGCTATTGGAAAGGAGGTAGAAGATTACTCTTTATTCGTTCCTGAGCAACTGTATTTTTTATATTAAATAAAATTACTAAGAACTTCCATCAACACTGTTGTTCTATCCGCATCAGCAATATTAGGCCATAATTAAGAATACTTCGAAAAATGTTACGCCGCAAATTTATAAAAAAGCTGTCAGAGGAGGCGCGCACCCAAAAATAGTATTTCTCGGGAGGGCTAAAACGTAGAGAAAAAAACGATATTCGGGAGTGGTGCAAGCCAAAACATGTTTGCATTTTTAAAGCAAAATACTCTTTAGTTAATCGATCGGAAAAAAGAACTTTCTCGGGGGCTATAAGCTCTATAGTCACATCGTAGGTACGCGCTTGTAGCTTGTACATACAATTCAACAAACAGAATACTCATCAACTTTTCGTTCTCCGAATAGGTCACAAATCTCAGTCAAAGACGGTGAGTACTGTACCCTTTTTCGTTATCACCAACAGAAAACGTGTCAACGTGAGTAATATTAATGATTATAGGTACCTACCATTAGTATTTTTAAAATTCGCTACAATATGGAACATAGACTCCGTGGCATAGCGGTAAGAACTCGACTTCGTAACCCGAAGGCACCGGGTTCGATTCTCAACGCTGGCATCGTTATTAGTAAATGCAAGAAAGATCTCGTCACACATTCTTACACCGCATTCTGATAACGTACACAGAGTCACAACCACTTACAGCAGAGGCTCCTGAGAAGTGACTAATCGGTCGCCAGTATCTGAAAGCTGTAAATGGGTAAGGCGCTACCTGCCGGTGCTCGTTGAACTCACCGTCATAAACCATGGGGCTAGGGATACGGGTATTCGACAGGAAGACAGCGCAGTCTCGAACTAGTCGGCAAGAAGTGAAGAAGGCTAAGACAGCTCTCATAGGCTCCCCGACGTCCCTGAGGTGATGCTCGAAGGGGCGGTTCCAGGGCTCGGGTTAAGCTCAAATGAAAAGAGAGAAGATGGAACATAGAACTAAAAAGTAAAACGCTTTGCCTGTAGCCTGCGATTGTGATTTACGAGGAACTGATCCAAAACGGGTGCCGTGCGATAAAGATACGGGGCAGTGTTCCTGTCTCGCAAACGTCACCGGTATCTCATGCAACCAGTGTGCCCCGAATCACTGGAACATTGAAAGCGGCAAGGGTTGCGAACCTTGCGGCTGTGATATGGCCGGATCTGAATTGGGACAGTGTGATCAAGTAAGTCCGCACACTTTTGCTTTATACTGCGAGAATTTTGCTCCGAATTTGTGATCCTGAGAACATACATATGTGATGTATGCGTAGTTCTCTGGGCAGTGTCATTGCAAAAAAGGATTTGGAGGACGTCAGTGCGACAAGAAAAAACGGTCAGTGGACTACATCGAAACGTCTTCTTCTAATATCGTTCGACAAAAAACGAGATCGAATCAAGTTTAAATTACAATGAAGAAACACTTCAAAAACTTTTCAGCTTCGGGAAAACTTCAACCAAGTACCATGTACTAAGTAAGAGTAATAAGTATTAATCACTCTAACGAAGGGCACTATTCACGTTCGTCGTTCCAATACATAATTATATGTACTTGTTCTTTCTTCTTTACATTTAATAACTCATATGGACACACACTGACATAAAATGGTGGAAAAATGAGGCAAATTACCAACCCTTTTCGAGAAGACACATTTCAAGTCTGTTTAAGCTTATCCTTGCCCTGGTAATTAAGAGAAACATAGGGGCGTGAACTTTTTCTGAAATTTCCATGCAGTGAAGAATTTTACCTCCATCACGAACGCAATAAAAAAAACTTGGATTTCCAAGTGTTTGTCTGGATTATTCAGAGACAGCCACTTTCCTTCACTGACGCCTAACGGCAGATTTCCCTCACCGTAAATAGACTGAAACTCATAGGCGTGTCTGCCAGGTGTGCCGAGTGTGCTTGGGCACACTCTACTTTTTCTAGAATTTCTTTCCCTCCACTAATATAGTTACGATAATATAAACTATTATTCATTTTTTATTTTCATTACAAATTAGAGCTAATATTTGGTCAAATCTGGAATTCGCCAAAGTTGCAACACTGACTATCGAAAATATAATATTGCTATCGGCTTGGAGCGTTCTCTTCCTACCTATCAGCAGGAGTGAACAAAATCACTGAACTGCGGACTCGAATTACAAAGTACTGATTACTTTTTTTGAACTGAATCATGGATGAGAGATACGGGCATCAAAAGTGATCCGAATCACTAACCTCGGATCATTTTTTCCATTGTTCTTTCCCAGTGTTTTGATCCGAATCGCGATGTATGGTCATTTACGATTCATACAACCTCAAAATAAATGTGATCCGAATTATGGATCACGGGTCGACCAAGAGACAAATTAACCTATGACGTCAGTTAAATCCATTATCACCCATCACAGTAATGTCACTGCTGAAAGCTGCAGCCAGTATTTCGAAGAAAATTGTACACAACTTTTTAACACATAACTTCTCACAAGAAACAATCACATCTTGTTCGGAATCGAATATTTTAAAAATGAAAAATAATTAAGGAATGTAAACTCGATTTTCGTAAACTAGAAACTTCCAGCTTTAATCTGAGCCATTCTATCTCAATTTTTTATGACAGGTACCATAAATAAACTAAGCACTTCTCAAGTTCGCTACTTCAATACCTGTGTTATCACTAGCCACTATTTGTGTCCGCGATAATTTTGCAGTAAATAAAATAATCATTGGAAGTACGCTTACATAGAACCTGTATCCTAGGAATGGTTGCAGTCGGGTACAAAACAATTCACCATGTTTACACGAAAGTTTTAAGAAAAGCAAAATTAGTAATCCGCGTAAATTGTTGCAAAAATACTTATAGGTATATAACTTTTGGCACATCCTACTCCTAAGGTCCAGACACGCTTATGCTGAAACTGAGAAAGTGCCATACACTTCAGGTGAATCATTCAATAGGAAAGGATAGCAGCCGTCATCCTCACCTGTATCTCTTCCAGAATAAGCAGCTGGGCAGGTAGGTCTCGCGATTCCTACCGTTTTACCTCAGTCTACGAACGGCCCTTTCAACAAGGCGATGTTTTCTTTGGCAGTCGGATCGTTTGTAATTACGGTAACTCACCCCTCGCTTTCGCTTGTGCCTAGTTCCGGTAAACTTCCACAAGGGATATACGGGTCAGCGTGCTAGTGTCCAGTCACTAACTTCGGCGAATTCTAGCTTTGCGTGTTGTTTGACAGGCCGGCGGCGCAGAGCGAGGAGTGAGTACCACAAAGGAGTGTAATCCAACAGAGATGACCGCGACGTCGCTGAGGAGATTACTCTCACAACAATCATTTCCAGTACCGAGAACTAGCGGGGGGATTACCGAGCGCACTATCTATCCACATCAATAGGTACTGCGGTGCTGTTCTCTAAAATTATGCGCGGGGCCGGGGGAGGGGGTTGCAGATGAAACCTGTTCATTAGCCGTAGGGAACTGGAAACTGAACCCGCGTAGTAAGGATACAATACAGGCATGATACCACTCATCCACAGAATGACCATTATCACATAATGGTTCCCTACATTCGGCAATTAATCATGGAATTCTGTCTTGATTACACGTATACCAAACGTATTAGAATCGCGATATAATGTTGAGACTGACATCATCCTTAGAATCCCTTTTATCTTTTTCAACATTCAGATGCTAGTCTTCTATGTTTCTCTTCAGAAAGTCTTTCATGGTCACTATCAGGAACAAGGCATTCCTCTCGCAGAACACATTACCACCAGCATCTAAAAGACGGGTGCTGTTTTTGTATCGGTGTTGTGGGTCGCTTACAAACGCAGTGGGACACATAGGTGTTGTCAACTTCGAGGAAACTCCATATTCAACGGATCTGTCACTCTTTGTTGCGTGTGTAGGGTGTGCCAATTCACTTTTAAAAGACAACAGGACACAGTGCAACATTTACAGAAAACCCACCCACACAGACGCAATAATACCCAACGACTCCTTCCACCATCAAAAACACAAAATAGCAACAGAGCAGTCAAAATACTAAACGCAACAGAGATCAACAAAATTAAACAAATAGCAAGTAACAACAAATACCAGCCACAAAAAGTAGACAGAATAATTAAAAAACACAGACACTGAACCAACAACCACAAAAACAAACAAATACGCAGGCGCAATACCATTCACAGGAACACATACATACAAAATACAAGAAATCCTCAACCAATACAACATAAAACTCAATCAAAAACAGACCACCTCTGACCAAACAAATAAGCAACGACAATACAGAAACAAAGGACAAAAACAAAACAACAGTAGCGATGTATACAGACTGGACTGAGAACACTGTGATATGACCTACATAGGAGAAACAGGCAGAAAATTCACAACCAGAAATCAAAGAACATGAAAAATCACAGAAGCTAAATGATGACAAATCACTGTTTGGAAAACACTGCAATGACCAGGGACATAACAATGACAAATTGACAGAAAAGTATAAGATTCTACACATAGAAAACAACATAAGGAAAAGAAAATTAAAAGAACAACTAGAAATAATAAAGGCAAAAACAAAATAAAACAACCTAATAAACACAACAACTAACTTCCAAAGCGAGAACTTATTCCAACTAATAACATAACCGCCATGGATTGAACGGACTGCACAATTACAGACAACTAATAGGAAGCACACAACTAATAACACTCATTGATTGGACAGACTGCATATGAAGGCAACCAATAGGAGCACAAGACTAAACAGGTTTACCATACGGTACTACTCTCGACAGGACCACGAGAGACTAGACTCATTTAGGGTACTCCACTGATGATGGCATAACAGCCAAAAGCGCTCTGGAATACAGATGGAAAAAAAGTGAATTGGCACACTCTACACACGCAATATTACCAAGTTCACTCACACTCAGAAATGGACACTTAACTGTCACTTTTTGGTGAAATGACTTCCCTGACATAGGTGCCCCACCCCCTACTGATACTCAGAGAAACATGTTATGTTGGAAATGTGTAACTTCGGGAAATTCCCGAAGCTGACAGAAATGAAATCCAGAGGGGTCATTCACCTTTCCAATCAAATTATTTAACCCCCTCCCACAAGTATAAGTCCAAAATGAATCCGACCGCTGCACCAAAGAGCATTGGTACATGGATATGTCGTCCAGGCGAGGCGACCGCGTCAACTCATAAACCCACATTCCAATTCCAACACCTTCTCTAGTCGTCCATTCTCGGCTTCACTCGGCATTCTCCTTGTCGGCTGGTCGAGACGTGAGAGAACGAATGACTGTGTAAAAAGGAATACGCAACTACATAGTATTTCGTAATGGTAATATTTTTCTGAGGAATGTTTTTTTGCGGAGCGTTTTCTGCGGAATTTTCTTCTTTCGCGTAGCAAGCCACTGGACATATCCATGTCAAAGAAGAAAAAAAATAATAAATTAAATTTAAATTAAAGCACGTACGTAGGTTTTACCGACTTTTCGAAGGAAGGGAGGTATTATTTTAGTTAACCTAGTGGTGGACGACTTATTTTATTCAGAATGAACAGTGCCACAAATCCGATATTGAAAACGTTTTATTCTGACGCGTTTTTGGCTTATTACAGGACAAAGAATGTACAAAAATGTAATTTGAGGCCATACTATGCTAAAAACGCTTCGGAATGGACAAGTTTCCGGCACTGAATCTACAGTACTGCTATTCATTCTACATAGAATAAATCATCAACCACTTGGCTAACTGTAAGAGCCGTGTACCTTGTACCTACATTAATTTCAATTTTTATGTTCCTTCGACTTCTACAAGGGGAAGGGGCCAAAATTTGGTGGGTAAGGTGAATGCCCCTCAGGATCTCATTTCTATAAATGGCCGGAACTCAACATACTTATCCAAGGATCAGGGAGGGAGGCACGTACGATAGGAGGAATATTTGACCTCAAAGGTTACAAATCCGTTAAATGCGGACATTCCCCGAAGTCGATGATCCAAGGATAATGATTCACATAGGGACACATCTTTGGTATCAGGAAGGAAATACTCTAACGCAGCAATCCATGGGGAAAGCGATGGCAAGCTACTCCTACAACCCTGTCTAATTACCCGTGCAACATGTGTCTGATACACCATCCCACTCGGCAAGACTTGAGTTGCTCTTACCTTATACAGGACGCAAACTCCGGCGTGAATGAGCAGACACTGAACGCTGTTGACTAGTAACTGCAACGAGAACAATATCCCGAAGTATTTGTTCGTGCTCCAGAATACGGACGGATATCGGACCGAGTAGATGAACAAGGCCAGCGCGTAATTCAGATACTCGATCGATACGGATCCCAAGTTCGTATCATCTGCGAACAATACAAGTACACGCCATCGATTATATTTTATGGAAATATACCATGTACCAGTATTACATGTTAAATATCGAATATAAAAATAAATAATACAGGAAATTCACGCGTAGTTTAACTCCTCGACATTGATAGCGTGTTTGGGTGATTCGATGGAATCGCGAAATCGAAATGTAGTCGTCGTGCAAATTGCATTACTATGCAAATGAGAGAGCTATTTTCAATTACTGAACGAGTACAATGCGACGTGATTTCGTCACGCTTCAGATTCTCCAATTCTGCTTTCCAGCCCCCCCCCCCCTATAGGTCGGAGAACATCGGTACAATCGCATGCATATAATTAGTGCAGAAGAGTAAATCGAGCTGCAAATACATGTATGGTGTGTACTAACCTCCGATGAGTATTTCCTGGCCCGGTGTCACGGACAAGGGCAACGATTTCGGCTGATTGCTGGACGCGGTTGTCGTGGCCATCACCATAGTCGTCGTGAAATTCAGGGATACCAGCGAGCCCTGGTGCGGTATCAGGAAATCTAAATCAGTCTTCCAAATCATATCTGCGGCAAAAGAATAATAATTTCGGTCACACGGGGATCATATAGAAAGACACGTATGCGCACAAAACTAGGAAGAAAGAGCGAGATTATTAGGTAATTCAAGTTCATCGAGTTTTCGGTTCGTTAAGTTTCGAAAACCGAATTCTATTATGCGCTCGTATTTGGGCGAAACGAGGGGCAATTTAGGCGTATTTTCCCGACAACTACGTACACATCTATACAGGATACAATAAACTAGATACATGTATCCACATCCCACGAAATGGTGCTTTCTTCCTCTTCAAAAATGTACCTCAATCCAGTTCTCCGCCTCTTTGTTTCGAATGTTACAGGTCGAACGCAAAATTGGAATCGAGAACACGGAGAACGACGTAACTGTCGCAGGATGTCCGCAGATTTTCCAAAATCATTCTAGATGGCGAAATCTGGGCAATCGGAACAAATAGGACAAAAAGAGGGTTTCAGGAAACAAGCAAGATTTTGCGAAAAATTATTACGGGTAATAGCCCAACGAACCAAGCAAACACTTATCCTATCCCGATCTACATAACTATAAGAAGCTTTATCCCCCCCCCCCAGAAATCGTGTTCCTTTTCGAAATATCGAAAACTATCGCACAAAAGTAATAGGAAAAAGTTTTCGAACAAAAATCGTAGACCGGGTTCGTCATAAGAACAGCACTTGTAACATTTTTTTCATGTTTGTTCTGAAAATGTGATAAATGGTTAAATGGGGGGGGGGGGGTAAAAGAGCCATCTATATCCTGATACAGAAAAATTCAAAAAGATATGTAACTAAATTAACATAGAGTAATGTGTGCACATGTGTACATTTATCAGAATGCACACTACTTCGACATAAAGCAATTTTGTTGGATTTGTACAATATTTTTTGGCATTCTTGGATACCACACAAGAAGGATTACATCCAAACATCGAATATTCGGTATCTAAGCTTTCAGGTAGAATTCAATACTGATATTAGTCTGAACTCAAATTGAAAATCATCACACCAAACGCAAGAGTCTAGGTCAAAAATGTCGTGAACACTACAAGTACCAACTTTATAGTTTTCAACGTAGCTGAATACATTTCTGTTAACAGTTTGACCCTAAATACAAAACTATGGCACCAGGATTGGGAATCAGGGTAAAATATGATAAATACGTATAATAAGGAATAAGCAATTTAGGGCTTTTGGTTTATCAATCTAATTTTCTCATTCAGATAATGGGGGGAATGGGGGGGGGGCGGAAAATTCTAGCTTGAAAATCAATTCTAGTATTTCAATGGTCGCGTAACTCAGTTTTAGTGTTAGCTTGAATCTCCAACGCTAAATCTAGAACAGTGATGATAGAAGGATACGACGATACGAATTTCGTGAATATTCTTTACCAATGTTGTAGTTTGGTTTCTTATCCATTTGAGTTTGGTGTTTCACTTTTCCTTACACTTTACTCCTGATTCTTTTACTTTCAGTTTGCAACTTAGTAATGATTTTGTTATAATATTACGAATAACTCAGCAGTTTGGCTGGACAGTTTTTGTGTTTTCACTCGTAAAAACTTGTAAGAAATTCTTCCTGGCGTTATTTTAAAAATAAAACGAAAAAACCATAGTAAGAATTACAAATTAGGAAATCAGCAATAGTAAAACCTCCTTGATCACTACTTCATTTTTTTATTAGTAAGACAGCAGCGCGCCACGTGGCCTGCGGAATCCGAATACGCACACACACACAAAAAAAAGCAAACATGATGTTTTGATATAATACATAATTTTTAATTATGTGGGGGGAGGGGGCACGAATCGATACAACAAGAGAAACATAATTTCGTCAGTATGGTAAGCGTAGAAAATACAAGTTATGGAAGTATGGAAGTAAGAAATTGGACAAATGTCAAATTTAAATCCATTTTGTTCACAAAAATCTAAGAATAACAAAAAATTGTTTTTGTATCCATCGAGGCCTGCGTGTCTAAGTACCAGCGGACTTCCTTAACAATAATAATTATCATCTTTATAATAATAATTTCAATCAAATTTATACGTATGAATAATGAAAAAAATAAATTTTATAGCCATGGAAATTATATATGAGAAATTAACGATTTTGATCGTAATATGAATTCAACAATTTAAGGGGGGGGGGGAATGAATTCTTAGAGGATAATTTTGCATTGGCGCGTTTTCTTCAACATCACAAACGCGCTTATGACGCTCCCCGTGACGTCACACGAGTGAGTTACTGTTAGCAAAAATACGCGTTTTTGTTCCAACGAACGTATCGACTCTTCGACTCCCGTAAGAAAAACACACGGAACAAAGATCAATGTGTTACTAACTTACCTGAGAATAAGAAATTTGTTAGAAACCAAAGGTACATATTTTTTTCAGAAGGTTCTGAGCATTAGCTAATATGTAAACTTTTGGTTTTTAACAAATTTCTTACTCTCAGGTCGAACCATAATGATCTTTGCTACTCGTGTTTTTCTTACGGGGGTCGATATGTGCGTTGTAACAAAGACGGGTATTTTTGCTAACAGTAACCATGCAGTAACTCACTCCGTGACGTCACCGGAAAACGCGCCCATTCTTCATGAATGACGTTTCTAGAACAGATGTGAAAAAATTATCGGGCACAATGGATCTCACTCGGTCTAGAATAATTTCAATTTCAATATTTTTTCTGCGCGTAAAATAGTTATTCAAATTTTTGAAAAATAACTTATTTTTTCTTTCTTTCTTGAAACAGGAACAGGGAGAGGCGGCTCAGTCGAGATTAGTAATGTTAGCACAAGGGGAGTAAGGTAGGATTTTTCATGTATTGGGGCACCGTCCTCGACAAATTTCTCCGAAGTTCCGCCAGAGCACCAGTTATGAGAAGAGAGAAAAGAATCAACCTCCAAGGATTTTACAAGTCAGAATTTTCGGGAAATTTTCGCCAAAATTCAGTAGGTTGGTAAATAACAAAACTATAGAAAAATATTTCTTTCTGCTCGTCAATAAAACTATCATGAATTTTAGTCAGTATTTCTCCCACTCACACCCACTACACATTTTATTCACGCTGGACGCGAATGCCGCCTACTACCTCTTTTTACCCCTAAATTTCCGTATTTGTCTAGACTAGAACGCGTTTACGATAGCAATCTTATCGATCTCCCTTGTTCCCTCCAACCATTCTAGTACGAATTACCTCTCCGTACAGAGGATACTTCGCAGAATAAATTAATTTACACGAATCTCTGGAATTCGATTATGAAAACAAATATGGACGAGTGAACGAAGCCCAGGAGGCACGTTCCGGCTAATGGCGTTTGTACGACGAGGTGGTAATTTTTCAAAAAACCGAAAAAATTACCCCAACTATAGTCGTAAAAGGCCGGTAATTCTTCCCTTCCGCGAGTTTGTTTCCAGATTTTTCAATTACGAATGCGAATCGCGTTTCGCGCGTAGGGTTGGGGAGGCACGCTAATGGCGTCAAAATCGAGCGCTTCGATGAGAAAACTGGCGAAATTTAAAATGTAAATGTTTTCGCCGATTACGGCGTCGACAAAAGGGCGATTTTCTAGCCTAACCACGCGCGTTAAATTCGGCGTCGTGCCCGAGGAAAGGCATAACATCGGGCGGTTACAATGGCACAGGCCGAAAACGAAAAGCGAAAAGATATCGGCGCGTCGAAATTCGCGCCCGAAGCTAATTAATTTTCGACGACGCCGTACAAGCCGACAGAATCTTTCCGAACACGTCGACGAATCAGAAAAGTACAAGTAACAAATGTTCTTCTTTTCAGCCCCTTCTACTTCTGCATTGTGGTAAACACTTCAGAATGATTGACGAGCGGCTCTGCCACGATTACAGTTCGTTAAAAAGGTAAGATCACGATAACAGCTTTAGTCGAGGTTTCCTGTACAGTAATCACAGATCATCGTTGCAAATTGGCGATCTAGAAATAGCGGCAACGAAAAGTCCGACGGGAAAATCCTGTCAATGGGGTGGAAATATTTCGATGCGCAAAGTGGCACTGCACGGTGGCTCGAGACTTCGAACATGAGAATCGCCGGAAAGAATGTACGGTAGTAGCCCTTTGGGTGGCACCACTAGTGGCCAGTTGTGTATTGCAGGTACGCTCAAGCAATTGCTCAGCAACACTTGAAGAATTTCAAAGAAAACGACTGTACAGTGCAGAGTGCAACACAAACACAGAAATTACACTTAAATATTGTAACTAATTTTTTACTGCGACTTGGCCCAACCTGACGCGGACTACGCTTATGAATATGTGAAGGGTAAAGAATCAAAACTCACACTTGACATTTTACTTCAAGGGTGCAAATAGGCAAAAGACTGTACACGGGTGCAGGAATATCTTTGTTGCGTCTGTGAATGTGCGATATGTATAACAGACCTACTCCACGTTCACAGGCGCAGCAAAGATATTCCTGTACTCGTGTACAGTATTTTGCCTATTTGCGCCCTTGAAGTAAAATGAACACGATTTGTTAAGGTTCATGGATCCTCAATTTTACGAGAACATCCATTGACTTTCGACTCCTAATCAACGAAGAACACAAAAATGAAATTACGAAAAAATTTATCCCTCCGCATCCAAACTCTAACACGGAAAATGCAAAAACTGTTTTCTCAAAAATATCCACCTTTTATGCAGTCAATGAAGTTCCGCCGACTGTTATAACTTTTCAGAAGAGAACTGAAAATTGTAGAAAATGTTTTAAAAAAAATGATTTAAAATGTTATTTTTCGAACTTTTTGTGTCGGGAAGGGGGGGGGGGTAGAAACTAGAAAGTAGAAAGGCCGGATGTCAAGGAATGGGAAAATGAGAAAAATGACAAGAATGTTATTTTTTCGATTTTCTCCCGTGGAGAGTGAGTAGAAGCGGAAGTTGGCCTGCGATTGTTACGGCGGTGGCTTGTGCAACTGATTTTCTCGGTGGCCGGTCTGATCCTAGTCCGTCCCTGCTCCGCACCATCGACGAATTTTCCGAGCAAAAGTTGTCGCAACAAAGTTTTTGCGAACGTTCCTCGGTCGGGACTTCTGGTGTCCAAGGGCTGCCACAAACGAGGGAGGAATCGAAAATAACGAGAAACTCGTCGACGATAAGTCATCGCATCAACTTTATCTACTGTCATCCGAACCCCTTCCCTCCACCTCGGTTCCCTCGCTGCCATCTATAAGAAAATTTGGATACTCGTCACTGGTCACCCTTCGATGAAAATATTTTAAAATTCCGGCGGATCTGTCTCGGCGATGTAATGCCCGCGAGTTAATTAACTATTGAAAAGTTTGCAAGCTGGAGGACACGACAGGGTGATCTTCAGGTGCGACACTTCTTCGAAATAATTAAGTTAAATGAATTTCGCGCACGTAAGTCCAAGACTGCGGCGCGATTTTACTCTTCCTGATGCTGCGGTTTCGACGCGAAGCAAGAACGATGTCGTTTCGGAGTGCAAAAGAGAGTTCTTCTTTATAGGGGATTACTTTTTTATTGCCCAGAATGCCTTCGCTTTTATTTGCAGTCTAACAACCACAATAACGGAACGAATGAAGACTACACAAGAACCATTGTCCTGCGGAAAGTATAGAAAACTTTTGTCAATTTGAAGTTCAAGGAGCAAGATGGAAAATTCATGCTACAGAGGTTTTCAAATTAGTGAAAGTTCAAAGTAAAGAGTGTCGGAGAAATTTTCAAAGTAACGAGGTTTCATGGAAAAAATCTAGTTATACAACATTTTTAGAGGCCTGTTACAATTTGAAAGAAATCAGTACTTTTTCGTAGTGAGTAAGCGATGTTAAAGATGCTCGATCTATCGCATTTTCAAGTTGAACGGTAGTAAATACAGCATTATCAGTGTCTGTCCTTTGAAAAATTCCGTACGACTTCCAAAAATCCTTTCTCCTCTTTCATTGTTACATTCCTTCATCGTTCGAATTAAAATGCGCCAAGAAGAAATAGACACAGATACCACCGAAAAAAAAGTTGAGAGATTTGACTATTCAGCAAGTTGATAAAAAGGTGCCTTTGATAGATTTTAGATTTTCGAGACGAACTTCAAGAGATACATTTCTTCCTGGTTACTTGTTGCCTCTGCTTTCAAAAGACAAATCCCCCCCCCCCAATAAGACTTCCCAACGCCACCGTATGAGAAGTGTTTTTTAAAACGCAGTAAGTGCATTTGTTTGCTCTTCTTTCTTGTATTGGAATACGATGATGTGATCTCCAACCTATCAATATCTTTTTGGAGAACTGTAAAAACTTATTTCCCTATCTTCCTTCATCTTAAATATCAATCCAAAAGTTTTCGGAGTCTTTGTCAGCTCATATTTTCACGAATACTTCAGTTTTGAACAAATTTCTTGATTGCGATATCCGTTAAGATTGGGACAAACAAAATTTTGTTAAAAATCAGAGAAAAATCATTCAAAATTGGGATCTGTAGAGAGTTTGGGCTCACTTTAAAATAGGCAAATAAACGGATTTAATGCACCTTGGAAAAGCACTTCGAATATACACTGAATTTCCTCCATGCTGCTTACAGATATGTTATAAATGGCCAGCAAGGTTGGAAAAAGATTCGAATCCGCTTCGGGGAATTGGATTCGTATCAGTGATTCGGATCCAATGGACGACCCGGATTCGTAAAATGTATTCGAATCTTTTTAGTGGATTCGTCGGAATTTTTTATTTAGCCGTATAAGGCGCTGAAGTCGCCTAATATAGCCGTCCGGTTTGGTCACTTTTCTTTTTTAACGCAAAAATATCAAAAAAACATATGAAAAGCTAAGAAACTTCCTCCTGGCCTCCTCAGTTGAAACATTAACATAGCTGAAAGTATGTTTACCATGATTACATCGAACAAGATCCAGTTTTTGGAATATTTGTTCTTTCTGAAGAAAAGAAAATGTCAACAATTGCTGAGTGAGTAAAATAGATATCGTTTATTTTCATTTTCATTTTGTAACAGCAAAAAAAGATTCCATGATTCTTAAAGATTCGATCCACTCCATTTATTCGAATCCGATTCGAATCACAGTAAACGTAAATCATTCTCGAATCATATTCGAATAAAAAAAAATAAAATAAAAAAAAATATTAAAAAATAGTGATTTGTGGATTCAGATTTGCATCCAATTTTAGTGGATTCGTTTTCAACTTTGATGGCCACCAGTAACGTCGCATAAACTAACACTGGGGGCATTCTTATAGTCCTACACTCATCGGAAAAAATCATAAATAATATTTTAAGGAAACCATCGATTGTTGCTATCAGTTTTTCTCTCACTTCCCCTAGACTTGAAAATTACAAAATTTTGAAAATCATGGCCGTTTAAGGAGGGGGCGGGATCTGGAGGATAATGGCCCACATGATCGTCCAAAATAGTTTTTTCAGAGAAGCTATTTGAAAAATTAGAGAAATTTTGCTTGCTTTGCTTGCCAGTGATAAATCACTTCTAAGGGCCACTAACATGAAACGCACCCCATAAAAAATTTTGGTACCAGGCCTATTAAGAATCTGAAACGTTTCTAATAAATACACAATCAAAAAAATTGAATTTGAAACACACAAACAGACAAACTTACACTTTTATATATGTATATTAGAAGATTAGAGATTTTAAAATAAGTTTTCCAGTAACGGACATTTAACATTTCAGAGTTGATTGCCCTTTCTCGAGTCTTCTATTAGTTGACTCTGATTGGACATTTTTTGCCTTCTGAAGGAAGTAGACCCTTTAACTCTAGATTTTTCTTTGACCCCCTGTCGACCAGACAGGACTGCCAACTTTTGGGAAGGAGTTATGGATTTTGGCAAGACTTTTTTTTTCTCATGATCCTGATCACAACGCCAGCAAGATAAAAGTACATGACTCCTGATATTTTCGAAAGGAGAAAACTTTTACCATTTTTAAGCGTAATTATTCACTGATAATAAAGTTTGATAGAATATACCTATTTTCCCGGGTATAACACGCAGTAGAAATTTGAAAGACATGTATCAAAAATAAAATTTCCTGCAACAGACACGAAAATGCATTCCCAAATAACATGCAGTGCGTAATCCCGATTTATTCAAAATGGTGCGTATTACACGCGGGAAAATACGTTAAGCTATAAATAATGTAGTTCATTATTCACGGAATCATAATTTCAAGATTCGGATGAAAATTCCGTGGCTTTTCCCTGACCATTCAAATTCCATGATCAGATCATTAGTTAAAAAAACAAAATTATTAGCGCTCGTTTTTCAGCCAATTCAGGAAAATTATCTGCTAACTGAAATATGAGTCGTTAAAACTCAATTTTGGATTACTGAATGAGTTGGAATTCTTCTTTGAACTCAGCGCCCATTTTTTCAGCTTCATTAAAAAAAAAAACTATCGGCTAATTGTAATAAAAGTTGTTAAAAAAGTTAAAAATTAATTTTGGACCACTGTGCGACCTCAGATGCGAGTCAGATTTTTCAGCTATTTTTTCCCGGATTTACCATTTACTTTTTAGTGGAATCAGAAAAAAAAATAAAAAAAGAATGTGGTCCATCAGGAATCTAGAATCTAACAACTGGGTTATACACTTGAAAAATTAATACATTTTACGCAGTGAAAATGCAGCCAAATTTTCCAGAATTTTGAAACACGTTTTTCTAAAAAACTAGTTTTCACAATTTAAAATGTCAAACACACGTACGTAAGTAATGAATTTTAAAGACAAAAAGCTGGGAATTGTCTCATTTTAAAAAACTTGATGTGACCGACGAAGTGGTCCTTTTTGTTTAGTGAAACATTATCATACGCAAAGATCTTACGAACTCGGTCAACTTGGAAGATCCTGAAGTGAGCTGGCGTTGATGGTAAAGATCGACGAATTAAACAAAACGTATACCGGCATCAATCTGCGAATGTGAAGTCGAAGAAAATATCTTAACAGATGACTTCAGCATCACGAAAGGCGTGAGGCAGGGACAGGGTTGCCAAATCAATAAAAAAAAATTACCGACCCACCGAATTTTCAAAATTTTTTCCCCTTATTTCTATCATAAGTTATGTATTGTTAGGATCGGTATTTATTTTTACTTTTTAGCGACCCAGCCACGAAAATACCGACCTGCCGGTTGGCAACTCTGGGCAGGGATGTATATTGCCTACTATGCTCTCCAACGCATACGTCGAGGAAACATTTGCCAGGGCTCTTGAAGACTCGGCAGACGGTACTTATTAAAAGTCAATGGCAAAGTCGTAAATAATTTTCGCTACGCAGATGAAACGATGGTAATCGCAGACTCCGTAGGACTGAAGAAACTCCTGGGCAGAATAAACAGGGCAGGTAGAGCCGCTGGCGAAGATGCCTGAGCTTCGAATTAAACAGAAATTCGTGATAAGTACGCCACGTTTTCTCCAGGAGCAGAAAAGTAGACTTCAGAAATGGAAATGTCACCATTCAAGTATTAAGGACATAGTTGAATGTCAGATTGGGATAGAAAAATGCGAGGGCAAACAGAAGTACCTAAGAGTACGCGACACATCCTGACTTCGAACATCAATACAGAAATGTGATATCTAAAGCACGTTATTCTCCTTAGGGAGAAAATATGGGCTCCTAACGGCTCGATATTGAAAGGGGAAAAATTTAGGGAGCGAAAAAGGGGAATCCGGCCCAAGATGTTGGTCCCTTATACATGATTCCGGCAGTGAATCTGGCAATCCAGAGGAAAAAATCGTCGAGTTATGCAGAGCAGTTGAGACCGACGATCACCAGATCATCCATTGAATGATGACTGGCCGCCAAAGGACACGGTGCAGAGTAGCGGAAGAAGAGAATTCTGATTGCAGCTAAACACAATTATCTAGATTCATTTTTGGAAACTTGTGGGTAATTTGACTAATGATGTTCGAGACGAGATATTTACAGAGCTTTCGCATTTCGCTTTGTTGTATTTACGTATTCCAGTACGTAATGCTGTGGCCGAACTTATTTTCAGTATTATAAATATTGTCGGTGGCGTAGCGTGGGGGAGGAGCAGGGGGACAACCCAATATTTTTACATCAAGTTATAATAAAGGAATATCCTTTTTATCCACCTCGGTAATAATTCGAGCTAAATTTTCTCTAGTGGATTGCCCCCCCCCCCAATCATGTTGAGCACGCTACGCCTCTGAATACTGTGAAAAAATCAAATTACGGATCTTTATGAAGTTGAACGCGTTCATTACGATGATAAGAATCAATCTTATTTCAGTATCAGGAAATTTTGTCTTTCAACATTTGAGCCTCCAAAAAGAGTGATGTACCTACATAATTCGAACATGTATCTTCAAGACAAGAATGACGAGAGTGAAAGTCAAAGCGGCGTAAATAATAATGAAGCAGAGGAAATTTTTGAAGATGTTATGGAAGAAGCGATTGAAAAAGTGAACGAACTGGAATGGCATAACATGACATTTCATTTTGACTAGCTGAAGCCCTACATCATTTTATTTTCCCCTAATTTTTTTTTATACAATCGAGGAAATTTATTCTGATCTATTTCAATTGAATTTACTTCCACTTACTACCCTTTTGGTAACATGTTGTTCATAATCATTTTTTAAAGGAATTTGCCTGCAATTCACTCTGGTCTCTGTTTTAATTGAATTTAATCCTATTTACTATTCTTTTTGTTACGTGTATTGTTTATTATTATTTTCTTAAGGAACATGGTTGCAATTCATCGTGGTTTCCACTCCAATTGAATTTAATCCCATTTACCATCATTTTTGTTATCTACAGTTCAACGTTATTCTTTAAAGGAATTTGATTGCAATTATCCTGGTCTACTTCAATTGAATTTAATTCTATTTATTATCAATTTTGTTATATATCATTCATTATCAGTCTTTCAAGGAATTTATTGATTGCAATTCTCGCCAATTCATGCTGGTCCTTTTCAACTGAATTTAATTATTAATTTTATTTACTATTCTTTTCTTGCATACATATCCTTCATTAAAATAAGTCCGAGTGTAATGAATTTCTTTTCTTTAATGACATTTTTCTGCGTGTCAGCTACACAGCTCGTGAAGTAAATTTCAGGCAACTTTTGGCGATACTAGTGCGCCTGAATCACGATCCCAACTCGAAAAAATGTGGGAATTACTTGTAGGATTTACCGGCGTACCGAAATTTACATGAATCATCAAAAACAATCAAATTTGGAGTTTCCACGTAGGATAGAACTTGTTGTGCGCTTATAAGGAAAAGCCTTCTTGGGTGGCACTCAGGGAGTACCAGTACAATCAGATGAATCATAACACTAAACAGCAAATAACAAAAATATGTAACTCGTACGGTGCTTCATGCTTATAATAATAATAATAATAATAGAGTATATTTTAATTCTCTCTGTCACAGCCGGTTGGCCAATTACGACAGAGGGAATGATAGCAAAGAAAAAAATGAATGAAATAGAAAAAAAAAGAAAAAAAACGAACTAGAAATAGAACAAACGAGACTTAAATAAAAGAGAAATAAACAACAAAAAAAAAACAGAAAAGTAGGGGGGAAATACAGGGCCGGCAAACGAAAAACGAAACGATAACGAAGGACTAACAAATTTAATAACGAAAACAACAAAAAAAAAATGATGATAATGAAATAACGTAAACGATAACGAAGGAAAAATGATAATTTTTGTGACAAAATGAAAAGACGATAACGAAGAAACGATTTTTGTTTTGTTCGCCAGCCCTAAAATAAGGAGAAAAGAAATAAAGAAAAAAAAAAAAAAAAAAAGAAAGAAAGAAAGAAGAAAAAAAAAAGCTGGTTGCCTTCCCTGACGTGCCGCGCCGACCTCACCTCATAATCTTAAATCCGGAAACCTGGACCTCTTTATATTTCTTTTGCTACTGTTCACTCCACCCCGGTCCTTTTGGAGGGCTGTCTTAATCGAATAGCTGAGTAATGTGCTGCTTGAATTTTGATATGCCATTTGAATCCAGGATATCTAGTTTGTCGTGAATTCTACTAGTATCATTGTACAGTCTCATGACTCTGTTGAAGGGAGCGTTTAAGTAGTAATTTGTGCTGGAGCGCTCTGGTTCAAATAAATTAGTTTTCCTGCTATGAAAACTTGACACGCGAATTTTGATTTTTCCTAGTAAGGATGGTTCAGATATTTTATTATTGATTATGCCGTGCAGGAAATTTATTGAGGCAATATCCCTTCTTCCATGTAAACTTTTCATTTCATACCCTTGGAGTAATTCAGTATAAGTGATTGAGTTTGAGTAGTACAGAAATTGCTTATAATACAAATATTTTAGAAATCGTTTCTGTACTTTCTCTATTACTTTTATTGTGTCGACTGCGGCCGGATTCCACACAACCGAAGCAAATTCCAAATGTGATCTTACGAGTGAATAATACAGCTTTTTTAAAGTCTCAGTTTTTGTAAAATTTTTCGAATTTCGTATAACAAATCCCAGCATTTTACGGGCGGTGTTCACTTTTTGGTTTATATGACTTTTAAATGTCAATCTATGATCAAGTAAGACCCCCAAGTCCCTAATTTGAGTTACTGACTTAACTGCAATACCATTTATCCTATAATTAGCTTGCACTGGTTTGATTTTGCGTGTATATGTTATAGCCTGACATTTTTGAACATTGAAAGGTAGGTTATTACGCAGGCTCCATTCAGTCAGTACATTCAAATCAGATTGTAAAAGCTGTGTATCATTTTCTGAACGAATCTCTTTAAAGAGTTTCAGATCATCTGCGTATAAAAGCGGGCGAGAATATTTTATTTCTTCTGCAATATCATTAATAAAGAGAAGAAACAAAAGTGGGCCGAGGTTAGAGCCTTGTGGAACTCCTGATGTAACTAATCAATAGTCAAGTTCAATGCTATCCCAGAAACCTAATTAATGTACTACCAATACAAGACGCGATCATCATCATACTTATTTGATTTATCAAGTCGACTTCGTTCATTTAGATAACATTTCTGTTCTAATATCAAGCCCGGAACTGGATCGAAAATCTAACGTTCGCTGGTAGGATCTAAGAAATTTCTATTTTTATAATTGGTTAAATTTGTTCCCATATATTTAAAATGTCTAAATTGATGCACTTTTTTCTGGTCCTCCGTTAGCAAGGGAAAGAATTGTTTGACCCCTTAAGAAACTGGACTTGAGCAGTTCAACATTCAAAATCGTTCTTGATCCTGTGTTTGTGCAATAAAATCATTCGCTTATGAAAATAATGGGTAAGTAGACTCTGAGTATCAAGGGGTACAAGTACAATGGACAAGAGATTTTCAGAAACCAGAAAGTGTAAGTACAACTGTGATACTAATATTGCTGACACCAAAACCAGAGGGAATGGTGGACCGCCGTTCAAGATCAAGTTAGTCCAGATCGCAACCAAATACGTACAAAAACATTAGACATACTGTATGCATAATTTCCACACAACTGTTTTACTTCAATAAAAATCCTATTATTTGTGTCCTAATAGGAAATTTAAAGAAAACTGTCACACTACGTCTCGCATTATTCAATACTTAAAACGATGTAGGGCAAAAGCACCTCAGATCAGCCACTCAACGACGCAGGATGCACGGACCCATTTTCCATGTACAAATTCAGGCACTTATATGTTGTACGAAAGCTTATAAGTACTCGTGTACTTGCACACTCTCTCAAACGTCAAAACGCAGCACTTCGTTTTTTTATTCAGCCGAGAAACTTGAGAACTCGAGTGCAAAATAAGCTAACATCAATTACAGTACGCCAAAACGCCCGAACTCCCTCTGTCTGTGCTAACGAATGAGGACACAAGAATCTGTTCGTTACTGAATTACCGGAAGCGACCACCGCTACCGTATTCCGTGTGTACAAAAACATGGCGGGAAAATGCAATTTGTTTCGTATTAGCGAGAAGGTGATACGAAGAACGTTCCCAACCGACCAGGCTTTTGATAAATAAACGAAGTATTTTCTTCTTTTTTTCCTCCTTTCTTTTTCTTTTAATTGAAGTGGGGCTCGGGCTCGTATTTACACTAAAAACGAGTACCCACACACTCGTCTATATCCATCCCGAATAATACAAATTTCCTCAGGAGACCTTCTGTTTCTCTTTAGTCAGGCGGTTCCGTCGAGTGGGCGACATAGCGTCCGTACAATCGGAAAAACGCGGGCGGATCACCTCAAATCGTCAGCTTTTGTTCGTTTTCTTCCTTTCCGGGTCAATTCGAGAGAAGAGTGAAAAGCTGAAATTTATCGAACTTGAGGAAACCTAGGAGAAGAACGTAAATCATAATCCGCGTATATAGATGGGGCCAAAGGGGCCATTGGCCCCAAGTGCGTGGCTGAAAAAGGATAGTTATGAAGGTGAAGTGAAATGAAAGAACGGATCAAGAATTCAACTGAATTTTTGAAATCAGTGACCAGAGAAACCCCAGTCAGATAATTGGGTCGATTTTGGCAATCCAAAGAGGCCAAATTTGTATTTTGGACCCGAAATCGGGACTGGATCGGAAACCTGATAGGATTCTCAAAGTCAGCAGCTAAAACACCTCTACTCCGGTGTTGGTTCAAATTTTTGGGCAAGTCGGTTCGTCCCTCGGGAAAGGAAAAATGTCGACTTTGGAGCTAACATCGAAGTTAACTGGCAAATTAATTAAATTTTCACCCAATGAAACCCTATTCACATACATGTTTCGATTTTACAAGATGATTTGATTTTGCCAATCTGAAAAAGCCAAATTCGTATTTTGGAGCCCAGTCTGGAGTTGAATCAAAAATTCGATAGGATTCTTAAACTAAAACACCTCTACTCCGGTGTCGGTTTGCCCCTCGGAAAGAGAAAATGTCGAATTCGCAGCCAAAATCGAGTTAATTGGAAAATCTGACTGAAATTTTGAAATCAGCGACCTTAAATACCCCTAAATCAAGACCTTTAATGTTTTTCCAGTTGAAATTAGAAAGCTAGTGGAACGTTTTAGCGAGCTTTCGGAGCAATTATTGTACATCGAAAGTCGTTGAACAAAAAGCGTAAACTAAAGTGAACTTAGTGCCATTTCAAGCAAGGAAGAAACCTCCCCGCGAATAACTGTATTATACTAGTAAATTACGTGTACGTTTTCAGAAAAGCACCGTTCCTTCGGCTGTACACACATCTCACATCAGTGACATGCAGGCTGATAACTTTGTGCTTTCAAATTTATTTAACTTTACGTAGTCGCATCAAACATCCGTCACATGCACTTTCGAGCAACGCCTGTTTACCCGTAGTTTTCTATCGATATAAAACCCGAGTCGAGGGAGAAAAAAGTTGGTGCCATCGTTGGCAGATTGAAGCCTGCCAGGCTGTGACACACGTCGAAAGTGTTATCGATGCGACCGACTGCGACACCTTTAGTGCGTAACTTTCGCTCTACTAGAGATGTTCAGCGTGTGACTGACGACTTTCCCAAAATTGAAAGACCAGGAAAAAAGGCGAGGACGACGACGACGATGGGAAAATGTCGAGGGTCGTTAGTCGTTATAGCATTGCGGTGAATTTTATCGGTACAACTAGCGTATGTGTGCTGCGGTTTCACGGCGCGGCGATAAAAACTTTTCCACCGTTAAAAGCGTATCCTCATTGCGGAAGAGAGGCAGGTGCGAAAACGCGCAATCTGATGAACCCTAGTAAAGGTATTGCGGGGGCACAATGGCGAACATCGACATCGTCGTGTGCTGGATGATGAACGTTGGCGTGTTGATCGTACGCAGAATACGTTAAAAAGTCACGTGTATCGGCGCGATGATTGTCAAACGCGAACTGGCATTCCCAACCTACGGTTCCGAGATACGGATACTAAAAGGACGCTAACACATCCCTTATTCGTTCTGCTTCATAGTTCGAGCCTGTCACATGCACTAGGCCTACATGACATTCCTCCGTTTAGAATGGAATCTAGGCGATCGGCATCCCCCTAGTCTCAGCTCTCTTTCTTGCCTCGTCACCGTGATTCCCATCCGAAATCTCTTGGTAGTCCACGCTAGTCCATTTCTTCATAAGCCGAGAATCCACTTTTGAAGATGATTCGCGTTGCACAGTCTTCGATTGACACAATCACTCTGCCTTCCCACTCGTTTTTTTTTTTTAAATCTCGTAGCTATTGTCAATACCGAGTCTGAACTCTGTGACAACACTAGTCTCATAAGGCCCTTGTAGTACCGATACTGAGTCTGAGCACTATTAAGAACACATCTTCACACTTCTGTGCGATTGCTCGTAACGAGTCTGAGTACAATTTGTAGATTCTGCAAGGAATGTAGAGACTAGCGCCAATATCGAGTCCGAACGCAATGGTCATTGCTGTCACGCTCTTCCACAGTCGTTGATACCGAATCCGGGAGCCCTGTATGAGTTTTCATAAGTCTTGCCACGCATCCCACGCTCTGCATTGGTGATTCCGATTCCAAACGCTTTGCTAAATTCAAGTAGGATCCGGAACTGGCTGCAGATTCAGACTACAAGCGCATCAATCGTTGTCTTGTTTTTTAGGGATCATCGATACCGAGGGCATGGCTACTGAAAGTTCTCAAAAGTGCCTTGACCCCAGTATGAACCTCCAAAGACCCTACATAAACTGTGACCACCGCACGAGAGTACGAGCCGTAGCCACACTGTCTTCTTGAACTTGTAAATGAGCCAGGTACGGCTGAGTACGCGCTACTATAGTATGAATTACCATCATGGTTAAGTTTCTTCCGGTGTGCTAATTACAACAAGAGTAATTTATAAATAATTAGGTGGTACTCTCTTCATTCACTTCATACATTAAAAAATAGATGTGGGGTGTTACAGCTTGAATGGACTGCTCAACTGGGGGTAGAACAACTTACTACACGTGCGTGTATAATGAGTTGCCTACTCTGCCAATAGAAAAGGCGAAGATATACGATGAAATATATTTTTTCTCAATTTCAAACATAAAATTCGTTCCCTCCCAAACTGAAGATGGATAAGAAAGAACTGTTGTCCGGAAATAATAAAGAACAGTTAAGCCAACTACTGAAAAAAAGTAAAGAGTAACTACACTGCATGCAGATACATTGGTACATGGATATGTCTTATGGTGTTACGGCTACCGAACACGTTCCAGGCACTCAGTCCACGCACAACAGGGGAAAAGTAAAATGTAGGAATGTACGATAGCGAATAATATCATGAAATAACAATTGAGGACCTGACTTCCAAAAGGGCGCTTAGTCCACAAAACGAAATGTTGGTAAATCGATAAAAGCATTCTGACTCGCGAAAGATAAGTGGTAACACTGATTAATTTGCGTGGATGGGAAGAAGAGAGGGTCAATGCTATTACCATCCAAGTATGACGATTGACGTGCGAACAGTCTTTGAGCCACGGGAGTGCAAAGTGGGGGAAGTCGTGGACTTAGCTCGTTTTGGCAGACCATGTCATACTTGTGAAAAGTCAGAATTCGTACATCTTGACCCAAAAACCGTCGGAACAGCACAGAGACGACCATTTCGATAAACGAGACACACGTGAACAATGCCACCTCCCTCTACCATTCAGACATTCTTGTACCCCCCCCCCCCCCGAACAGGAAAAAGCAAGTATGACTTACAGTTGTACGAGTCTTATATTCATAAAATTTGAAAAACAAGTAAGTCAGTATTATAAAAAAGAACGGATAAGTCGTAATAAAATAGTGAAACCAACTCTGAAAGGTGACTATTGACTTCCTCCACCAGATTGCGCTAAAAACTCGATGTTCAATTTTTTGGACTAAGCGCGTTCTGGAAGTCAGGTCCTCTATTGCTATAATAATGTCGTAATAATAACATTCTCGGCATCCGTCGGTTTTCTTGGTGTCGCTCAGTCATGTCGGTCGGAAACTCGCGACATATATTTATCGTTGAGGGCTAGCCAATAGACATATCCATGTCAAAAAATTATCGGATCCATCAAGTACTGCAGTTAGGGGACCAATTTAACAGAAAGTAAATTTTAAATAAATCAGATTTTTTCAATATTTTAGAAGAATTTGTCCGTTAACATGACGTTTTCTTGGTAGACGGGTCATCTATACGTACATCAAGAATTGTTTTAACCAAGTCTTCTGGGGGATGGGCTTCAAGAAGTTCATGGGTTAGCCAGCGCTTGGACTTTGGTCAAAAATTTAATTTTCTGCGGAGAAGGACTTCAAGATTTCTTTGGAGAGGGAGTTCAAACACCCCTCAAGCTCCCTGACTACCTTCCTGCCTTATTTACAGAAAATGAAAGCCTCTGATATTGATGTTCACGATAAAGATACAGTGACCTCAGACTAGAAGAAAAGTTGTGCTACTTTTTTAAGATCAAAACAACAAAAAAATGTGACCATCATGTACACATCCACACCATCTGATGTCCTGTCTGACACGAGTCTCTTCCTTTGCATACACGGATACGCCGTGTACACATCACGGTCGATATTTAGTGTGTATTTTGAATACAAAAGAGTTACTCACACGTTTATTTGCAATTCATGAGTGCGTATACCACGCACCATGTACGTCAGGCAGGCTTCTGAGTGTATCTACTCTCGTATTTCATTTCGGTGTTATTACATACGATATTCCATCTCTGCTTATAAAAAGAGGCAGAACGCGCCTGTATATATGGAGTCGTAAATATTTAAATTTTCGGTTCGTACGTACAGCATAACTGGTACGTGGTACGGGAGGATATCATGAGACTAATAGACAGCGTAATAAATTCGTCGTCGTACGCGCTGAATGTCGGTCCTGATCACTTATCCTTACAGCTTTGGAGTTTCTAGACAGCAAAATCCAATCGAAAAGAGACAAATGCGCAGAAGTTCAATCGGAGATGGCGAGTGACTAATGCAGTAGGTAGAAAAATAAACAGATGGTACGAACTTAGACCACATTTTCAAAGTCGTACTGATTCCGGAAAATGTTCGAAGATTCGAGTCTTTTGAATCTTCTTAAATGGTTTCGAGGAGACTACAAAAGATTTCTTCGTTTTTATAACGAACAATTACCTGAGTTCATAAGCTTGAGAAGCGTCTTTTCAAGTATTTCTAGTCTTGTTAACTCTTCCAAGCACTCACATACAAGTCGCAAGAGAATCTAAGAAAAGCGAGTTCACAGTTTCTCATAGTTTTTCAAAGTTCGTGGTTGGGTCAAGCGTAAAATGAAACAGAAAATGCCGTAAATGCTGACAAGACACTCGTAATTACGACATTTAAGGAGTGAAGGTAGTGAAGGAAAACCCCCAAGGAAGAGAAGATATGGTGGCGCGAAAGGGCTCTGAGAAAAGTCAGCACTTTCGAAGTCCTCCGTCAAAACATGAAAAGTTAACGAACGTTTTATTTTGAATACCAATGTCCTCTTCCGCCCAAAATTTTCCCATAGTATATAGAGCGAGCCTATCTTATTGAAATACTTCTGACTCTCCAATAACTGATTCCATTGCTACAACCTAGGCGTAACTTGCGGAAACTCCACGTATGAGATACAAAGGTACACCTTTTTTGCAGCACGAAGTACTCTGTATTAGATTACAGGGGCTTATCGAGGAGGCTGGACTCAACATGCTTTATTCTGGTCTTCGGCTGCGTACGATACTTCCGGCTGGCCAAAGCCCAAATCAAATATGTCGAACAAGCCCGGCGCTGTGACTCCAGTGGAATACGTGTATCATTTGTAGGCTAAAGAGTTCACAACGTGTGTACCAGAATTCGAAAAAAAGAATCCACGTGGTCCAGACGAGCACTACCGTAAGTCCGTCCTTTCACCCTCGAAGATTAATTACGTTTAAGTCTCATTTCAGCTGATCGCAAACCAGTATAAGTGGAAAACGTTCGCACGAATTAATTAAACCGGGCTTACGAGAACCTCTATCCGACACACACAGTTATACGTTTCGGCCTGTTGTCTGCCGCTAGCCCTGCTCACCCTACCCCATCATACCCTACGAATGAAAAACGTCATTCTCGAATGCACTGCTCGTAAATTAGAGAATCTAAATTAAATATTACGAATATTTTGCGAACCATTTCGTTCGAACTTTGGGAGCAGTGAAAATGTACCAACTAACTTTTTTTTTCTCTTCATTTTTCCCCTTCCGAATGGAGACGTAGAAAATTTGGGAGATATCTGTTTGAAACCGGTGAAGCTACATTTGCAAGACTTTTGTTCAATTTCTGGGTAAAGGAAAAGGGACCTCTAAACGTAGACAAAGAAGTAGACAGAAATACGAGTACAAAATCATTTAGAATTATTTCGAATCAACGAAATTTCGTTACCACGTATGGTATGGTGGAACGTATTGCGATGCACGCATGCCAAAGTGACCCCTAAGACACCGCAGCCCCGGCCCCGGAAACTACCCTATCGAGTATCGCCTCAGTGGCCGGAGGGACATCAGTGGCCGTTACTCTGAATTATCTCGAATCAACAAAATTTCGTTACCTCGTATGGAAATTTGCTCGGTACCTTTTATTCACAATCAAACCAAAACCAACAAATATTTCGATAATTGAAGTCAGGCAATAAAAATTACTGACGGAGAAAGGGGAGGGGAGAGAGGAATTCTGGAACATTTTCTGGTATACCAAGGATTTTTCCTTTGAAACTACCTAGGAAATTAATTTGTAGCTAAGCCACTGCATACAAGGATGCGTATTCTGCTCATTAAATCAGGAGAGGATTTTGAATAATATGGTTTATGTAGTACAAATTTTTTCATAGATTCACCCCCCCCCCAAATTTGAGTTTCTAAAACGGGATGGAATGGATTAGGTATTAAAGAGAAATCTTGATTATGAGATAGGAACTATTATTTATTTACTCTTTGTCAAGTATTGACACAATCCCATATTTCTGAAAATATCATCAACTCCCTCACCTCATTTGTCATTTCTTCCTTGTCGATCATTTATATTCATTTTCATCGATAGTCATTTCTTTCACTAAAGTTTCTCACTTCAAGTCCTTCTGCCACTTCATTTTCCTTTTTTGTCTTTTTATATTCATGATTAATTTACGGTACTCATTCAATTCCTTTCATTTCCACAGTTGTGATGCGATCTGAGAAACCATACACAAACCCGGAAAACACGTTTGCGAGATACAGCGTTTTGAAGTTGTTCGGGTCAAAATTATGACAATCGTAATTCCAACGGAAACGTGAAGAGGGAGTCCCGAACTACCTCTCACAGCGTTTTTAAATTCGTTTGTCGTTTCTAAGCCGTGTGAGAGCCGAAGGAAGCCGAGTATGTCTGATCAGAAAATGTAGCTTCAAAAACTTTGAACGCGATTTTCTTGAAATGAGGTTTTTCAAATTTCAAACTTCAAAATGCTATAACTCGACGTGGAATTGAGCTTTTGGGCTGATTTTTTTTTTAAATGTTCTTAATAACCTCCTCTATGCAGTGGTGCCAATATCTCAAAATTGATTCTCCCGGGTTTGTGTATGGTTTCTTAGATCGCATCACAGTTATTTCATTTCTGCTAATTTTGTAATTTCATTGCTCATGATCCTACAATTTCCAAACTCCTGTTCTTCGCTTGATTCTGCCATTTCTTCGATTCTGCAATTTACTGTCTTTCCTTGTTTTTTCCCATTTTTCTCATTTCCTATGTCTATAACCTTAAACGAGGATTTTTCATCATTAAAATTAGATTTGCAGGGTCCAAATCGGGGATGCATTCAAAATCTGATGCCGTATTCAAAATCAGTAACCAGAACATTCTTATCCCGATAATTCTTGAAGTCAAATCAATTATATTCTTGTGAAGTCGTTTTTGATCCACTGTTGGGCAGAATGCCAGTGGATCGAAACATCTAATATTTTTTAACTAATTTTCGTTGGACACATGGCTTTTAGAACTAAGTAGACATACATTATTTCGAACATTAAAATAGAATTTAAAAAAATGATTAATTTCATTTTCATCAAGAAATTTGGATTTTGGGGATCCAAATCGTGATCACATTCAAAACCTGGCGCAATATTCGAAATAGAGGCGATCATTAAGTCTCCATTCCGAAATACTAAACCACGTATTCCGGAACCATTTTTCATGCTGAATCAAAATATATAGCACTAAAAATGTTACATCAGTACAGTTATTGTTCCAAGTGGGTAAAAAAGTAAGTTTTGGTGTTTCTCAGACTACAGGTTGAAAAAAAATTAAAAATACAAAATTCTGGCCTTCACCCCCCCTCCCAAATGCAGATCGTGAATCTGGCATTTGAATTTGGATTTAGATCTTTTTTATACTGGAATGGCCTTCAAGCATAGAATTCTTTTCTCGTTCAGAAAATGATCTTTAAAAGGGGAGAGGGGAGGGGGGACGAAATTCAAACTTCACGTACATATTAAAGAAACAAAGGTGTTTCGGACTTAAACCTTCATGCCAATTTTGAATTTGACTTAAAAATTTTGATGAAAGACATATTTTATCCTGTTAAGACTTTCTAAAAGGATAGAAAGGTCAAAATATAAACGTTGTACATTGGGGAGGTGAGGAGGGCGGAGTAAGATTTTCGTGATGATTTTGAATTTGGTCTTCAAATTTGAATGAAACCTGTTTCCATCATGGAAATACAAGGCTGCCACCTTTTTTCAAGGATGATTGTCCATGACTTCTCCAGGTTTTCTCGGTTTATTATTTTATTTTTCCAAGTCCTTTTCTTTCGAATGGAGACGGAGTTATGGATTTTGGCAAGAATTTTTTTTTTTTTCTTCTCATGATCCAAATCATAACGCCAGCTAGGAAAAAGTACATGACTGTGATATTTCCTAAAAGGGGAAACCTTTTCCTTTTTTAATCGTGATTACTCATTCACAATAAATTTTGATAGAATAATGAGCCATAAATTTCGGTCTGTCATTCAGAGAATTAAAATTCCACGATTCGGATGAAAATTCAATGACTTCCCAGATCATCCCGATTCCATTACTTCTATAGGTTTTCCAGATTTTCCAGAAAGTGGCAACACTGAAATAACATTTTGAGAAATAGAAAGACCGAGAATTCAGGTAAAAAGGCATTTATATAAATTTTGCACGGAAATATTATTCTGAAATCCTGACATAATCCTGTTCAGAGAGTTACCATGCCGTCCTCAGCATCACATCACCTCCTATGCTCAAATTACAGTCGTTAGGCTCGACCCACTCAAAAATCTAAATTTCCTAACTGGTTGATTCACATAAAAACAAATCTCGTACAAAGACATTAGTATTGTTGAAGCCATATCCTAGGCGACCATTACAAATACACACTTAATTCCTGCGTTTTTTCGTCGATATTCAGAATCATCACAAAAACAGGGTTAGAAACAGAATATTTTTTGAAATATATTAAAAGCGAAAAAATGATTCACACCCAGTACTCGAAGGCCGTTTTAGAAAAAAAAAAGAAGATTTGAACCACAATAATTAAATATCATTTTTTTGGAATCTACACAAAAAATTGATCCAGAAACGTACATACAAATATCTGTCTTTCGATTTGCTACAGATAGACAAATATTTTAAAAATTGACCTCGTTGCCTATTACAAAGGACTTTCGCAAGAAAACTGCATCCCACAGAAATATTTTACAGATTCGGATTCAGTGTGGAAAAAATACACCAAAATTGGGTATGACATTTCCAGAAATGTGAAAAAGGTCGAAATTTGTTGCTTAGCGTAGTTTGTTCGTTTCCTCAAATTAATTATGCTCTTCCATGACATCTACGACTTTATACCGCCACTGAGAGGCGAAATTTTACTCTTTCTTTCAGGTTTAAAAGGCATGAGACACCAGTGTTCCAACCAGTGGAAGAAGTTAGGGATTTTCTAGACCCCTGAAAAAACTTAACTTTACAACTTAAACCTTTTTTTCCTTATTACATACGGAACCGACTATTTGTTTGACGAATTAAGAAGAAGGGAATAAGAGCTATTCGCTCTCGCATTTTAATATAACAAGTCCACAAAAGCATGTCCTACCCATTCCTTCAATCCGGTTCAGAGCAATAGGGATGTAGCGAAGATTTTTTTCTGGAGGGGCAAAAATTGTTAAATTCTCAACTGACTCAACTCAAAATTCCCAAGTACATATCAAAATTCGTTTATATTTGACTTGTTAGATTTTCCTAACTGTTAATCCATCTAATAAAATTTCCCAACTCCGGCGGAGGCTCAAGGGGGAGCAGGCTGCACCCATGCCCCCTTATTTTCGTCTCCCTGCAGAGCAATTAGGCCAACCCAATGAATTTTCAGAATTCATTCAAGCAGTAGTGGAAAAAGCACTATGCGGGTGGAAAATCGAGAAGGAAGCTGGACCTGACGGGATCGACAGCGGGACCCTGAAACTTTTGATAGAAGAGCTAACTTATCGTTTCTAACTGCAATGCCTGGTGCATGTTATTTCACGGTGCAGTAGAAATGTCGAGGCACTGGTTATTTTGCCTCCCTACGATTTTTCCGTTGGGATGTGCTGGCTTTTCCGGTGGGCTGTGTTTTCAGCTTTTTTCCTGCTGGGATGATGAGTTGGAATATAAACGGTTCTTTTTATTCGGCTCGGCTCTTGGGGTGGATGGCCACAGTACAGATACGGTTAACAACACACAGTGACTTGCTAAAAAAGTTCGATTTTTTCTTTTTTAAATTTCTCTTTCGGAGTTCAGTTTAAAGTTTTCTGTGGTCGTATTAGTTAAGTGGTTGAAACGGACCATATCACTTTGTGAGAGTGATTGTAGAACTATAATCGTTTTGTATATTTCGTTACGTTAGCCGACAGCATGGTCGGCTAAGTACTCGAAAATGGCCATGCCCTAGTGAAGTGGCATACTTTGGTCACCAGGATGTTTGAGCGAGGCCCATGTCATCTAAGGGCTCGTGCCGGTGACCAAAGTAAAAACATCTGGGCCGCGATGACTAGACGACCACCAACCTCTGGATACGAGACGTCATAACAACTGTGAATTCCAGCCACGAATCCGTACCATCTTCACCAGCTTGGAATTGCCACCACCGAATGAAGTTATAAGTCATGTTTTTCGTTTTATTTATTTTTTGTTTTTTCATACGCTGTTTTTGAGTTCCGAACCCTCCGAGGGCTGTGTCTCACCCAGGTGGCTGGGGATCGACTGAAAGATGTGTTGTTTTGCTTTTTGTTGTTTTTTTTTCTTTTTTTTTTCCTTTATTTTGATACTGCTTGGTTTCTGTTTTTCAGTTTAACACTGTCGTGGTTCGGCGAGAAGACCCTTTTCATGGTGCACCAGGAAAAGCTGTCTGTCGCACGGACATTTATTTTCCAGTATCGGTAACTAGATTTGTTTTGGTATCCTAATGTATACCCCAGTAACCGGTACGTGTTATAGTTCTTTTTTTGTTTTTATCGGTTTATTTTGGTCCTCATGAATGCCATATTTTTTTTTTAGAGCACGGTGAACTAGATTGAGGGATTGGTTCTTATTTTTGTTTCGTCTCTCACTAGGGGAGATTCGATTCCGATTTTTTTTTTTTTTATTCATTTAGTGTGAGACGCGGGAGTTGATCCTTGTCAAGCTAGGGCAAATGATCGAGTATGTGGTGAGTTACAACGCAGGAGTTGATCCATGTTCGTCTCGCTACCTCGTTCATTTGTCTATTTCTCATTTGTCATTTGGTTATTTATTTATTTATTTAATTTTTTTTTTAATGACGCTGGAGTTAATCCATGTCATCAATTTATTTATTTTTATTTACTTTTTATGATTATTAATTCGAGTCTATCCTCGAGAACCAGTAGCCCACTCTAGTTCGCGTGTCTCAATGCTAAACTTATTTATTTATTTATTTATTTTTTTTTGGTATTTATTTAATTTTGTTCTTGCCCCTACTCCATGTCTGGACTTGATCCACAACCACGTTGGGACGACGTAGCCCAAGGAAGTTTTTTTTTCTCTTCTTTTTCTTTTTGCTTATCTTTATGTCCATTCGTCTCGTCAATTGTTATATATATATATATTTTTTTTTTACTTTTGTGGTCACGACCGTTAAGTTTTTCTTTGAGGCCACAGGCTATTGGTCAATTAGTTTTTTAGTAATATACCTTTGCTTGGTATATGGCTTTTATACGTTTTTGTCCCATAGTCATGGGCGATATTTAGTCTGGTTATGGTTTTTATGATAATAATA
Source organism: Acanthococcus lagerstroemiae (assembly GCA_031841125.1). Classification (NCBI taxonomy): domain Eukaryota; kingdom Metazoa; phylum Arthropoda; class Insecta; order Hemiptera; family Eriococcidae; genus Acanthococcus; species Acanthococcus lagerstroemiae. The sequence continues at coordinate 35,875,553 of CM063113.1, read as the reverse complement.
AAGAACAAGTTTTCTTTTGTTTCTCTCTTTTCTCATACTGCGTCTCTTTTTCCTGTTAATCCTTTTGTTGGGGGTCTTTATTTCTATGTGCCTCCTGCCAATTCCAAGATGGTGAATTGGGCCACAAAATTTGTCTACAAAAATAGGGGAGGGAGAATTTTGATTAATGTTTACGGGATAGGTTGTCATCCTGAATAGGCAACCTTACCTCCGGCGTCCTTTTTTGACCAAGCTATTCAATAGAATTTTGGAAGAGGAAATCACTTCGAGGCAATGGAGGGAGCTGAAATTTTTCTACTATTCAAAAAAGGAAACAAAAGACAAAATCAAAAATTATTTATAGACCACCTAGCCTAACATCTAATTTGGGGAAAATTTTTTGAAAATCCTCAAAGATCGACTTCATCCTGTGCTAGCCAAGTAACAACCGAAAAGCAAGCTGGCTTTAGAAGAAACCACTCAGCAGTGAACCAAATTTCTATACTGAAACAAATTATTGAGAGGGCAAACGAATATAACTTCAATGCTTACTTTTTGTTTATAGATTTTGAAAAAGCGTTCGATTCGGTGGACTATAGATTTTTGTGGAGGGCTCTAAAGTCACAGGGAGTGGACCAAAAAGCAATAAACACGATCAAAAAATGCTTAAGACGGCGCCTCGGCTTATGCCAGAATGGATAAAAAAGGAGAAGGGTTTAAAATAGGAAGGGTTAGACAAGGCGACCCACTGTCACCAAAATTCTCTAACTGCGCTCTAGAGGATGCAGTGCGTCAAGTAAGATGGGAAGGTAGAGGAACAAAAATAGATGGCGAATATTTGCACAATCTGAGATTTGGTGACGATGTAGTCCTATTATCAACTAGTTTAAACGAGCTGACTGCCTTTGTTGAGGAATTTATCGAAGTATGCGGAGGAGCGGGGTTAAAAGTGAATACCGGCACGACGGAAATATTATTAAATGCGAAAATGCCAGAAGTATTGATCGGGGGAGGGGGAGAAAATAGAATAGACAAACGAAATAACATACTTGGGTCAAATAACGTCATTTAATAAAGCGAGAGGAAAAGAACTTTCCAACAGAATCAAATGTGGTTGAAGTAATTATTGGAGACTAAAACACGTGTTCAAAGGCACACTTCCAACAGCATCTAAGGCGGCGGTGTGGAGGAGCTGCATACAACCTACAATTGCATATAGCGCACAAACGTGGGTGCTAACCAAAGCAAATGTGGAAAGACTGAGACCTACACAGAGAGCTATGGAACGTAGCATGATTGATGTGAGGAAAAAAGATAATATTAAAAACTCATTTATCAAGTGGAAGACCCAACTAAGAGATACAGGAGAGGTGGTCAAGAAATGTAAATGGAGGTATTCGGGGCACATTATGAGACAGGAGGAAGGAAGGTGTGAAAGAAAGGTGGAGGGATGGATCCCATAAGACCTAAGTAAAAGGAAGGGGAGACCAGTCGCAAGATAGTGTGACGAATTTAAGAAGAATTCTGGTCAGACATGGAGAAAACATACCCAAGACAAAAAGAAACGGAGGGAGTAGGAGGAGGCATATCCACAGAAATGGGCTAGGGGAGTTTATGCTCCTGGCCACACACGCCGCATAACGTAGTTTAGTGCAACGTGGTGTACGTACAGTTTTACTTTGGTATTTATTGGTATGAACACCATTAAATGCAGTTACTATTAGAGCAATGGCTGCGTTATTTGTTTTCAAGTAAATTATCTCAGATAAATGACATGTAGCTTCACGTAAACATCCATATCTGTAGACTGCAGGTTCGAAACGCCAGTCCGCGTTCAAAAATCATACCCGTCGTACATATAGCTGATGCCTCGATATTAAAGCCACGGTCCTCCACCACCATTCCAAGTAAATGGTTATGAAGACAAAAAAAAAACCCTACACAAACCCGAAGTAATGCCGCCTGACGAAAAAAATTAAGCTGGAAATTACCCGTAAAATGATATTCTATTCTGCGCTCCAGCAAAATACGACCACCGTTTTTATATTACGAGCTTTTTCTGCGCGCCAACAATCGTATAGCAAACTTTCCAAGCTACACCCAACTTTTCGGCCAAATACCGACGCTTTTCTCCTATGTAAGTAACTTATTGTATACTTTCGCCGAAAGAAGAACTTCCAGGACGTTTAAGAAGACATTATAATTAAGTTTTTTGGTGTTTTTTTTTTCTTTTTTTCTTTTTAGTCTTCATTCTCTCATTCCCTCGGCGAGAGAAAAAATAACTATACGCCGGATGGGGATTTCTCTTCCGAATAATTGCAGTTCTTAATCGAGTTTTTTGCGTCTTCGTATAACCATAACAAAAAAGTAAAGCAAACCTTCGTTTGCCTGAAAGAAGAAAAGTTTCCAAATCGATTATTACGGGATACGCTTAATCCAGATTTACGATGACGACGGCCCGCGAGGTACGGGCGCGGTATTACGGTCGAAAATCTCGAATGAAAATCGAGATTGAGAATCGTTTTCCGGTAAAGCGTTAAAGTAAACACGACCGCTTGCGGTGGCGAAATCCGGTACACGCGGGCGGACTGCGGCCGAATCTAAACAGGACGGTCAACTTACAGCGCCGAGAGAGGATCGAGGAAATGCGCCAGAAAGTAGAGAGGATAATAAAAGAGCCGAGCCGAGAAAGGAAGCGAGGAGCAGCATGCGGCGCACAAAGATACAGCAACAAATTGAGCTTCTCCGTTTATACACTCACTCGTACCTTTAATAGTCCGGAATGTTAAAAGTCACGCATGACTTGCTCGTTAGATTAACTTTTTCATCCGGCCACCGAACCAGCTTTTATATAATGCCTGCGGGAATGTAAAGCAGTACGGTGGTCTGCTTATTCCTCAATCGAATTTAAGGTATATACGAGCGCCAGCGAATGAGCGAGCGGCTTTCCGCGCCGAATTTATTGCTCATTTTTGGAGGGATCGTTTCACCCAGAGCGAACAGATTAATCCGAAACGAATATAGGCAGCGTTTATTGGGCCAATTAGCTCGTTAGAAAAGGCTGAAACGGTAGGATATTCTGAATTTTCGAAAATACTTAAATCCGGCTCGGTGAACTAAATTTAGTTTATACCTTTGTTAAGTTTTGAGGATATAGTCGCAGCAATACCAAGAAGCACCGAGGGTTTCCGAAACGTTGATTCGTCGCTGTTCACACCTTCAAATCGCAACCAGAAACCGAAAAAACTAAAATATGAGCACTCGTGTACAAGACAAAATTTACGAAATATCAAGAAGGCTCACTAGCTCAATTAGATAATCAGGTCTTAAGTGGGTCATTCTCCAGAAACTGAGGACATTTTGTTATCACAGCAAAGTTTGAACCTTAACTTCCGATTTTTTCATTTACTTATTATTGTTATTATTTTCTTATTTTCCCCTCTTTCTTTGGGAGAGGGGGGGGGTATTTTGGTTCCATCGCCTGCTGAATGGAAGGATCATAGAAGTGTCCATCATTGTGGATGTTACCATCTAGTCTCAATACCTGTTATATTTTCTAGAATTTTTGTTACAAGTTGTTTTTTCAGGGATTGGAAGTACAATGTTAAGGAGTTCAATTTGCTGTCAGTGACTTCACATTCCCAGAAGGGATGGCGTATGGTTCTATTTTACCAAGATTTTCAGTCGACTATCGTGGTCAATCTTTGACTGGTGCAAAGATATGTCTTACACACAGCTTTCAGCACAACAAATGGCAATACTGGTTCAGGTTTGATTCCTGAACACAATCCAGGTGCCAGATCAGGATGTCTAACAAATGTGAAAATTAAAAATATTGGACTTTTATTGGACTTTCATTGGACTCTTTTCGGGCTTTTTATGTTTTACCACGACCGCAAAAAGAAGGGACCACGCAGAGTACGCTTGAGTACTTTGGAGACACAGAAAAGAAGTCCAAAAAATTAGGCTACGATTTCTGATTGCAAAAATTGACCCTTTCTTAAATAATGCATAATTTCTCATTTTTCAATTTTTATTGAACCTATACTAAAATTTATGAAAATGATTGAACTTATAATGAGCTTATTGGCAAATTTTTCAAATATCGGTCTTTTATTGGACTTACTGGCCCGGTAGACACCCTGCAGATCGTAGTCACCAGCGCACGAGATAGCACAATTTTCAAAAGTTCCCTGGAAAGGAAATTCTAGACGCTTTTTTGTCCGTAGTCGTGGATATCAGTCCTTTCGCCACGAACAAGATGTCCATCGTCGTGGACTAAAGTCACTACCCTCCTTAAATTTTGATGTTCCTGCTCTATAAACTTGTTGAATATTCTCTACAACATATAAACTGTAGACCTCCGACTATCCGACAGGCTATATTATCCCGCATTAAAAATTTCCGCTCTCCTATCCGATCTCTCGATTATCCGGCCGTTTTCCCTATTATTCATGATAGAGTATGTGACTAACATGTTTCATCCTGTTGAGTACAGTTTTCATAAAACTATCTAAATACGTTTCTCCAGGAGAAGCAACCATTTTTCCAGGAGGCGGGAGATAGCGGAGCCACTTGTGACAAAATTGCAAACTTCACGCCCAAAAAGCATTAAAAATCAAAAAAAAACTTTGGGTTTTCTGCTGAAGTGGATGAAGGCTTCGGTTCACAGGGGGGGGGATGCCTTTACTAGCCTCACCTCCTCCACCACGAACCTAATGATTTTGGTGCTGATCGATAATGATCGTCTTATCTTTTGAATTTTTTGATCGTCATATTTTTGAAAAGCACTACAATGACCATATTTATGATCTTAGAATATTTTACTGTTCATTTTTGCACGTAATGAGGAGGCAATGACAAAATGCCGTTTTATCCGACTTTCAGTTATCCGGCTGACCAAAATCTCCATTTATGCCGGATAATCGGAAAGCTACTTGTAAGAGTAATTTTTTGTCTAAATAAATACACCCTGTATAGGGTCGAATCTCGCTTGTCGCTTCGTTTCTCTCCGCTTTCACCCGCTTGTATGCATGACTGGTTTGCCTGGAGAACCTGCTGGAGGGCGAGGAACGCATCCCTTGTGCCAAGGTCTTCGAGTTCGCGGGCTCGTGCCTCGTGGCATTTAGTTAACGACTGCGGTAAAAGTCCGTTGCGGGAAATTTGACTTGTGCGTAAGCCGTATTTTGAAAGTGTCGTCGTGTATTTTGTGGTGTTGGTGAGAGACGTCAATTTGGGGTGAGTTTTGCTCACTGAGTACACATTTTGTTATGGCTTTTTAAACTGCTTTTATATTTACGCTTGCTCGCAATACTTTCTCGCCGGCGGGGGCGTAATTGACGCCCCAGGCTCTCCACTATGCAGAGTTTAGACGTTACCCTACCCAGGCGATAATGTGGATCCGGCTGTGGGCATTTGGTCGAGTCTCCGGACAGCATACTGAACTGCAGCACAGCCTCAGGGTCGGCACTACCAGGGTACCTATAGGCATTCGTGCGGGCTAGGTATGAACCCCCTGGTATGTTGGTGCTAGTCGGATACTGGGCCAGAGAACAGGATCGCTTAAATTCTTGGCTATGTTATTGGTTTTGGGCTGCGGTGCAGTAGTGTTTCGTGCCCGTACTCAAACGTGGTTTTCAACTCTGTTGTAGGTACCTCGCCTGAGCAGTTCCCGTCCGGCTATCCATCCATCCGCCCATTCTCTGTAAATAATGTATTTGTAGATATGGTAGAATTTTAGCGCATAAGCCACTCATGTTAAGTCCGTCAATATAAACATTCGAACAATCCTGACTTAATATCTTCGTACAGGGAAATTCTACGCACCCCTGACTGCGTTGCGTATATCTTTCGAATTCCTACCTTTCCCTCGTCTCTCTTCTTTTTTTCAATTTGCATTTAATTTCTTTCTTTTTACATACTGTATTATGCAGGGGGGAAGGAGAAAAAAGAGTCCAACAAAAAAAATGACACCTTATTATTTTCAGTTTTTGAAGAAACTAAATCTCAAATCGTCGGTACGCCAAAACAGAACAGGTACAAAATGAAGAAAATTTTAAACAACCTACTACAGCAAGAATGAGTAAGAAAATAAAAACTAAGTACTGGTAAAATAAAACAGGCAAAAAAAATCTCAACAAATACAAAAGAAGTGGAGAGTGGAGATGAGGGGAGTGGGAGTTCGTGGAATCCGTGGCTGTGGTGCGTGGACAATTTCAATTGCAGTTTCTTTTTTAGTTTTATTGTTTAATTTTTATTAGTTACAAATTAAAAATGTAGTATATCATGAAACGGCCTCAGCACGAGTTACCTATTCAGTGAGTGCCACGAATATGAACACACAAATAAACACTGAAACTTCACTGGATAAGGCATGTCCGGAGAATGGATGATACCAGATTTCCAAAGCAGGCCCTGTACGGTGAGCTGGGCCAAGGCCGGAGGACGCAAGGTGGTCAGATCAAGCGATATAAGGATATGATTCATGTAACCATGAAGAACTCCAAAGTGGACCGTAACTGGGAGGAGCTATGCGAGGACCGAACAGTATGGAAAACGGGCGGAGTCTTCAATCGGCAACACCGGACCAGAACCACAGCAACCCCATTGTCAGATGTCCCGACTGTGGGCGGATAATAGGTTCGCGGATTGACCTGGTGAGACGATGGTGATGCGCGGATCCTCGAGAACGAGGCCGGACGGCGACGATAATGAAGACTGGTTCCGTTGCAGGGTGTTACCACTAAAAATCTACTAAACTTCCAATTACAAACCGCTAAAGGCGACACAGTGACCGAATCTTTTACCATTCACAATTCTGAGCTTCGTTCCACTCCACACCCCTTCCACCGCTTTTCTAATTTTACTCTCAATCCAAGCCCTGGAATCAGCCCTTTCGAGCATTACTTCAGAGACGTTGAGGAGGCTATTAGGGCTGTCTTAGCCCTCTCCTCATCTAGTCGAAAAATCGGCCTAGGTCGCAATGTAACGAGCTGCTATGCGAGCTCAAACCCGGGACCTCCGGATTCCGAGACCAGCGCGCTATCCACCCGGCCAACCAGACCCCGCCCAACTCTCGCTGGCTGAATTAAAAAAATAGCAAATCGAATCTCCTTTCAATAGCAGACATCACCAAAACTAGGAACTGTTCCCGCCGGAGACGTTTCACAATTATTCAAACTGTGCACGAATTCGACGAATCAATTAATTCCGTTCGATGGGACCGTTTTCACCCACATGCCCCGCTCATTTTCCGGCTTTAATAATGACTCTCTGTCTTCCTGCGACACGCAGGATTAATGAAGGATACGTTACGGCATGTTCCACATAATGCACGTAAATGGGCGCACTATTCGCAGACATTTCGTGATCGACGAATAAAATGCTTTCGAATTACGGGTCCCAGAGGCTGGAGAGAGAGAGAGTCATGTCTCGGCACCGTCGTACTTCATCTGCGCCTCCTGCGAAAAAGTGAACGTTAAAGTTGATACGTGCCCGGCGAGTGCCAACGGTACGCGCGGTAATAAAGCGACTTTGGTCTCGCAGCCGAGAGCTGAACTCGCTAACTCCACGTCGGGCGTATCATTCATTTCGTGAAATTTCAACGGGCTGTTAATTCCGAAACGTACTTTCGTAAGTCCTCGTGCACGGGCGGCGACACCGGCAAAAGAACAGAAAAATAAAATCATAAAACGCATCCGGCGTTGACTCAGACAGCGAATCCGAAACTCGGCTGCGTAAAGTTATCCAATTTTCGCACGCCGAAGAAGAGAACTGCACAGAGTGCACCCAGCACTACACATAACACGGCGATATACAGCGAAATTAAATACAAGTTTATTAATTTCGGTGACCGTGAGGCGACCCCGCCCCTGCACCCACACATGTGGATATTATCCGATTTTTCCGAAATCCACCGACTGTGCCAACACCGACCATGGTTACGGCCTCGCGAAGAAATCCGGGCACTGCACTGCCAGCGCCGACGTACGTAAAATTTGCAACGCGTATTACAAATTACGGCCGTTTAACGGCGGATAATAAAAATTTCACGTTCGTGCGCGGGATGCGATGATGTAAAAGAAATTTTATTGCCGCTCTGAAATAGGCCACGACGAATGAAGCTACGCGGCGAACGTACAGTAGCGTCCATTAAAGCGAAGGATTCGCATACGGCTCGAAATCGAATGATGAATAACATAAAAGCGATATGCGAAGTAGTGCACAAAGAGAACCACCCAACCCCCTCCCACAATCCTTTTAGTAGCGAAAAATAAGCGGTAGAAAAGGTGTAATTTGTGAAATGAAAAATAAAAGGGGAAAAAAAGGTTAACGAAATGACGGATTGCCAGTACAACAGAGAATTTTCGAACAATCGAAGGTTGAAAATCGACTATCTTCGAGATTAATTCTTTTTCTTTTCCTTTCTCGTCTTCGCCACTCTCGAGATTTTTATTCTTTTTTTGCGAAATAACGCAGATATGAAAACCGAAAAGAATAGAGGAAAATTGAGGTTAGGACCGAATGCTATTGATGTTCGATGTACCATTGAAAGATGCTTGCCGCTTGACTCAACCAGTAGAAGTTCTTGATCAATCAAAGTTGTGGACTAGGAATTCTACGTTCCGAGAACATCGATGAAAATGACTGGCGAAATCGGGAATCCCCTTTTCTCCAGGCTCCTTTTCAGAACCTCTACGCCCATTGGACTAACATACGAGAATGTGCGAGCAGAAAAACATCACAAAGGCAATAACATACCGTGAAGATTACTGAATTTGATACAACTGTGAAAGCTACATGAGATTCTGTTCACACTCCTTTAGAATAGTTAGAGCACGAATTCATTGAGACTCTGTAAAGACTATTTGAGACGCATCCCGACTCTGTAAGTGAAGACCTATGTCAGTACCCTGCCAGGAATCATTGCATTGGAACGATAAAGACCGTATTTTAAGATTCGTCAAAATTCAGTCTAGACACACCGCGACTGATGAAAACACTGGTCACCTTCGAGGCATCAGGCGCGTAAATACGGGGGGGGGGGTTGAACCCCCTCACCCTAAAAGCAAAATAAAAGCAGATCGAAGAATAAGAAAATTAGGGTTTTTTAAACATTGCAACGAATTTATTTAAACATGTGTTATACCTACACGACGGCGCTTACAATTTCTTCAAGTATCCAGAAGACAAGATGCTTCGATCGAATGCATTGAAAATTGCCCTTAGCTGAATATAACAATCAAAAGGAAGCTACAGAATGTGAGTCCTATTAGATGGGTCCACCGTCATGAAGCTGCATTAATTTTTCTGGAACTACAAGAATTTATTATTGAAGCTTTGGAAACTTTTTGTGAAAATCAAGATAAATATACATCGTCTACAGCCAATCAGTTACACTTCACAGCATCAAGAATACTGCGTTTCAAATATCCTCGCTGATTATTTGCAATTTTTTTGGGTTTACATTGCCTCTCAATCGAATATTACAAACGAAAACATTGGATTTAAAAAGTGCAATGGAGACTGCTAAAGTTGTGCACGGTGAAATTCAAGAGTTGAGGAATAATGTGGACGCAGAATTTCAGAGAATTTTTGAAGAAGTGGTGGCAGGGGCGAAACTATAGGGGGGTGGAGGGTTGAAACACCCACCCAATAATTTGTCAGTCGGCAAATTTTGAAGCAGTTCGTTTGAATATTTCATTTTTTATGAATGTTTATTTATTATTATTTTTATTTTTTTAATTAAAAAATATTTCAATTCAAGAATCGGAAAATTTTTAATTTTTAAAAGATTTTGTCGACGAATTTTTAGATTTCAAAGAATAGCTGTCGGCAAATTTTTCTTCTTCACCTCCCCAAAAACTGAAAGTCAAATTTAGTTTCTGAAAATGGAGTACCCGGAACTCCTGTCAGAGACCAGTCAGTCAAAAACCGAAAGTTTCAAGCTGAGTATCGAACGTTATCTGAAAGGTTGAAACCAAGCTCAGATATAGAAGACATTCCTAAAATCTAAAAGTCGGTAGCAAACGTTGAATTTCGAATTTCAATGACTACTATTATGTTTTTACTAAATTCTTTGTTTAACCTAGAGCCTGAAATTTGAGAAATTAAAATCTAAAAGCAGGCCCATAGCCAGCCATCTGCGGTAGGTGGTGCTGACTGTTTACCGGGGGGGGGGGGCTTGAGGATACACATAGTATATAATGTGAAGAGTTCTACGAGACAGTGATATAGCCAAGGGGGCAAAGGGGGCGAATGCCCTTAAGGCACCTGAAATTAAATGTAAAATATGCAGAAATGAGCAATGTTTCCCTTTAAAACACGTTTTTTCTCGAAAAAATTTCGCTCGAGTATTAATATTACCTTCATTTTTAAACAATAGTCCTCTAATATTGGCGATTTTAAAAAAATACTTCAATTTTCGATTTTGTCTCCCTTGAAAATCTTACTTTGCCCCCCCCCCCTCCCCGGAAAATCCTGGCTACGCCACTGATTGAATTTGGTCCCAAAATTCATAATCAAAACTAGTGATTCAACTTACCGACAATCCACTGAAAAAAGATTGAATAGATCGAGTGAGAAAAATTAACCCTAGGAACGATCAAATTTTCGAACCTTTGGAAGTAAAAAAAAACTATTTCTGTGGACTTATCACGTTATCAGTTCTCAAACAGCCATTCAGGCATATAGCCATTGATATTCAATGTGAACTGGATCGCGAGCCTACCACTGTGTTTGTGACTATTGTAATGTGACACAAGAAAAAGGCCGGTGTGTCTGAAACTGCTGGACGGACACTCGGGCCTTTCTCTTGTGACACGTCACATATAAAGAACGACAAACAGACGATTCTTCATTCTTCTATATTTCAAAGCAAAATCAGTGTTGACAACTTTATAAACATTAAAATGTAGTGGAACGAAAAGTTCTGAACAAAACTAGCGAGAAAAATAGAAGGAATTCGTTATTTTTATTCACGAAATTTTGTCAGGGGAGACTTCGGCAAGCGTTAAGGGATGCTCAGTACCCTCTAAGACCACTCTGGCTAGAGGCCTGGCGTAATGATGATTTTTTAAATGGTGGTATCTCTGCCTAGGAGGGGGGGCTCAAGATACCTTTAGAGGGGGCTCAGCCCCAGCTTGCTTCCCATGGCTACGGGGCTGTCTAAAAGTTGAAAGCAAAAGACTTATTTTCCAGTCACAAGCTGAATACGATAGCAAATGTTATGGGAGGGGAATTTATTCTGGAACAAAAGTCAAAATCCAATCCATGCATTTTTCCCATAAGAACGAAAGGGAGCTTGTGGACCGGATTCCTCTTTGTCGGCGAATTTTTAGTTTTCAAAAAATATTTGTCGGCAAATTTTTAGTTTAAAAAAAAATTTGTCGGTAAACTTTCCTTCTCCACCCCCCTCCCCCTCAACTGAAAGTCAAGTTTCGCCTCTGAGTGGTGGAATTTCGTAGGAAGTATGACATTCTAAATTCCGCGTGTATATAAACGAGCAACAATGCGATGTACCCAACCTATGACCCGGAGTCGTATTTTCGAATTGCAGTTTTTATATAATTTCTTGACTTTATGATTGATAATTTCAATAATCGGTTCATTAATCACAATGAAATACTGTCAGCACTTTCAAGTATTCTACCAAATTCAGAGTTTGATTCAAACTGTGGCAAAAACTACGAGGGATAACCCCTAAGTAAGGTACACATTTTTCTATACGACGAACCGCGTGAGTTGGAAACCTGAAATTTAGCATGGTGAAGCAGGGGAGGCTTGGCTAACATCTGCCGATAAGAGTGGTTCATTTTCTGCGATAGTATAGTTTCAAAAATTGAACGAACACGATATTCTTGACTGAAGTGTACACGCCTCTCAAAATAACGAAAAAATCGTTTTTACTGCGCACAAAAAAAGCAGATTTTTAATCGAATTAAAGCGGTGTACGTGGGAATTCCATTTCTCGAAAATAAGTATAAGTATGGTGCACAAAATTCGATCCCGGTGTTGTAAATTTGGCGGATACGTAATCCTCTAATCCTCGAAGAGAGCAACCAAGCACCGAGGTCAACGAGTAGGCGATTTGTCACGTTGATGAGCTCGTTCACGCCGATCGGAGTTTGAAAATTCGTGAACTTGCAGAAACAGCGAATTTATCAAGTCAGTTGTTCACCAAATTGTACAGGGAGACCTACAATTTCGAAAAGTTTGCGCACGCTAGGTGCCTAAGCAGCTGACTCCTCAGCATGAACCAAAACGGAACGGGATGGGGTAATGGGCCACCCTTCACACAGTTCTGACCTTGGACTATCGAATTACTACCTGCTCAGCCCTCTCAAACAACATCGCGGAGGAAATGAGTTTGAAAACGATGAAGAAAAAGCAGAGGTCGAGACATTTTTCAAAGTCCAGCGTGTACAATTTTATGAAGGAAACATTTTAAAACTGAATGTGCGGTGGAAAAATTGTATCGAAATGGGCGGGGATTACGTTGAGAAACAGCTAATAGAGTCTACTTTCACAATCTTTTATGATTTTTCGATTTGGTAAATTTTTCAATTTTATAGAATTTTTTAGCCTCCGCTTAGCCTCTGCCAAGGCCCTCATTCTTTTGAAACTCGTTAAGGCTGTTTAAGATGGTTCAAGACACTACTAGAGGTCTTTTTAGGGTTTAGTTCAGATAAATAATTAGGGCTCATTAAAACTCATTAAGACTCAGTAAAAATAATAACACTTCAATGAGACTCTGTCAAGATCTTGTAACACTCATAACTACGTTTCTCGTTAAGACGGCTCAAGACTATTCAAAATACCGATAATCCGATTTAGGGTTTCCGCGCAGCAAATACTATATTCTGATCAACTACTTTTATTCTTGAGAAATTGACAAGACATAAAAAAATAACTTACGAAGACCTAACTATCCATAAAAGAGTTGAAAATGACTGACTGAAAGATAAATTTTCATCAATATGAAGTGTTGAGTCAGATACCCTAGATAAAGCTGGATTGAAAATGTGATGCAGTATTCATGATCAGCAATCCAACTCTCACACTCATCAAAATTTATTCGATTTAATTTACACCATTTTAGGTCAAAAGTGGATTTTTTGGGTCCAAACTAAAGCTGGATCCAGAATGTGATGTAGTATTAGTGAACAAGAGGGAATTCAGAAGATCTATACTTACATGGATTTCTCGATTACGTTATTCAAGATTGATAGTCGTATTTTGGGGTACACATACAGGGCCGATAAAAAATATGATTTGATGTTCGTAATCAGCGACCGAAAAAAGACCCATTTCGATAATTTGTTCAATATTTCAATCAAAGTTATTTTTGCCTATTCCAAGTCTGCAATTTTGGTTTTTCGGCTCAATACTGGAGCCAAACTGACAATCCTAAGAGTTATTCGGAATCAGGAAACACTCTTATTCCGATAGCTTTTAAATTTTTCATGAGAAGTCAAATTTGTTTTCCTTGGGTCTTAAAATTTAGCTTTCCGGGATCAAATGTCCAAGAATCTGATGTGGTATTTGTAATTAGTGATCAAAAATATTCTGATTGCGATACCTAGTTCGAGGTTGGGTTCTCAATCCAAGTACAAACACAGAATATGCTGCACAAGCGTTTATGAATGATGTACCAACGATTTGCATTGTCCGACATCGAAATTCCCACTTCGGGGGGCTATATTTCTCCAGCCCCTGAAACTACTTCGGTGATTACTGTAAGAGGAGTTTACGTATCAAGGATGGAATATGCTGTACAAACGTGCACAAACGATTGGCACTAGCCTATGTTCTAAATTAAATGTCGAGGCTGTATTTTCACAGCTACCGGATTGATCTGGGCGATATTTACGCCAGGGTTGTCGTACCAAAAACGGGATATGATGTTTAAACGTAAACCAAAGATCGGAATTTGTCCGGGATCAAAATTCTCATTTCGGGGTGTGCATTTCCCTAGTCTCTGAAACTATCCCCTGACCCGCCAGTGATTACTATGTAGGAGGTTGATATACAAACAATGCAATATGCTGTACAAACATGTAACAGCGATGTACGAACGAATGACACTGATCTTAGATGCTAAATCGAATTTCGGAACTGCATTTCCACTGCTCCCAATACTCCCTTACGATTACCTGGGGAGAGGGGGTTCTTCTACAAACGACGGTAGATCTGTACAGACATATAAAAGCGTTGTACAGAAGAATGTCACAAATCCTGGGTCAAAATTTCAATTATGGGGGGGGGGTCTCATTACTTCAGTCCCCGGATTCGCCCTAAGCTACAAAAGAACAGGAGTCGGTGTACGAATAAGGGGATATTTTGTACAAACCAGTATAAACAAAATACAAAAACAATTGCGGTATGTTTGAAAGTAAAATTCAAAAATCGGGAGGCTAAAGAAATAGACTTTTTTTTAAAGATGAAATTTTTTTACCCAAAAAGAATTTAGACTCTTTCACTTGGAGTTTCTCGTTTACTCCGCGTTAATCCCACTTCGCGTTCAGAAAAAAAGATGAAGAGATCATGTTTTTACATCCTGCTTGGTTCATCACTGTTTCTATGCACATGAAATTGCATACTCAATTCCCCGTAAATACGTCATTCCGCTAAACAATCAGTAACACAGTACGTTAAATAACTTTGGTCCCTACTAACTGGTCATGATTTCGTCTGTTTAATCTACATTTTATTTTTTTGTTTCGATTTGTTTAGTTTGGTGTTCACAAGGAGCTGAAGTCAGTTCTTATAATATTAGTGAATTTTCTTGTGTTTTTTTTTTGTACTCAGTTTTTGATAATGCGATTTTTGTGTTTCTCTTTTTTCTTGCAGATCCATTTTTGACCTGAGAATATCTGGCTATGCAATAAGAAAAGAGGGGCGAATTCGTAAAACACCCTATACGTCTGTATAAGCGAAGTTGACACCTCGTTTACAGGTTTCCTAATTACCAGTTACAGTCGCCAAGCAAAATCGATCTCCTTCTTCAAGATGAAATCTGGAATGTAGGAGCCCGAATTTGTAACGTTGGTCAATTTTCCAATTATAGGGAGAATGTTGAATTAGTGGTCCAAATCGGGACCGAGAACAGATATCTAATCCAATATTTGAAATCATCAACTCCCCCTTCCATCCCCTTCACCATTCTTCCATAAAAAACTAAATGTATTCGACTTTTCAAGTGATATTAATTTTGACCCTTCTCGGGTTTAACATGTGGACTTTAGATCCCGAATCGAGGCCAAATCAAACATCTGACGCGATACTTGAAATGATAGTTTACAACTACTTACGGACTAATTTACGAACGGCCGTATATTCAAACTCAAATGAATTCTAATTTGATCGCGAACCGACTCGGCTTCGCTGCCTCCCAGTGGACCCGTATAATTCGCGTAATTTCAAATTTTTCACGTATTTAAAAACATTTATTACATCGGACTAATTCGACATGAATAGCGGATTGGAAAAGTCCCGCACAAGGCACAGTAAACAATGGTTTAGCGTTTTGATAATTTTTCTAGCGTGAAAAGCTCACTTTAATGCGCGAGGTGATTAGTCCAAAAGCGAACGATGAGCTTAGTGCCGGGACACAATACGGCTGCTCGGTCGTGGTCGTTTGTTCGACGACAAAATGGTAATAAAGTTATTTACGTTTTCACTCGTTGTTCGTTTTGATTAATTTCGGTTTTCCGTTATCCTGCACCCTGCCCCGGTACACTCGGGGGCCGGCATCGCGTTCACGTATAACGCTGTCTTCGTTCGCCCCGGCTCGGCTCCTCATTCTCTCTCCACCATGACGATATAAGATTTCGCGCAGAAACAAGGGACTTAATATTCTTGAATTGTCTTAATAAATTTCACGTCGTCGCAATACCTCGAAAATAACAGCGCAACGCCTTGCGCCAACTCTTTCAACCATTGTACTGTCTTCTATCGCTTTTTCGTTTCCTGATTCTGGTTCAGAAATTCACGTATACACTTCACTGTGGCTTCAGAGACGAGCCAAGTCTGTAACGTGAACCCTCCTTGAGGTGAAGGAGGACAAATATTTCTTGAGGAGGGGAAACTCTGGGTAAAATTGCAAATTTCATACAGTTAGAAATCCAAAAGGAAGCAATAAAAATATCTTGGCCTTTCTGATACGAGAGGAGGGGGCAAACTCTATATCCTGGCCAGATATATCCCAATGTTCCCAGAGCATATTTCTAATGTTTAAAAATTAAATTGCAATCATCCCAGAATGACTTTCCAATACTAGGCTCTTTTCATTCACTAGTCTTCAATTGCATCGGAGCATCTTCATCATTATCAGCCAGTCATTGAGGGAATTTATGTGCATTTGAATACGAATATTCAATCACCCAGAAGGAAGTAACATGGGCATTCTGTAGCAGTTAAATAGTAACCCTCAATATATGCATCCAGTGCTCATTAACTACAGTGACCGTCCGTGCATAAAAGTACACTTAGTTCTCTCGGACCTGTTGGACTCGGATCAATCGTAATATGTCTACATACATTTTGAAATCAGAAACACGAACTTACCTTTAGGCAGAATTCCGATATGTATCGAACGCGCTTCAATGATCAGCTTCGGAATGAGGAAACAGAACGCGATGATCAGATGGAACAGCGAGGCCGTCGGTCCACAGTGCTGCCACATTCGCTGGCAACCGTTTCTGCTGGCGAAAACGACCCCATTCTGAGCGTCTGCCGTGCACGTGCTCAAATTACGCCCCAATTTGAAACCGTCATTAGCTAAATTGCCGACTTTGAACAGCGCCGAACTGAAGAAGAACGGTATCAGCAGTACCGAGAAGCTGGTTAGTCCAATGCACGTATGCAACTCGTACTGGAATGCCGTCGAATCGGTCGCTTTCAATTGGTCCACGAAATCTGCAAATGCGTGCACGGAAAAACGTAATATTGAACCGAAACGAGTTCCTTCTGCTTTGAGAATGTTCCAGCCACGTGTAAACTGAAATTCAAAGGGATCTGACCATCTAGACTCTCATACGTAAAGCATAGCAGGTGAAACTCGAACTGCATACCGACAACAAAAAGGAAAAATCTAGCCTCAATACCGTATTACTCACAAAATGAATATTGAAATTGACGGCTCAAATTGACTCAATACCAGCATTCTGACGTCCAACTTGAGCTTCAACCGAAAAGAAAAACAGGTCTGGTTTCAACGAGCCGTCCAAATAGCTCAATTAGTCAGAAATCTAGATAACTATCTTTCCTTATGACGACTCTATTTTTCGGATTTCAGGTGGATACTTCCACTGGCACTTTTTCCTGGTCCAGGAGGGGATGTAAGCAAGTTATTCTTTATAATGTGTATTTATCTATCTATCTTTTTTGTCTGATTTAGCGACTAATTTCCTGTTCATCCATCTGGCTGTGTGACAAGGTAGTAGCGGGTTTGTTCCCACGTCTGCCTACCTGTCTAGCTCTCTGCTGGACTGGATTTCGGGGTAACGAACACGCCCCGACAATATTTCGGATTTTAGGTAGGCAACCTGCTCAGTGTGTTTTTAAAGTGGCGGAATCAGATTCTCATAATTGTAGAGGTCATTTCAATGATTCAGTTTTGAAAAACTCACCGAAGAATCGTTTTGAGCACTCAACCGCGATGTACCCATTGAGCGCCGTCACGAAAACACCGTACCATATAGACCATAAGCTATTCAGATGCATCCTCAGGCAGCGAGTCGTGGATTTCAGCTCGGACATGCAGCTCGAGTCCCTCTGAAGTGGCGACAGAACGCTGCCGTTTATCGACATGGTACTCGCCTAAAAGGAAACAACAACGAGAAAATTAATACAAAATAAACGGTTCCAAGCTATAAAGGGATGCGCTTTTTTTTTCCCCCCACACCTAAAATGTTTCAAATTTTGTGAAAATCTCCCTGCTGGAAACGTTTGTTCTGGTCACACGGTGAAAAATATTGCATAAAATTAGGGGGAAAACTATTTCAGCTTGATGAGTATTTATAATGACGGGTAGTCGTCCATCATAATACGAAGTAATACCGAACTGTGAATACGCAGCAGGTACATAATACACACAGACCCTCCATTTCATTTTTTCGTTAAGATAAATGAATTAAAAGCTCCAAGTATCGTTTTTTGAAAAACACCGTGTTCAGCATTTTGGTAAACATTTAGAGGAGTCTATCTTAACCGAGTGCAAGCGCGAGCTTCCAGCAGATGGATTTTTCAAAATACTGCCTCTGGCAAACAAGTATTAAAAGATAGGTAGGAAACCTAGTTCAGATAAAAGATGCGAAGATGGTCTTCGACAAAACTACCTTCACGTATAGATTCACAGACAGGTTTTAAACCTATCGTTGAATATCAAATAGAAATGCCTATTTTCAAGATAATGTGGTATTGTTAGCCATTAGCGAATAGATTTTTTTTTAAATCATTGTTATCTGTTATACGTTATCACTTGCTGCATTGCTGTTTGCTGCATTCTGGGTTCCTGGCAGAGCCGGCAACAAAAAAACAATGCTGATTTTACATAATAACGTTTTACTATCGTATACGCTAAACCAATCAGCAAAATCTGTTTTTAGATAACACGTGATTCGAAGATCAAGAGCCATGTAGAAACTATATGGCATAGCGTTTACTGATAAGTTTTTTCAAACGTGAATACACATTTTTCAATGGGTGCCATTTAATGTTCCGGCAGAATACGAGTAGAGTATTGCTACGATAATAATCAGCGTAAATTAACTCACGAGTGAAAATGAAAATGACAGGTAAAATGAACGGATTTACGCCAGAAATTGGTGTATTACGACAAGAAAATGTAATCACTATAAAAAGTAGGTTTGAACATTTTTGAAAATAAGGGCCGTCATATTGTATCCAGACATGAGCGATCATTACGATCACATCGCACGGCTAACTAGGCTGGATAGTCGCGGTAGTTTGCCACAACATTTTTCACGATTTGTTGTGTAATAGTATTTCCTTTTCCACACCGAGTACGTAGTAATCCTTCAAATACTGGTAGTAGTAACCTGTTCAGCGAGTATAATACCTTGTGCCTGAAAACTGACGCTGGCCCGTAGCCACAGGGGTGCCGAGGGTACTGAACACCCCATAACGCTTGTCCCCCGGCTAAATTTAGCGAATAAAAATAACGAATTCCTTACATTTTTCTCGCTAGTTTTGTTCAAAACTTTTCTTTCCCCTACATTTTAATGTTAATAAACTTGGCAACACTGATTTTGCTTTGAAAACAGGGATGCAAAGAAGCCAGTGGCTGAAAGTCAGAAGCCGGAAGTTTTTGCAATTTTAGGACAATTTTGAGAAGCCAGAAGTTGGAAGCTGGAAGCTTTTTTAGCTTCCAATTGACTTCTTACAATATTCCTCTGAAATATGTTTTTATTCAAATTTGAAAGCACAAAAAAGAAAACTAATATACCTCCTCTGCTCCACTTCACTTCACTTTGTTTCCCCTCATTTTCTAAAAATAACTTTCCTTAATTATAAGAACCTTGGGTGAAAATAAGTAAAAGAAGCTGGAAGCTATAAGCCAGAAGTTCAAAGAAAGATTGGAAACTACCCATAAAAGCTCATATACTGAAGCTGGAAGCGAGAAGCTAGATGAGATTTGGCGGCTAGAAGCCGGAAGCGGAAGCTGTATCGTTCGGCTTCCGCATCCCTGTGTGAAAGATAGACGAATCGTGTGTTTGTCATTCTTTATATGTGACGTGTCACAATAAAAGGGACCGAGTACTCAATCAGCAGTTTTAGACATACAGGTCTATTTCTTGGGTTTCATTACAATTCACAAACACGCAGTGGTATGCTGGCGATCCAGTTCACATTGAATATCGATAATTAAATGCCTGAATAACTGTTTGAGAACTGATAACTTGATAAGTCTACAGAAATAAAATTTTTTTACTTCCAAAAGTTCGAAAATTTGATCATTGTTAAAAGGATTAATATTTTTTCACACGATATATTCAATCGTTTTTCATTGGGTTGTCGGTAGGTTGAATCAACAGTTTTGATTATGAATTTTGATATCAAATTCAATCAGTGGCATAGTTAGGATTTTCCCGGGAGGGGAGGGGTGGGGCAAAGTAAGATTTTCAAGAGAAAGAAGTCGAAAATTGGGGTATTTTTTAAAAATTGACTATTTTATGAAAATGAAGGTAAAATATTACTGCTCGTGCGAAAAGTTATCGAAAAAATGTGTTTCAAAGGCGAAAAATTGCTCATTTTGCATATTTTACATTCAATTTCAGGTGCCTTTGGGGGCATTCTCCCTCTTCGCTCTCCCTGGCTACACCACTGCCTCGTAGAAATCTTCACATTATATACGATGTGTATCCTCAAGCCCTCCTGGTAAACAGTCAACACCCCCTATTGCAGATGACTGGCTATGGGCCTGAACTGACGGAAGATACAAAGCGCGCTATCTACCCATCCCAATCAGTACTGAAGTCACTCTATTCGCTAGGATGTCTGAGGAAGGCGAATAGGAACAGAACATGTGTCGCACACTAGGCGAAATAATGGTTGTAGGCGGCCGAAACTCCAAAAAATGAAACGAGCCAAATTTACATAAATGGTGGAAATTATTATTCTTCAATATCAGATGACCTGAAAACAGCCCAACTTATCTCCCCAAAAATATTATTAGAATGCGGAGCTGGATATCAATTCGCACATTTTAAAATTTAAGTAGGCTATTTTAAAATATGATGAAATGGAGGGTAGTTTCAAATGACGATACCAAAGCCAGACCTTGACGTAAAATCTTTTTATATATATTTTTTTTATTCCTTGATAAATATAGTTCAATTTGAATGAGTTCTGTGTAAAAGAAACTTCACGTTTCTAACCTTAAAATAAATATTCAAGTTCAACATTACTGTCCATTTTGCTCTACCAAATACCTTCACTTCATGGACCGAGAAAACCTAGATCCAACTTGATCCGAAAATAAATTGAATGAGTTTTATTCTTTGAACTTCCATCTATTGACATCATTCACCTGCGATATTTTGCGACATTGAGAAACGATTTGCAGTGTTAGAACGAAAATAGGCTCAACAACGAATTCAGCGCGTTAAAAAATTTATATTTAGACGCCTAACTCGATTTTGTCGGAAATTTTGAATTTTCACTCCTCCCCCTCCGATATAGGGTTTAGGTTATCAGATGGGGTGCCTGCATATAAGCTCAAAAATGAATTCAGCGGGTTGAAAAACATATATCTAGACACCCAACTCGATCTTCTTCAAAAATTTTGTATTTTCATCCCCTTTTTAAAGGGAGTAGGTTACCACGTGAGGTAAAAATAGGCCCAAAAACGAATTCAGCGTCTCAAAAAACATACATTTAGATACCTAACTTGATTTCTTCAAAATTTTTGGATTTTCATCCCCCAATAAAGGGGGTAGGTTACCAGATGGGGTACAAATAAGCTCAAAAATGAACTCAGCTAGCCAAAATACCCCTAAATTGATATATTGTTGTTAATAGTTTCACAAATCTGATTTTTGCAGCTTCAAATTTTGAAATCTCCCATTGTGCGGCACCCTTTATGTTACTTGTGAAGCGGACCAAGAGGACATCCTGTATACAGGGACTGACCACGGGAAGGAAAGGAAGTGTTTCTAGGTACCAATTAATGTAAAATTTTGACTTGGAACCAATCAAATATTTAAAAAGCCGTTTAGTTAGGTTTTGGCCGCCTAGAATCGCGGTTTCGCCCAGTGTGTGTCGTAAGGATGAGAGGCGGGTACGATACAGTGTTGCCAGATTAGGCGGATTCCCGCCGATTGGGCGCTCTATTGGCGGAATGCGCCAATTGGGCGGATTGCGGATTTTAGGCAGATTTGGAATATTTCTCAATCAAAAAAATTTATTGCGGAAAAATTTTTCACTGTCTCAATTATTCTCCATCCCAACTTCTGCCGTGATATGAGAATTTTTGACGTATGCGCATTAAAAAATGTCCGGAAAAAAGTACCTAACACGTCCCGGGAAATGACCCTAAAGTCTGGTCCAGTTAAGAAACATATTTTTTTCACGGCGCTGATAACGTGGTCTCGAACTTGTCTTTCCCCTCCAACTTCAAAATACCCATATATCGATGTGTATTGCGGGTTGCCAGTTATGTTTCTTAACTGGACCAGACTTTAGGGTCATTTCCCGGGACATAATCAAGCGAATATACCTTAAAATCCCATATCAGGGCAGGGGCAGACTTGATTGGTTCATATTCATCTTTCAGAGAAAATTAATATGAGTTGATACTATGGGGCGGATTTTAGGCGCCTTGTTATTTTTGCTGCGGATTTTCGGCGGATTGTTGAAGAGAGTGGACGGGTTTTACCACTCCAAGTGGCGATTGCCGAAAAAAAATCTGGCAACACTGTACGATACCACTACCACATAGCTACAAAACGACCGTAAGGGCAACAAGAGTTCGTAGATATCTTCTTCAGGTACCGCATATATGTATTGCCGGACATAGGCAATCGCGGTTTCTCATGCTCGACTTTCCTTGGCAGGGTTAGCCTAGGTAGTTTGCCACTGCTTTCCTCACGGTTTGTTGCGTTAGTTTTCCTTCTCTGTGCCGAAAAGTGTACAGATGCTGCTCGTTTACTAGCCACATGTTTTTACAACGTTGAATAAGCTATCCACGTTGTGCACACGCACAGTAACAATATTTCTGATATGGCGTTAACAGGCACTGCGATTGTGATGCCGTGTTCGTTCGAACTGGCGGGGATACAGGGTGCGCTATCTTTCCACCTAGATTGATATGGCAGTCGCTCTAATGTTAGGGGGAGGGGGTATTCAAATATCACTAGCTTTCTGGCGTTGATGGGACTCGAACTCGAGACATAAGGACTGCGAAGGCACGTTACCATTCGGCTACAGACAGATATCTAGTGGAAGCAAAATAACATAAAAAATAACATAAACCAATAGAAAATATTGATAATCCTATCGCGTGCGGGTGCAGGGTGGGCTTCTGACTGCAGCGGACAGAACAAGCAGAACTATAAATAATAAGCTCTATTTCGCAAACAGAACGCATACACAATTGGGTATGGCTGGTGCTTACTTCGATTTCATCCTACTTGAATGTTAAAGGGCGTTCAGTATTGAAGAAAACGAGCAACAAACATGGAAATAAGTGAGTTAGTTATGGAATCTGTAAAACTAGCAGATTATGTAGGTTTAGATTCTATGATCCAAGAGCATTAACATTCGAAGGCTTCGCAGAGGCCCCTTTTGACTGCATACTTTCGAGCTGAAATATTGAGTGATTATACCAAGACAATCATCGTCAAGTGTACACAACGAAGACAATTTGGTCAGCTCCAAGCTCTAGGCGAGGCGATCAAACTTTGTTCATTCGGCAGGTTACCACTTAAGTTCGAGTAAGTTTAACGGTACCTCTCCGGAACGCATCAACCGCCGCAGGTAACTCACCCTCGCTACCCGACCGCAAGTTCGAATCACTTTTAGCACCCTCTTTTGCCGACATTACAACGAATAAAACTTCGTCAATTCGCGTTGATGTTTATCTTATGCACTCCCGATTGTTTTCTCAGCGCCGGTATAAGGCACAGCATACGCACCAGCGAAACACGACTGTCTGCTTTGCCTCGTTTCGCCTCCCATCGACGAAAACATAACAGCCGCAGATATAGAAAACTTTACGTCGACTAAACGCAATTTTATGCACCCTAGGTTATGCGATGGAAATCACGACACGAGGCGAGCACCAGCAGCAGTCACAGCACCAAATTACTTAATGGATTTTTGCTAATTTCCAAATCGTACGCCGCGGCAAAATAGTTCGCGAATGTAGCTCCGTACATGAATTTCGAAGAACACGCGATGAAGATGGCAGACAGGCACGCGAGAGCACATGTCATGTCACTTGATTGCAAACTTTCGTAAACCAGCTTTCCCGAATCCTGTCGCGATATTGTCTATGTAGATGTAAGCGGAAAAGTTTACAGACTGAGAATTATTTTTACGCGCTTTTCACTTATGCGAACAAGGAGAAAGAGAGCGAATCAAAGGAGAAAAAAACCGTGTCTGGAGAGCATGTGTTCGATGTTGTCTACAAATCAACGTGAACGTGCTTTTAAGGCTTTCGTCGGATTTATTTTACTGCTAACCCAAGTCGAGCATCGTTTTATCCTCACGCTCGTCGTTGAAACAATTTATCGGGTTCGTGAGGCCAATATCGTTACTCCTCTGATTAATGCTGATTGCGAGATACGACACAGCGTAACGTTCGATTTAAGAAAGGTTCCCAGAATTACATAAACGTTCACACAAATTGAGTTATCTGAAGTAGCGTTTTTCGCGGACGAGAAGGGAACTATTTGACTTTCTTGCTAGCTGCCTAAGCACCAGTTTCATTGGCTCGATATCTTATTGTCCTTCTGCCTGCTTGTATACGGTTACAGTTTTTCCGGAAAGAAGGGGGGTAGGTTTCCTGATTGCTTCTGTTTACTTGTTTATTTATCTTTTGGTTATCGAAGCTGGAAATTCCCTCCAGACAAGTTGCCCGTTCGCGTCTTTCAGTCAGGCTATCAGTCTCAGCAAGCTGCTATCGATCTGCCTGTATCAGGCCCGTGCGCAAGGGGGGGGGGGTCAACACCCCATGAACTTTGTTGATATGTAGATAATATAATAAGTTATGGCGATCACTGCCCTTTATAACCTAACCTAACATGAAATATATGGTCATCCCCCCCCTTGTATAATTTCTGCGCACGGGCATGGCCTGTATTCACTTATGGGTCTGCTAGGAAGTTTATTTTTCCTTATGATTGGGGGCAGGAGTTTTCTTCTCCAGGAAAGGATTGGTTGTCCGTTAACATGTTCTTTCGATGAATTGAACGAATTTGTTGCTCTTCCACCCGAACACGACACACGCATCATTTCATCAAGGGAAGAATAAGTCTGTGAGATTACTCCTTTTTGAAGAGATGGGGGGGGGGGGCTTGAAGCCTGAAATTTTAGTCAACGGGCACAAAAAATGAGTCTTGAGCAGACTTAATTGGTTTCCTCTGGTCTTGCAAGAAAATTTCTATACACAAAATTCGAGCTTAAGATTTTCAAGTCCAGACAAGTTACGAGAGAACTGATAAAACTTCGGAACAGTTGAAGTTTTGAAACCCCTCATCTAAGCCAAAACTAGTACATATCAAGTTAAAATTTGCCGATTTTAAAAACAAACACAAAAGTAATCCTTCTTTAGTAATTCACTTCCTCGGGAACCCCCCTATAGGTCGGTTCGAATAAAATTCCTGATAGTTTTCGATCATTAGAACTGTACACACAACATTGGGCACGAGGACTTTTCACGGATTTGTGATTTCAATGTTTAATAATATATTCTGATACAAGTGGGGAAAAAAGGGTTTTTGTAAGCGAGTCCTCATGCAAAGAATCACACGAGTATAAAAATCGGTTCGTAAGTGAATCACTCGATACTTTCTTTTTAACAGATATATAACAAATACGCGATTTAGCACTTTCAAATCACGTGAAGAAACTAAAGCGAGTTCTTGTACCATTTTTCGTGTGAAAACAAAAAATTGCATTTTCATGTGTTAACTGAAAAAATTTTCTGGATCCGACCATCAAGAGTGTAGGGGTCTAGTTGGCCGAGTGGATAGCGCATTGGTCTAGGAATCCGGAGGTTCCGGGTTCCAGCCCACGTGGCAACTTGCCAGATTTCGACCTAGGCCGGTTTTTCGACCAGAAGAGAAGGAGACTAAGACAGCCCTAACAGCCTCCACGACGTCTCAGAAGTAATGCTCGAAAGGGCGGATTCCAGGGCTCAGGTTGAGGGCATATTTGAAAAAGAGAAGAGTATAAGTGTACACCGCCGATCGAGCTCAAGGTCGGTAAAATAGCTACGGTGCACAGAACAGAGCAAAAAGGAACCGGGAGGCATATCGGGTCAAGCTGGAAATCCAGCAGTCCACGCTACCTAAGTGGAAGGACGCACTCGCTCAGTCAACCAAAGTGAAGTGGACCTGAGCGTTAATACGCGACCTCGATTAGTGGGCAGACAGGACCCATGGGGAACTGAACTTCCACTGGACCTAAGTCCAGAGCGGCTACGGATGCTTCAGCACTTACCTACATCGGATAGCGATAGCACAGAGCCCATGTGCACGCACTGTGATCGAAAGGCGGAGGATAACCCCTAGCACACACTGTTCGAGTGTGAGGCCTAGGACCAGGAGAGGCGCGGGATGGTCGGAATAATCGTACCCGGCAACGATAGCGATACCGATGATGGCGAGATCGGTTGGACTATCTCCGCCGCATGCCTTACCATGGTTTTAGAAATGCTGAAGAGTAGAATCGGATGGAACCGGGAGTCGGTCTTTATCTCGGCCTCATGAAGAAGAAAATGAAAATAGAATGGTCGAGATAGAACGCCGACGAACAGAGCTCGGCCCACACTCATCACAATTGACTTTGTACCATCCCTGAAGCTGCTGCAGACCCCCCGGAAGGGTTCACCCCGCCGTCACCACCTTCCTGCGTCGTTAAACGCACCAAGACCAGTAGGTGAGGGGCAAGAAAGGAAGCGCAGCCCTGCTGTGAGCCACCCGAATTCCAGGTTAACACTGGGTGAACGTTACCTCGGTCAGTAGGGTGTCCCATAGTGGCACTGGCAGGACAGCGCGAATCCGAAGCAGGGAGAGGCGAAATGGGGGGCCCGGTCCAGTCTCAATGTGTTCCTCTGGTCACTGACGCGATACTCGAAAGGGTAGTTTCCGGGGCCGGGGTGCGATGTTCGGGGAGCCACTTTGGCATGCATGCATCGTCATACGCTCTACCAAGTGAAGAGTGTAAGTGAAGGGAGTTAAGATCAAATAACGGTCGTTTTTTCGAGATGTTACGAGATTATTATGACAGGTGGTCCGGCAAAATAAGATAAAAAAGAAGCAAAGTCTGACAAAAAAAGTCGCAAGAATAAATTTTGGTATAGCTGGTCAGTAGGGCATACTGATGAACGTCCTAAAAGTGTCAAGGAATCTTACTGAAGCTCTGTGTCTAGTCGATGAAACACTTCTTCAAAAATTGATTTTGATCATAAACTTAAACATACTGATTTTATCAAAATTTCAAACAAAAATGAATTTGAACTGGATTTTACATGAAAATAGTTTGCTACAGTTTTTCAATATCTGTCTTCAAAATGTCCTGAAAAAAGCGAATTTAAAAACCGCGCATCATCGCAAGCCTTACAGGCGGAAATACAGAATTATTCGTATTCGAAATATCGAACAACGTTATGCAATCAAATTTTGTGTCGAACTTAGCGAAAATGCCACGAGCAGTTATAAAAAATTGAAACAGGAGTAAAAAGACAATTTTCCATCGAAATTGTAGGTTTTCAGGGTGTCTACTGGATTTGGGAAACAAAATATTATGACTTTTCAAGACATTGTTTCATGACTATCATGGGGGATATAAAAAGGAAGCGGAAAGGGGACTAAGTCGGCGCTTCACGCCTCACCGGGGGCTCCACCTTTCGACCCCCCTCCTCCACCACCCCTGATTAATTTTCAAATAAACCAAAACCTTTATTGTGGAACTTACATTCTGCACCTGATTTTCCAATAGGGGGATACCTGAAATAAGTGAATATTTTGAGAGTATAATGTACTCTACTTTCCAACTCCCATGGCAAGGCACTAAGTTTGGATATTTTATTTATTTATTTTCACTTTTTAAAGAATCACCAGAATTATACTTGTTGCATACTTCAGCATTTTTCTTTTAACGACATTATAATAATATGGATTGTAATACAAATAAGACAATCTTGAGAGAGTTGAAAAGTACCCATAGTTTCGCCCCTCTTTGTGGGTGGTTTGAACATGCACTCTTGTGCATTTATAAGCATGCAGAAAAAACAGGCAAAATGCCATTTGTATGAAATTGGTGATAAATGTGTTCCGCATCTAATAATTGACAGAAAAAATGAAAGGCCAACAAATATCAGATTCATTATGATGTATTGATTTAGAAAAATCATTAATCACTAGAGTCCAGACTTAGTAGCTAACGTCCGTGACTACAACGTAACTGACCCGAGTGTAGACACAGGCCATTTTTTATCCATTAAGATCATCGGTACTAACGCCCTATCAATACAGAGTGCGCTAACTTCCATAATAAGTACATAAACAATCATTTAATATTTTTTTCTCATTAAATGAATATAAACTGATTTTTTATTTTTGGTAATGGAAATACTGTGCACACATGATGAAATATCACGACTTTTCAGGCCAGTAGACACCCTGAGTTTTCCTTGGCATAGAGCCTTTTTAGAAGCTCGTTAGACGGTTGAAGATAAGCCCCTTTCTGGGAGACCTTCCTCAGCAAAAACGACAGAGTAGCCACTTTTCTTCAAAGAATGATTTTCCCTGACTTTTCTCAGTTTTCCAGACCAATTTTCCCTGACATTTTACCAGCTAGTATTGAACACAGCTTTGAGAATACCTGGTAAAAGAAATGTCATTACGCTTTACACAAACATTTATTTCAGTGTTACCAATCCACCGGCAATTGCTCAAGATCTTGGGCTATTCTAGATTCTTCCGGCATTTTCCCGGCACTCAGGTATTTTCAAAATCTTTCCGGCATTACTCAGGAATTTTTTTTACAATGTCAGGCAGATTCTATATCTTACGATTCTGTCTACACTTATTTTTTACATTTCACATATTTGAATGTTGGTAATTTTGCTGCGTGCTAAGAGCTACGATCCACGAACTATCATTCTTTCATCCATCAGTTGGCTGCAAGTCTGCTATCTGTTTCTGTTGATAAAGCGAAAAACCATAGCTTAGAAAGCCTAATGAAGTAATGTTTTAAGTTGTTAGTTGGTGTGTCAGTTCTAGTGTTAGATTCGAAAAATAAATGATTTACTCGAACTCGTGTTCCAAAAATTTCCTAAAATCTCCGGCAATCTTAGGCATTTTTATAATACAATCCCAGGCAACCCTGAAGTTGTGAGTTGGTAACGCTGATTTATTCTAGAAAAGTAGTGTATATTATTCAATTCTCATTATTCCTAAAAAGTTCCCTGATTTTAACCAAAATTATTGCAGTTCCCTCACTTTTACAAACTGACAAAACTGACTTTTCCCAGTTTTTCGGAAAGTAGCTACCGTAAACTGGGGTAACTTCGAATTTGTAAGGGAACTTGGGACATTGCCAAAACTGGAGTAACATTGGTTAGATGCGTTATTTCTTCATCAAGTAGGGTATCAAACGAAAGCTGAAACTTGTAGCTACAACGTCATGTGATTAAAACCGATATTTCTGTTCTAATGTATAAAACTGGGTGTGTCCCTAGTTCCCACACAAATCCGAAGTTACCCCAGTTTATAGTGTTTTGAACCAATGAAAATGTGAACAGATTTGTTTTTCTAATGCTCGTGGGATCGTTCACAAAGAGTAGGACAAACAGAAATATTACAAAAAAAGTACTTGAATGACTCAGGAAAAGCCAATCGCGTTCGATCAGAGATCGTAGATTGTTGGTTGCTTTGGATCACGACTATGCACTTTGTCACACAACGATCTATGTGACTGAATTTTCAGCAAAAAGATCGATTCTAGTGGTTCCTCCGCCTCCATATTAGCCAGACTAAAGTCCGTGTGACTTTTCTTTTCCCAAAATTGAAATTTAGCCTGAAAGGTCGAATTTTTCAAAATCTAGAGAACATTCAAAGAGCCGTAACCGAGCGACTGAAAAGCATTCCACATCAAGACTTCCAAAACTGTTTTAAACAGTGGGAAGAGCGTCTCTGCCAGTACATACCTGGAAGAGAGGCTTACTTTGATGTAGATAAGCTGAATTTGTACATTTTTAATAAAAAACAATTGTACAGCATCATTCTCATTACTTTTTAGACAGGATCGGCCAGGCATATAAAAACTATACCTATATAAAAATAAACGAACAGACGAAGTATAAACGGAAAGGTTTACTACGGTAGAGAAAACGAAAATTGACGAAGCGAAAGAGACGACGCGTGATATGTGAGAAACCCACTTCAGAGGCTGCACCCTGTAACTTTTCGACTTCTCGCGTTGATGAAAAAACTTTTCGAACCCAGCCAGCCAGACAATACTGGAAATCGCATTTCGTACGAAATGATAACTTCGCAGACGGCTGGTAGTACGCGTAACGAACAGCAATAAGCAGGTCTTTTTCGCCGCACGACTATTTTTTTCCTTTTTTTGTATTTCTGCCCAACGCCTTAGTTTTTTAGCTCCAAAAACACAACGTGCGAAGATAAAGATCGTCTACTTGCCTCTCTCGAGTAACGAAAAAACTGCGTCGAAAGTTCGTCTCTCAATTTTCGCACGCCGTCGAATCGGAAAAGACAGAAATGAGGAAAAAAAAAAAAAAGGTCGGCGTTAAAAATGTTGGCAATCCTTCGAACCACCTCAATGTGGTATCGCAGGCCGCAAGGCGAATGGAACGGAATGGAGCGGAGCGGATTGGAACGGACTGAAATGGAATGAAGAGGAGTGGTACAAGGGTATGCTCAGGATTTAAAGCTGTGCGAACACAGTGGCGGCATACAGTCTTTTCTTAAAGTATATCGGCGTAATTACATTAGTCTTCGGGTCACGTTTGAATAAACTCCGTCCGTGTGTACGGCGGGACGCAAAACGAAAAAGGAAACTTTGGGAAATACGCACCCCGGCTTCCGCTTCCAGCCATCACGTCGCCCTCCCCCCCCCCCGTGCATTCTGCTTCGTCGAAACTGCAAAACGCTACGTTTGTCTTCGAAACTTACCCTGCTCCGCAGCCTGGCCCACTGCACGCCATTTCGCGCAATGGGGTCGCACCAGAAAGTCGTGATTTATTCGGATGTTCGCGAATTTTGAGCCGTTTCTGCCTCATCGTCTTTTTCGTTTTTTATTTTTTCTTAATTATCATTTTATTACAGCTTTATTTGGAAACGGTTAATTGAATTCTAAAAAAAACTGGCTGGCTAACGGAATGGAAATTACGCGAACTTGGTCGACTTCTACTTCTCAAGAAATACGATAAAGAATTCAGTTACGTGCTCAGCTAGTAAAAGTGTAAGTAAGAAGTTTTCCTTGGGGGAGGGGGGGAGGGGATTGGGTAACAATACTGGAAGTAACATAGTACCGGATCTACAAAATGTCGCTCAAATCTTAAAATGGTTTGAGTGTAAACTAAAACGTTAGTTGACAGGCAATAGTTCATTTCCCCTTAGCTCTGAGGGGGACGCATCCGCACATCCCCCCCTTATTTACACCACTGTTAACTAGTCTGTCTGTCTGCTTATAAACTTACTTGGATGTCTGCATATCTGTCGCTGACTAGTTGGTTGTTTATCTAGGTACCTGGTAGATGAGTATACATTTTCTCTTTTCAACTACGAGAACAGATAATCATTGAGAGACTTTGCAGTTCCTCCCCCTACCAACTGTTAGAACAATAATATAAAAAATTTGGGTCAAAAACGATTTCCAAAAATGCTCAGTAATTTTCAGACTTCAAGCAATGATATCCATACTGCATTTATCGACATCTTCACTCTCGCGTTCTCTTTCACACCGGCGTAAACTAAATTCGAACTATTACCAAAAATTAATTAATCAGCCAGTGCAATCTTGGAAACGATACTGGTACTTGACTTCTATCAATCAATCAAAAACTGTGTATATCATTAAAAAATTTTATAGAATTTTTTTTACAATGCACCAATGTGCAACCGCGCGTACGGCGCCACTCAACACGTACCTTACCTTAACAAAGTAATTGCAATCATTACCCGTGAGCCCTGACGCATGTATCTACCCGTCCCATTTTGGCGGAAGATTTTTTTTATTTTCTTTTCTTCCCTCAAATCCCAATTCTTGTGGGATAAAAACTAGTTATATCATTCATTTTTTTAATGACTTCTTCTTTTTTATTACCTTGAAATATAATTGCTGTGTCGTCAACAAATGAGAATAATTTTCCTCGGAGTGGTAATCGCCCTACATCGTTTACGTATATTAAGGACAGTATGGGCCTTAAAACACTACCCTGCGGTACACTACTCTTAACCGGAAGTTCTAAACTTAATTTTTCTTTAATTTTTACTTTTTGTCTCCTGCATTTGAGGTAAAATACGAACCATTGATGCATTTTACCTTTGAAGCCAATATTATATAATTTATCCAACAAAATTTTATGATCAACAGTGTCAAACGCATTTGCAATATCCATGTAAAGTGCAGATACAACCTTATTTTGCTCCAGGTGTTGCGTTATTTTTGTAATCTGGCTCACTAAAGCGTCCTCAACTCCCATTTTCTCTCTAAATCCGAATTGATAGTCACCAAAAAATTTATATTTATTTATGTACAAGGTGATTCTTATTTTAATTATTCTTTCAAACATTTTAGATAAGGTGTAAATTATTGAAATAGGCCGATAATTTTCAACTTTGGTAGGGTCTCCACTTTTCAAAATGGGGACAGTGTGTGCCACTTTGAGATTTGTAGGGAAGATCCCCTCCTCAAAGGATTTATTAAAGATTATTGCTAAGAGCTTGTCAATTTCACTACTTCTTTTACTAGTGCAGAGGTCAGTCCATCCCAACCAGCACTTCCTATTCGAGTGCGAGGCTTGGGAGCAAGAGCGACATGGGGCGGTACCGATCAATCCCGGAGAAGAGGAGGAGGACGATGACAGCGTGATCGGCCGTCTTGCCCCGAATACTCAGGTCCCGAAGATGCTGAAGAGTCGAAGCGAATGGAACCGGGTATCGGCCTTCGTTTCGGCCATCATGAAGAACAAGATGCAGACAGAGGGCTGACGGATGAGGTAAAGTTGCTGCTGCTGCGGCGGATCCCGTTCGGCGGAGCTCGCCCGTAGGCAAGGGCTGGAGCGTAGAAAATACGAAGGCTCACGTGAGGGGTGAGTGAAGAGGCAGCGCGTCCGGCTGTGGGGGACCTGAATTCCAGGCGAGCGCTCAAGGAGTGCGGACCTCGGTCAGTAGGGAACCCCATGATGGCCCTGGCAGAACGCGCGCACCGTTACGGTA
Organism: Acanthococcus lagerstroemiae; assembly: GCA_031841125.1. NCBI lineage: Eukaryota > Metazoa > Arthropoda > Insecta > Hemiptera > Eriococcidae > Acanthococcus > Acanthococcus lagerstroemiae. The sequence goes on along the minus strand of CM063113.1, from coordinate 35,842,419 downwards.
TGGAAAAATGGGGGGGAGCCCAGCCCAAAAACGTCCCTCCGGCCACTGATGAGATACTCGAAAGGAGGGGTGCGGTGTCATAAGGACCACTTTGGCATGCGAGCATCGCCATACGTCCCACCACACCAACCCAACCAACACTGTTTTTGTCGTTATCTTTCATTTTGGGGTCCTTCATCACGCCTACCCCAGATGCCATATTTTACCAATTAAGGTCAACAGACGTCCTTTCAAAGCTATAAAATTATACTAGAACTATGTTTTATGAATTTTCTGACCTCAACCGCTTGCTACGTGCCACAATTTCCAACTTACAGTCAAACTGAAAATGGAATCCAGTAACGTTGAGACCCTCACGAGAGATACCTCGATCTGAAAATTCGTGCTAATAAAAGCAACAGAAATTCATCGGCGAACTCAGTTTTATATACATTTATGATATGTATATGGTAGAAATAAGGGGTGGGGGGGGGTCCACGAATGGGTAGATATTAAATTAAAAATGCTTATTTTTTAAATTAAAATAACTATTACTTCTTATTAAAAATAAAAATAAAAAAAAATAAAAATGTTTATATATAAAAATAAAGATGAATTCTAAAAATTAGATTTACAATCTAATATCAATTTTATTTTATTTTAATTACATGTATTTAATATTAAATTATTAATAGGAATGTGAAGAAACAATGTTAAAAAGAGGTCAAACATCATATATATATTTTCTTTAAAAAAGCCTATGCTGATGTATAGTAGCGCATAGCGTAATGGACTCCTTCTCCCCTCATGTACCTCAAATTTCTCGAGGCAGTTACATGAAAAAATTCCGAGAGGCTTCTCTCATGGAATATTCTGTCGAAGTTCTGAAAATTTTCGATACAATTGTTACTTTTCGACCTAAAATCAACAAGTCAGTTTTGTGAGTTTGATTGACTCCTTAGGGGCAGAGTTTCGCATAGATACTAAGGGGCTTTTATAATACACTCATCGGTATGCCTAAAAAGGTTGGATGGAAAACACTTCTGTTGAGAATTTTCGCCCTCCCTTAAGAGGTGTAATTTGGTGAGAAAAGAACGCAAGTAAAACCATTTTAAATGTAGTTCATAATTATAGCAAATAGCCCAAACTATGATTGGTTAAATGATAAATAAACAATACAGACTTTGAAAATTCAACAACATTATGAATTCATTATACATCAGTCTATTTGTCTTGACTTTCCCCTCCACAATGAATATACTTGATTTCAATTCCCAGTGTGAAAGTAGACTAAAATTGATCAAAAACTGACTCTAGCTCACTTTGAATGCGTATTTGAATTTTTCTCGGAAAGTACATTATGACTTTTTCCAAGTAAAATATTTTTTGGAGTTTCTGTAGTTTTCCGAAACAAATTCAAATCCGCGTTCAAAAGAGGACTAGTCATTTCTTGGCCCATTTGACGACCATTTTGAACACATTTTCGAGCGTATCGCGCCAAATTTAAACGATGAATTCGAATTCGGCGGTCAAAATTGCGTAGGAATGAGCCTACCCGACGTCTCTGAAGTAATGCTCGAAAGGGCGGATTCCAGGGCTCGGGTTGAGAGCAACTTCGAATCACGCAATTACTACGCCCTAAATATAGGAGAAATAGAGATAAGAAGAAGACTGTTATAGACTAAGCTAAGACTTTATTACTGATCCAAATTTGCTCAAGACTCGTTTATACTTCATTATGACTTTGTAAGACTCTTGAAGACTCGAATCCATTTTTCTCCTTCTTGAGGTGTTGGTGAAAATAATAGTTATCAAGGTAACAAATACCTTTATTTCACTAAGTAGTATAGATTTATGGCAGAACGTTTTTAGGTGTTACCTTACCATCGGTGCTTTACAACTGAATGCGTCCATTGATAAAGAGCCTAAGTACGAAAATGGCGTTTTGAGAAACAAGTGTTTGAAAGTTTGAGCTTGTATCTAGTAATCTAATAATGATTATTCAGGTAATAATTAATATTATATTATGCAGTTGGAAGTCCTATTATGCAATCCTAAAGTATAAGGAGCTGAGGTCAAATGTAGGCGGAGATATGGATTGAGAAGTGTGACAGAAAGTTAGGCCCTTTTCCCTTGAATTACTTTTTTTCTACTTCTTTTTCAATAGAAAACGGACACTGAAAAAAATAAATACACATACATGCTCTGAAGTCAATATATTATTAATGAAAAATAAATAATAACATTGAGAAGAAGACAAAACCTGAACTATAATCACCGATATCACGGAGCTCACTCTATTATTTTTCAGAGCAGTTATGTTTGATCCCTAGTTGCGACCGTTCGGCGCTAGATAGCGCTGTAATGTGAGGTGTTCTATAGGGTTCTTGACCTGCCGAATCGAACTACATCATTTATTGAAAAAGGGCCTAAGTGAACTTAAGACCTAACTTAGACCCTTTTCCATGGACGCATCCAATTATACGGCTACTGAGATTCTCAGATTATGTGTACACAGCCATGGTTGGTAGTAATACCATATGGTAAACTCGTAACATCCTGTCTTATTGGTTGTCCTGTTCTGGTTGATTGCCCAATGTTTATACAGTGGTATTTTGTTCTCGTCTTCTAATTGGCTGATGTCTGTTAGTTTGTTATTAGTGTGAAAATTGGCTCACCATCAAAGTTTATTATTGGGTTCATTAGACTGCCAGTTTGTCTTGTTTTATTGATTATTTCCATCTATTCAGGTAATTTCCTTTTTCTGGCGTTGTTTTGCGTTGTTAATATTTTTAATTTGTCTTCTGCTCGTAGATCCTTGTTGTCATGCTAGTTGTCGTTTGAGTGTTCGGTAAAACAGTGATTGTCATCTTTGAGTGTCCACGATCTCTCGTGTTCTTTTATTCTGGTTTTGTTTGTTTCTCCTACGTAAACCACGTCTCAGTGTTCACAGTCCAATTTGTAGACCCCGCTGCAGCATTTTCTGTCTTTCGTTTCTGTTTTGTTTTCAGCGAAATAAAGGCATTTCTTAAGAATAAAAATTTTCAAGACACCTCTACGACTCTTTGAAGACTTGTTTTTAAGTCTCATTAAGACTGTTTTAAATTATATTGAAGAGTCACTAGCACTGTTCAAGACTCATTCAAGACGTCGGAAACGTTTTCATGCGGACAGAAAATTCTTTGAGACTTTTCAAGGTTTTCATACACTTGTTCCAGACTCATTTAAGATTTTCACGTTTCTTACAGATTTACTCCAGATTTTGTTAGACTCTTCGAGATTTGATCTAAACTTTTCAAAACACGTTTGAGATTCTTGAAGACTTGTTTAATGTTCCGTAAGACTTGTGAAGCTCTTTAAAACTCTTTAAACACACTTAAGACGCTTTTACACGCGATTCTTTAAAATTCCTACTGTCTCCAGACTCAGTCAGACACTTCCGTTGGCAACTATTGAAGTTTCTCTCTGGAAGGGGCAATTTTCCCAACAAGGTTTTGATCTAACACTTCTCTCACATAGCATCTACATACCGCCCGAAATTTACCCTAAATTTTAACGCAGCACAACCGCACACCGCAGGATAGAGGATAGGCATAAACTCGTATACATGCCCTCTTTAAATACGATCTTCCTTCACGTTAGAACCGCTCCCAGGGGAACTGTTCTTTACCGGGCCACTTTTAATCAGTCGATATTGGCGTTCCGCGTCCGCCGAATTCGCTTCCGTTCCGGCGAATCGGCTAATCGTCTCGCCGAACGTGACGCGTGTTCCTTGCGAAAGCATCACATCGCTCCACACCTCACCCTATCACACACCCTCGCACGCTCCAAATCCCTAGAAAATATGTAGAAAGATTACGGGCGATTAATTTTCATAAAACAATACCTCATGTGTACGAATGATTTAATACCTGTAACGCGAAGGGTCCAAAATTAGATTTCCCCGAACGCAACCATAAGAGCAAGCCAGGATATGTGAACGAATTAATCCGCTCCCGGTGCGGATGCACCGCGATGGCATACCCTTTGACAACCACGAAACTTTTCTCCCCCTCCCCCACCGGTTATATGTAGACGGAGAGCGAGAGTTCGAATAAACAGCATTCTCGCGAACCGAACACCCGAAGAAAACTATAGTTGAGATTTTTACACTCTGGCATTCTTTTCCGGGAAGATAGCCAAGACTGCCCAACAAATGTACATGTCTTTGGACGCTGTTAAGCTAGACAGAACCAAGTGACAAAATCTGTTTTTTGAGAACACGTGATTCAAAGTTCAAGAGCCATATAGAAACTATATGACACAACGCTTATTGATAAGCTTTTTTTCAACGTAAGTATACATTTTTAAACGGGGGGCAATTTTGAAAGATTCTACGTTTTACGCTCTTTCCAACGATACTAATAACTCGTTTTGTCAACAAATGTCACTTGGTTCTGTCTTGCTTAATAGTGTCCACTTGCGAATCGTGCGTTCCAGGAAGAATGAATCAAAAATCTTGCCATAAAATGGATATTTTGCAAATTATTGCTCTTCTCGGCGCTGTGGTAGTTTTATGAACGCCGGCTAAAGAACGAAAAAAAGGAAAAAGCGACGGGTCGCCCATAAAGATACGTATATTTTGTACCGTTGGTACCTTCCATTCACTAGTGGGTACGTACGTGCTTACATCGAACTTTGACACAAATGCAAAAGACGCATGCATCCGAAAGGGGTCTGGGAGAAGCCACGATTAGCTCAATAAGACTCACCCAGGGGGAGGAAAGTCTCTGGGACTTGGAAGGCGGTTACTCAGATCACACACTGAATCCTGGCATCCCCCATTCTCTCTTCACAGAAGTACTTACTGCATCACGGGCATATCAACGCGTATCATTAAAAAAAACAAAAAAAAAACAAAGGGGAAGACGAAACATTTATTCCCAACAGTTCTCGACCGAGGATGGTCGCGGTCATTCAAAAAATGGAAAGCGAAGGAAAATTGTCGCTCGAGGAAAGTCGTGAACAAGCGGTCGGCAGTTCTCACCGTCGACGGCAGACGGGAATCAAGTATGCACTCAAAGAAGGGGGGGAGGAACTACATGAATACTGTTGGATCTTGCATTAACTGTAAAAATCACTTCAAAACAAAAGAGCAATAATCCACAAAGCGAGAAGACTTCAAGTTCATATGGAGTCTTATAACAGAGATCTCATAGGAAAATGAAGAAATCAATCACGTTCCAGTCTCACCTCGGCAACGTGGTTCCAATATAATCGGCTTATAACTCGAAGGTCTCTTTGGTACACATTAGTTTTCTTCAATATTTCCAGCGATTCTTCATACTTCGCGTAATCAAAATAATGCTTTATACAGGAATATTCATGTCACGACAACGCTGTATAGGGGTGCGAACCGCAAAAGGGCCTCCCGACAAATGAAGCGCAGGAATTTCACTTCAGTTGAGTATAAAATAAACGAAAAAAAAATCACCGTAGTTCTTGAATTATCGGTGTTTCATGATTTCTAAAATCTATAATCTACAAATGAAATTTTGGGAAAATCCAGGGACATTTACAAACGACAATGCTCAACACAAAGTATTTCATCCAAGGTCATTTCAACAAAGTCCATCACAATTTGCTTTAAAATTAGGAAGTTATACTCGCAGATTACAGATTTCAGAATTCAGAGAACGTTGTTAACACAAGAACTACGGCAATTTTTTCGTTTATTATATACCCATCAGAAATGAAATTTAACGCTGCATAAATTTAGGAATATGTCTCGAGCAAAATCGAAAAGTCTGACTAGCTCCCATATGACGCGATGCAAAAGTAAAGCATTATAAATTAAAGTAAACTAAGCTGCTATTTACATTCTCACTTTTTCCGTAAATGAGCGAACACGTTTCGGGCGACGATTGAGGCTGCCCGCGAAGAAGATCGAGGGTTGCACGGCAAATGAAAAGATGAGAACGGTGGCTCAGCATTCTCTGGTTTACACAGTGCTCTAGTGAAAATAGGATAACCTGACTGTGACGTCGTCAGATGGGCTGAATCTCATCAATTTTTTGGAACACGAAATTTACATCGGTCAAGTGGTAAGTCGCAGTCCTCGGATACGTACATATCATTTTGACCCGAACACAAGTGGCTGGGAATTTTCATTAGTTCGGGCAGCATCGCACCGATGGCGCAATTCTTCAAAATCGAATTACCAGACTTGAGAACCACTGTATCTCTGCTCTCCAGTCTTCTGGTTTTCCATAACCGCCGCCAAGTGAATTTCTTGCGAACCGACGAAGCGTGACGGGCCAGCGGCGAGCGGCTGCGGCGTCCCCAAGGAATTTTCCATTTCGACCGGAGCGCTTGCACCTCAAAAACTTCCATTTTACAACTGCGATGCCGCGCCGTTGCAACTGTACAGCACGAAGATGGCAACGGAGGTAGGTGGCAGGCCGGTATACTGCCCGTCGTTAAACTTTCATAAAATAAAAACGAAAAACGCCTTTCGCTTTGATTTCTTCCCTTCGAGAGAGAAAAAAGAGAAGAAAAAAATTACGACCTAGACGTAGCCGAGTACGGCGGAGATCGGCGTAAAAGAAAATACGAGCGAAGAAGTCGATCGGAATACAAACGACCGGCTTTATGTACGAATTCTGTGCTGCTCTCGGTCTCGACAGAGAGGTGAAAGAGCTCGGGTATCGATGGCGAAGAATAATGTATTCGCGTGTTCCGACTAATTAAGTCGTGCCGCAAAAATACGAGAAGTTCGACGAAGCCCCCGACTTGACTCGACTCGACTATTCTACGAACTTGGAATAGCGAACCGCGAATGGCGAACGAATAAATTTGAATTAATATTTCGCAGATAGGGACCAACGCAACATCGGGGAGCACCAATGCGGTGCTTGGTCGGGGTTTGGTGACCAGACCAGAACTGTTTCACGAATACATTTCGGGTAGATCGTGCGGTACATTCTCCATTATGTATTATACGGTGCAGACTACAGGGTGTGAAAACTAATATCCGAGAAACGAATACACATTTCGAATTCAGTTTTCAGACAGACGTAGGAGTAGTGCGGGGTTATAATCGTCTCTATTTCTGTACGAAGTTGGGTTACGGAAAGCGGAGTACAACGACATTGCTGAGAGCCGGAGACTCGTGTCGCTTCATCGAGTTTCTGCGACAGCCTTCGAGCTCCATATTTTCCACATCGGCAATCGTTGGATCTAGATAAAGCACATATACATATGTTTACGTAGATCGATAGTATTCTAATATCGTCCGCGTCCTCTTTGTACCTGATGCTGCACAGCTTATGGTGTCCACATCGATGTAATCGTATGCGCAGACTGTTTATCATGTTGAACGTCAGCATCCATTGTATTTAAATATAGAGTTCTTTCTTGTACGTTTCTTTTGTATCTCAATTCCACGGATTACAATTCGGAAATCATTTATTTACATTTCAAACAGAAACAGCGATTGTATGCTCGGGGATATGGCAACCTTAATGCGCTGACAGTTGCAGCTGAGTAAAGGTCACGTAAACACTGAACACCTCGAGCAATCAAGGTTTGTAAAAGTTAAAATTATTACCTATAACGCGTAGGGAAGTTGAAACTACGTTCCAAATAATAGCGACGTCAACATTGGCACAATCCCGGATGACAATTTCATCAATCGCTGCGTATAACTTGAGGCCTAGACACTAGGTAATTTTTGGTTGCGCTTCCATCCACGGCAACTCAGTGGCGGATTTACCTATGGGCAAAATGGGCAATCGCCCAGGGCGGCCGATTTTTGGGGACGGCAATTTCCCCCCTCCCACAAACGGAAATTAAACGTGATCAGTAAGTACAAGTAATATGTGCAAGCCACCTATCAAACTTGCAATAACCATTCGTTTTCTTACCCATTCAATGCTTGAAAAATATTAAAAATCTAGGGCGGCAGACATTCACTTGCCCAAGGGCGGAAAACTCCTAAATCCGCCACTGCGGCAACTAGATGCACTTCAAGACAATTGTATATTATATTTCAAGAATCCTTGACCTTTTTCCTCTTATACTGTGAGGGGCTAAGGCCTCACCACGACCAGTCCCAAATTTACTCGGGTAACTCTGTTTACTGAACTAATTATACACAAATAAAGGTTGTGGTATCCTCCATCCACTGTCTTACATTACTTTCAAGTTGATTTAGCGCGAAGCAAGGGAGAATCCTCAATCTGCCTGAAGATTCTTTCAACAACATGGAGACCTCTTCACAAATTATTAACAAGAACAGTTAGGACTCTGTACAAACTCATCTAGACTAGTCTGGATTTTGTTAAGAATCTTAACGGCTGAAAAATTGAAGACCCATTCCTGCAGCTCACTGAAGCTTTGTTTTAAGTTTGTAACACTCAATGAAGTCTCATTAGGCTACCTAAAGGATCATCAAGAGCTGAAAATACTATGTGAATATTTGTTTGCGCAATGTTTTAAGTTTCCAAAATTATCTGAAGATGCTTCAAACTTTGTGAAGACAAGTGTTGCTGTGTAAGAGAGAAACATTGCGTTTTCCCATATCACATTTGATATTATCAGGTACTAGTTCCAAGCAAGGGTCAAATTTTCCTTAACATTGACACTTATGGAAAACAAAATGAAACGAAAAATCTCCCCATATGAACGATACCTAACCACCAAAATGAAATAACGTTGACTTTGCACTAGAATTATAAGAGGAACGCCGAGAAATACCTATGAATGTCGAAAAGCATCGGGTAATACTGAGAAATGTCGAGAATTGCCAATAAACTCCGAGAAAGGTCAAGAAGTACCAAGAAACACTCAGAAATACCAAGAAGTGCCGAGAAATACTGAGTAATACCAAGAAATGTCGAGAATTACCGAGAATCTGCGAGAAAAGTCGAGAAATACCGAGAAACTCTGAGAAACACGGCAGCTTGTCCTCCACAATATGAGAAATAAACTTTCAATACAAAATGGTCCAGATCTCTCACACACATTTAGAATAAAATGAGAAGATCTCTTGTTTTCATAACATAAGAAATACAATGATGAAGAATATTCTCGCCTCATCTTATAGAGACATTTCCTAAAAGTTCAGTGGCAACACAGTTGCATATAAATTAGTAAGATAATGCATGCTTGATGAACCAGCCTTAGCCAACAACAAACTAAAACCAAAGTTGGAAATTTTTTTGTATATTTCGTACTTTGTTTTCTTAATGGTGAGAAAAAATACTTCAACGTTTTGAGGCATGTGATGATATTGGACCAAGCTCCAAGTTTTTCAGGTATTACTTTCATAACAGGGATTCAACCCAACCACTTTGCAACTCGACTCCTTCATGGGCACTACTGAGCTCATATTAATTGTACCAGGTGTTGTATGTTATAAGCTTTCTGTCGTTCAGCCGGGCTGACTTTTGAATGCATGGATGGATGGATGATTAGTTGGATAGGTGGTAGGATAGTTAACTAGATGACTGAACGGATAAGGTAGGTAGGATGGATAGCATACAAGGTGCGATTGAAAAGTTCCTAGACTGATGCTTTAAAACAGAAATATGAAGGTAGTATCAAAACATGCCGACTGGTGGTGGTAGGTAAATGTCTTAGAAGTTACTCGGTGGAGTGTGTGGCGATGCATGCATACCAAATTGACTCCCCTAAATGTTTTTCAAAATGTTCAACATTTTTGGGGGAACTTCCTGTTTTGTCAGCGCTTCCTACACTTTTTCATGATATATCGTGTCGAATGCTTTTTTGAAATCAACAAAGATAAAACATACATCCAACCCTATGTAGTTACTTGCTCTTTCTAGAATTTACTTAATCGCTAGTGTGGTCCGCTGTTGAGAATCCCACCCTAAAAACCCGCTTGTTCATACGGTTGTTGATCGTCCAAAATTTTGTAGATGCGATTCTTAATTAGTTTCATCAGTACCTTGCACAAGTTCGCGGATAAACTAATCGGCCTGTAGTTTCCTATATCATTGCTCTTGCCTTTTTTATATAACAGGATTATCTCAAATACAAACCCTTGTTTTGGGACCAGTCCATTCAATAGGACTTGATTCATAATATTAGTAATGGGTTTGTTAAGCGCATCGGCTAGGTTTCTGATTACCTCATTCTCTATACCATCTGGGCCTGCCAGTTTCTGGATTTTAATCTATTGATCACTTTGGCGACTTCTTCCATCAAAAAGGGTTTCTGTCGTTCCTCCTGGTCCTCTTGAGCACTAGTCCTAACCTTTTTAACCCCCCTCCCCATCTCGAGTTTTGCCCGCATGTTTGTCGTCATATAAATTTCTCTGGAAACCCGCTGCCGCTTTTATTATTTCAGCCCTGTCAAAAGCTACAGGCGGATACTTAGCATCAAAAGGAAAGGTAATGAATGAGGAAGTACTTAACAGAGTAGAAGGTAAAATGGATATTTAGAACTGTCTGAAGAGAAGGAGAGATAAACTAATAGGGCATAATCTGAGGCACCCAGGAATAATATCCCTGCTGCTAGAAGGAGAAAAGGAGGGAAAAAATTGTGTAGGTCGGCAAAGATTCCAGTACGTTCAACAGATAATCAAGGATGTCGAATGTAAGTTTTATTACGAGATGAAAAGACTTGCACAAGATAGGGAGAAATGGAGAGCAGCATCAAATCGGTCGTAAGACTGATAACCTTATCATCATCATGAAATATCACGAATAGTCGTTTAATAAGAAAAGATCACAACTTTCCAATTTTTCTAAATCGTAACTAGATCACTCGTACTCCAGATGCACATCGCCATCACAGACTGGGCGTGCCATCAATTAAAAAGAGGTTTACACGCCTGTTAATTACATCCCTCGAATCCGCAGTCCAGTCGAGTTTTAATAATATTACGTGTGCACAGCACAATAAGCTCTATACAATATACATAAATATAAACTGCGTGTGCTTTCCCCCAAGTTTTTCATCATCGGACCCACGCTGCCTTATCACCGCCATCTCCGTTAATACGCGGCTCGTGTTATTAACGCACCCTTCCGAGTCGCCTATATTCGCCTCTACCTGACCTGAGAATTTTTCATCAATCCTTCGAAAAGTGCACCGCCAATACGCACACACGCTCACACGGACATCCGTCGAACAATTTGAAACGTTTCTCGGCCCGTCAATGTTATCGAGATTTCGATTAACCTCTCGCAACAAAGCTACATATACCTAAAGCTTCGTGTGCTTTGATGGCGCTCGTATTCGACAATAAAAGATAACACGGGGATCCCTTCCTTTCGCATTTTCCTCTCTTTTTTCCTCCTGTTCGCAAAATACAACTGCGAAAAAGACGGCTGAAAAAAAAAAGTTTTTAAAAGTCGAAATCCCGACGGGGAATCGAAACTGCAAATCGATTTACTTCATTGTCGCATACATATACATACACGCACGCAACAAAAGAATCGGATATTGATAAGTTTTGACGTCCGAAAAAAGAAAAAAAAAAAAAACATTACGCCGACGTTTTCAACATTTTGCCAATGATTTTCTTCATCCTCCGAGGCGGAAAAGCGGGCTTCCTTCTCTCTATCGTCCGCCAAAGTCCCTTTGTTTTGATACACAAGACTCGCTCGCTTACACGGTTATTCGCTTATTCGTAATCGCGATTGACGGCGGCGTTGAATTCGAGGTTTTGTTTTTCGCACACTTTTGCCACAGTGAAAACGAAAAGAACGAGCTTCGACACTTTTGTTCGTTTCCTTTTCTTACTTGCTCAGCCCCCCCCCCCCCCACGGCGTATAATTCTAGAAACATCTTACCGTCGCGTCGCGCCGGTTTCCTCTCATGAACGTGATATTCGACGGCGATAAACTAAAAATGGAAGCCGCAAAAGCGCCCAAATTAGAACGTTTTGAGGGTGGGGAGGGGTATGGACGCTACTTGGTGAGGCAATTTTCTTGCCACGGGATCGTACGCGGCGAAAACCTCGTCAACCGAAACCAAGTGCCTCGAACACTTACCACGTTTATAGTTAACAAAATTGCGGTTATAACCAACGGGATCCTTTTCTTATCCCAATGTCGTTGCAGTTATTCTACCTGGAATCGTAAAATGCGAATAATCGACCAGTTGTTTTCGCTGAACAAGAGACTGGAAGCGTTTGGTGTGCACGAAAGCAGTCGATATCGCTCCACTGCTTCCGCCAATTTAAGTTACTTCACAGCGTATACATATAAAGCAACGCAATTTACAACTGCTGTGAATCATATTGTTAGTTTGTTACCAAAAGTGATAAGCTGATAACGATTGTGTTATTGTGTGTACTCGGAACTCTCATTGTAGTGCAGCTATACCAGTCCACCGAGCAGGCTTTGCCAAGCGGCTCGAAGGTAGCTCAATGACCAGCGGCGCGTTATATCTCCTTAGGGATTCGCCGCGCAGTCTATTTAGCTGCTGGAATTCTCCAGGCGTTCGAAATGGCAGGTTTGGGCGTATACGATACCGGGCACAATAATCTACGGTTTTGAGAGCGCGCCTCGAAAAAAAAAGGCCGTTTCGAGGAGAAGAGATCAGGGATTCAGACGGTATAGGAAATCTGACGGAAAGCACGCACTCAGCTTCGAAGACTAGGAAATAACTTTTCAAAGAAAACACGCGTTCAAAGTTGTGCATTATCGACAGTCATAGTCACCAATACTATCCGATGACACATGAGGTGTAGTTAGCTTGATACCCTTTGCCACGCAAAAAATGACGCACAATACCCATACACATGATAATCGAGATTGTAAAATATGCGTATCTTTTCGGAGAGGACCTATTCACTATACTGAACGGGCACAGATAATACTCATTTGCTTTAAATGAATTTTTTTGTTTGAAGGCTAAGTCGAATTAACGCGGGAAGCTGAGAATCACGAAGCGGCAGAGGTATAGCCACTTTCTCGACGACAAATCTTTCTTCCCCAGAAAGGACATAACTGTGGATTATATCACAGCCAAAATTTAAAAATACTAGGGGGCTTCGCGGCCCAACCCCCCCCCCGTCACTCACTTCGCTCGTGCCGGCCTTACTCGGCGCTTCGCGCCTTGTCCAACCGCCACAGTCCTCAGTGTTTGGTCTGAAACTTTTGTTCCTGAGTTGAGGGTTGCTTTGTGTTTCTTTTGCTCCCCCTCTATCAGCGGTCCTCAATCTTCCACCATGAACCTCCTTCCATCCTTTCTTCATCACGAGCCGCCTCCTCCTCCACCACCACGGCCCCCTCCTTCTCCACCACGACCCCCCTCCACCTCCACGGTCACACCTCAACAGTCGCAGCCCTCCTCAGCCACAAACTCCTCCCTCACAATGGCCATAGTCCTCCACCTAGTCTCCCCCGATCACCCACTTCCACCCCAAGTGCCCTCAATTAGGACCACGTCCTTCGACCACCCCACACCACTATGGCCTTCATTTCTGTTCACGTACCACACCCCCACCAAGACCTCCTCACCCATCACTACGACCTCCCCAATGGCGGCCTTAGTCCCTCTCTACAGCCTTCCCCTTCCGCGGCTCCATCACCCTATGGCCTCCTCGCTCAACCACCACAAAGATCCCCTGGTCCTCCAACCAGGAGCTTCCACGACCATGACTACCTCTCCCCCACGAGAACCCTTCCCTTCAAGACTACCTGCCCGGGACCAGAAACTTCCGCACCATGGCCTTCATTTGCCTTCCCGGCCGCCTCTCTCACCAGGTACTTCCTCCTCCACCAGGACCTCTTACTCACTATTACCCCCACACCACCCAGGGCCTTTATCCCTCCTGAGGCCACGCCACCCATGGATCTCCTTCCCATTCTGGAGCTCCCTCCACCATGAACCACCTCCTAGGAGTAGGCTACCCATGGAGAAATGAGCAATTAGTGGGGCAGGGTAGGCGGTCTGTGGTCTCTACTCCTTCCCAATGGCGGCCTTAGTCCCTCTCCACAGCGTTCCCTTCCGCAGCTTCATCACCCTTTGGCCTCCTCGCTCAACCACCTCGAAGATCCTCTAGTCCTCCAACCAGGAGCTTCCACTACCATGATAACCTCTCCCGCTCAAGAACCCTTCCCCTCAAGACCCCCTCCACGGGACCAGAACCTTCCACACCATGGCCTTCATTCGCCTTCCCGGTCGTCTCTCTCACCAAGAACATCCTCCTCCACCAGGACCCTTTCCTCACTATTACCCCCTCCCACTCGGGGTCTTTACGCCCCTCTACAGTCACCGCTACCATCGTGGTTTTCCGGCCCTTTAGGAGCTGCCTCCTCTACCATGAGTACCTCTTACACCCCCGGGCCTTTATCTACCAAAATTTTACTGCCCCTCTAGGATCCTCACCCACCACTACCTCCTCCTTCTTCAATGGCCACCCTCACCTACTTAGGATTTCCTCCGCCACAAGGACCTGTCACCCACCACTACCCCTGTGCTTCATCTCCTTTCAGAGCCCCTGTTCTCACTATGACCCTCCAACCCCCTACCCCCTGTGCTTCATCTCCTTTCAGAGCCCCTGTCCTCACTATGGCCCTTCAACCCCCTTGAAGATCCCTGACCATCCACCCAGAAGCTCTCACAACCATGACCACCCCTCCTCCGAGAGCCATTCCCCCTCAAGACCCTACCCCGCCTCCAGTCCCTCCCGCACAGAGGCCATTTCTCTCCGAGGTCCCCTCTCTCACCAAGGACTTTCTTCCTCCACCAGGTCCTCTTACTCCCACCCCACCCAGAGACTTCATCACCGTCCACAGCCCTCGCCCCCACAGGGGCCCTCTTCCCCCTTCAGGAGGTGCCTTCTCAACCATAAACCCCCTCCTGAGGGTCGGCTACCCCTGGAAAACTGAGCAATCAAGGGGTAGGGTAGGCAACCTGCAGCGACTTGTGATCTTGAAAATTATGGGTAATCATGTCATTTTATGTCTTTTTATGTCGGTTATGTCTTACAACTTGGAGATCTTTTATGTTAGAACAGATTATGTCCTTAAAAGTAGCTGATCTGCCCCTGCAATTTTTCTGGTTCTTAGGTAGGCAACCCGCAGTGCGTTTTTTTTCTCCCGGAGGCAGTGGCGGTGGCGGATTTTACTTTTTTCGTATCTTTTATGTTAGAACCGATTATGTCCTTAAAAGTAGCTGATCTGCCCCTGCAATTTTTCTGGTTCTTGGGATAGAGAGATGTCTTTTTTTATGTCTTTTTATGCCGGTTATGTCTTACAACTTGGAGATATTTTATGTTAGAACAGATTATGTCCTTAAAAGTAGCTGATCTAATCCCCTGCAATTTTTCGGATTTTTAGATAGGCAACCCGCAGTGCGTTTTTCCCCGGAGGCGGCGGTAGCGGTGATTCTGTCATATATAACCGACGCATTGTTCTAATAGAGTATAAAGTATTTAAAAAAAAAAAAAAAACTCAAACTCAGGATTTATTTACTTCTCTTTTACAGTGAAAAAAATGGGAGTTACATCCCAGCCCTCTACCGAGAAGAGCAATCTTTTCACTGGGTAAGGAAATAAAACCTTGCCCTTTTAGGCAAGGGCGCAACCAATGAGAGGGATTGGGGCCATAGCCCCATCCCCCATTCTTCGAAATTTTTTCAGAATCAATTCTGAAACGAAAAAAATAAATTGACGCCGATGGCTTGATGCGGTTACATTACGTTGTAAGTTGCTCATGAAAATTGGTAGGTACCAAATCGAGATTTCATCCCGCCTAGGTTTTTTTTTTTTTCAAAAAAAGTCCCCACCAAAAAAAATTCTGGTTACGCCCCTGGTTCTAAGAATTTCATTTAACCCGCAGCGATCCGACTTTGGGAACAATAGAACGAAGGGAGATCATTTTTTCAACTTGTTCCAGCACTTCTACGAATTTCAAGCAACAAATCGAACCAAGAAGGAGCTAAAATTAGATTCTGAGTTTAAGGAAAGATTCAAAACTGACTTACTTTCTTAAGACGAAGTAAATATTACAATTCAATCAAACTCACCTGAAACACAGAAGGGAAAAAAACGGAAAAATATTAAAATCATGAAACAAATATTCGAAAGCACATCTGAATAGTTATGGTTACAGGGGTACCAAAGGATGAAATAGAAAATCCAAATCATTTGCTAGCCGTTTCACCTCGCTACATTTTCACCGTGAAAGAGCACTGATTATAAGCATCAAAAACTAGGAAAACTCATTACTGTAACTCCAGGGGTTCCAAAGTAATACGTACTCTACATCTCACTAAGAACCAATTTCAGTAAAAAAAAAAAAAAAAAAAAAGTGGTTGTTTCACGTGAAACACGCCATTTGATGGACTGGACAAAACTCATTCAACACATCGTGGGGAGTAAAAAAAAGATCCAAGTGACCAACATGTTATTTTCAATGATTTTCTTATGTACGATATTCTAGCTTAACACGCCAAACCGGTAGGAAGTGATAATCAGAGACCGGAAGGTGTGGTTATGATTTTTTTAAACAGAGATAAACATGTTTTGATTAAATATTTTCCGATTTATCCACACTAGGATATTCTAGAAAGTTGTATTTTGCCGAATAATGTTAAATTTTCTACGTACAATATTAACAGTTCCTGTCATTCCTAAAATTGGAGTCATAGACCTGATTTAATGTTATGACCCCCTAATTTCACGGTCATGTCAATATGACAGAGAAAAAAATAATGTGTGTCGAAAACCGTGCCAGTTTGCAACTGTAATCAAATGGTATAAAAGTTATTTCTTCCCAAAGTTTCGGGAGAAACGAATTTTCGTTCAAGAAATTAAATAGTTCTACATAAAATGCTATTGAATTACCGAGCTCACTCGATACATCGTAGAGAAGCTCGAAATTTCACTTAAACAGCGTGTTCGCCTTACAATAGTCATGGTCATTGCTTTAGGGGTCCTCGAAGTCAGAGTTCAACTCAAATTTAAATCATTTGCTATCTCGGTTAAAGTGACGACCATTTACGTATACAATCGAAGAAAGTTTTGTCACGAAAATTTTGGAAGCCCTACTAGTGTTCAAAAGTTACAGCTCCTCAAAAGACCGCCAAAACCTTCTTTTACATGATGCCATCTGATTGCAAATACTCATTCAATTCATCATGAGGACTAAAACAGATCATACCGTGTCTCTGATAATCATGTCTCCACATATTCTCAAAACTGAGGTTCCAAACCGAAGTTACTTTCTGATCGTTCAATTCCAGTGTCAATTATGAAAGAGCAGCCATACGTCCGCCAAAAGTTGTGAAAGCTTTCTACTGTAACCATCGAGTTTTAGAAGTACTGGGTTCACAATATTTCGTGAAAAATCGAATGACCAAAGCTCATTTGAATCACTATAGGCAGTGATGTGGTGGGACGTATGGCGATGCACGCATGCCAAAGTGGCCTCTGAAACACCGCACCCCCGGCCCCGGAAACTACCCTTTCGAGTATCGCATCAATGGCTGGAGGGATGCATTGAGACCGGCCCGAGCCCCCATTTCACCGTTCCGATTCCGGTGCGTGCGTCCTGCCAAGGCTACCATGGGGTTCTCTACTGACCGAAGTTCGCGCTCCCCGGACGCACTATAGAGAATAAGAAAAACCCTCTTAACTTGTACCCTGTATCCAACAGTGATGGCACCAGGGGTTTTCAACCCCAAATCATTTTTCAACCGTCTAATGTAACTGCCGTTTCGCTATAGTTTTTAGGAAAGCTATAACGATAATGGCTCAAAGTGATGAATTCCATACTGCAACACATAAAAGGGAAAGTGGCTGTCAAGTTCGTTTCACTTCGAGCCAAGTCAGGCAAATACAGCAGACATTCGGGCAGAGGCAGGTAAACTTATACATCACCCTCCCATACTGGTTCCGTATACGGATCAATGACACGACCACCACGTGAAAGTATTGGAAACATTTTTTTATTCTTTCCAATTCGAAATTTTAATCCCGGTCCGGCTGATTTATTAAAACGAATAAATCACTACGTGTACGGACTTCGAATCCGCGTTTTAAACCTACTCAAATGTGAAGTTCATCGCTTTTACTTCAGTCTATACAAACGCAACCGATGAGTTTATCGTTGCAGCACACATACGTGGCACGGCCAGCACAATATCCCTGCATTCCGTGGATATGTATACGTACACCCGCTCGTCGTTTCCATGGGAACATTCGTCGCTTCTGGGCGCCGTGTATCACCATGTGGAAATACGACCCGGCTGCCTTGCGAAATTCACCAGACAGTTTGGCAACTTGTCCGTCATCTCGCGCACACCGCGACCCCGTCGAGTCATGCCGGAGATCTCGTTTTCGGAAGTCCGTGTCGCACCATAGATAGCACCGCACCGGACACACAAAATGCGCGAATTTCAACTCCGATTGTTGTTATTGGCTTGTTCGAACGATATGAGGCGAGGGATACACAGTACACATTCCAGAACGAAGGGTTTCCGCAGTCCCCGAAGTGTTTGCAAATTGGATGCGACATCGAAAGGGCTATACGGTGCGGCTGCGACGCTATACGAACCCAACGACGTCTACTCGCGTTTATCGGCACAAACTTTTAAACATATCGACAACGATGGAAAAAGTACTTAAGAAGTTTACAAGTCTGATTTTGTAGCCTACTCCTGTATCGTGAAGAGGAGACCTATACATTAGGGTGTTCCTTATTTACTCTTGATAAAATAAAAATTTCATGTTTCAAGTCGGACCGCCCCCAGATCGGTTCCTAATATTCCAAAAGAAATTCTGCAAAGTTTGAGTAAAATCGGAAAGGTTAACACGCGAGGAGGGAGAAATTCTTATGGGAATGTACATTGATTTTCGAAATTTGAGCTTCAGTCGCAGGAGAGACCTTCCCATACAAGCTCAAAGATTATTTTCTTTCCCACGCGAAGGTTCCAAAAGTTGCTGAATTCATTTCAGGGGTTATTGCTGCCCCCTTCTCTAAACCATTCAGAATCTACGGGGAAGCTAATATTTCCAGTAACTGCAACTTCATTCAATTTCTGAGTGATTTACATTGATAGTAGGTTTTTCTAGGTCACTGAATCCATTTCAGAGATCCCCTCTCCCTTCTCGTCGATCCTTAATACTCCACACGTGGCTACTCTCCAACTACCTCAATGTCCCTGATTTTTAAATTCTTTACGTCGGTAGTGCCGTTTTTTTGGGTCATTAATCCGTTTCAGGGGTTCTCTCTCACTTCCTCTCAACTGATGGTCCACAGGAGGCTAGTCTTCAATTACACCAATTTTTCCAATTTTCAAATTCTTACAACTTGAAATTTGGGGAAATTTGGATTAGTGGGAATTAGCCTCATACGGAACCATAAGAGTTGAGGAGAAGAGATAAAAAGACGCTAAAATGACGTCAGCAACCCAGAAAACCCTATTATCGAGGTAAAGAAACTTAGAAATAGGGAAATTCAGAGTAATTGAAGATTACTCCCTGTGGAGCCTTAAAATTTGAGGGAAGGGGAGAAAGAATCACTGAAATGGACTCAGCAATCTACAAAACCCTGGTATTGATATAAAACACTTGGAAAATGAGGAAGATTAGAATGGCCGGAAATTAGTCCCCTTTAGCCTGAAGGGTCGATAAGAGAGAAGAAATAACCCATGAAATAAATGTCACGACTCTTAAAACTCCAATCTGAGAAAGAAAATTGTTTCTAGGCTCACATACAGAGGCTCCCACAGCGACTGAAGCCTAAATTCCAAAAGTCAATGTTGATTCCCATAGAACTTATCCCTCTTTGCTGCATGAGTCAACTTTTTTCGATTTTGCTCGATTGAACTTTGTAGACATTTTTTCTAAATATTAGTAGGTAACCTACGTACCCCCAGGGCAGTAGTAAAGCAACTTTAATGAGAGGGCTAGAGTTTAAAATTTTCCAACTGTTAAAATTAAAAAATTAAAATTTCTCCAACATTTTTCAAAGGACAAATAGAGAAAAACTTTTAAGATATGTGAATTTGCCAACTGAGTGCCTAAAATTAACATTAGTCAACTTTAAAAGAAGATTGAGGACAGCTCGATTCCCATGCCCTCACAGCTACACCCTGATTCTCCCTCTCTGAACTACCTAACGATTCGATATTGAACAGTCTGAACGTCTAGCAGTTGCTGGGTCTCATCTTCATAGTGCTGTCGTATATTTTCTGGGGAAGAACGCAGAAGTATTAGAGGGTCTGAGGGAGGTCTACGCGAAGGCTGGTGACTGGAAGTGTACCACATGACCTCGACAGAAGTTCAAACTTAGAGAAGTTATAATTGTTCCACCATCGCGGTCATTCTTGATTTGCCTGTCCCGATTCACTGAATTCATGTTTAATGCTGCTAAGTGGCTACATTCCTTTAGTTTTGATAGAATACCATCCACAGAAGAAACTTGACTGCAAACAGCTAGTCAGGCTACAAGTACAAATTTGAGAACCTTGCCAATCCTACTATTTTTTATGCCCATCAGCTTGTCAATCAGTTCTCCGCCACATAGTCATACGTTGCCAGAAAAAGAGGAAATCAGTAAGTACATCGAAATAACGAAAATTCATCCTTCAGTGCCATATCCATTCTTAAACGTCGGCAACCAAAGTAATTACATATTTGTATTATATCGCACGGCTCACAAAGTAGGGTAGTCAGGATAGTTTGTTCTTACTTTTCCCACAGTTTATTACTTTAGGCCTTAGAGTATGTCCTCCTGTTTGCCAAAGACGTCTGTGAATCATTATTAACCTCGTGCCTTTCAATGTTAGGTAAGCGACCCACGAGACACACACACTATACAGCACCAGTCCTTCAGATACTAGAAGTAACACTTGATCCTGAGAACTTGCGAGCAACTGCAAACCACGCTATCTGTCTACTTTGATGTATACTAGGAATGCTCTGTTCGCCAGGATGCTGCGAGGAGAGAGACAAAACCTGTTTCCTAACTTTCTGAAGGCGCCATAGTAAACACTAGGTATGCTGGCAGGAGAATTTGGAGCTAAAACTATTCCGGTGATGTGGAATTCGACGACGCGGAAACAAAGCTCCTTCCACCGTAGTTGAACTCCACATTGTTGGACTAGTTCGATTCTAGAGTCTGGATCCAGTGGCATTCTTATAGTTGATTACAGCGTCTTAGCTTTCCGCCACCGGAAATTGAAGCAGCTACGTAAGAATGCGATGAAAATTGCTCGAAAATCTTTTTAACAGCAGTACATGGGTATTATCAATAGGTCCTTCTCAAGCCAGGAATACTCTTGTCACTTCTTTCATAATGGCAGCAGCAACTTAGCTGACCACAATTAAAAAATATCCATTCAGTAGAATTTTGAATCTTCCGATAATTCCAATAGTACACACTATCTGCATTAGAAACTTATGAATTTTAAGTATATTAATGCTGATTAACCTTTTTAACGCAGTAGACACCTAATTTTGTAAACCTCTTTCTCCCAGTCCCAGTAGAAATGACTAGGGGGTCCAATGTCATGAACAGTATCCGAGGTACGCACATCAATAATTTCTTGGGGAAAATTGAAATTTTCCATTAAATTTCACACACTTTTTCCAACCATACAGCTTTAGGGAGACGCAGGGCATATAATTCTAACTATAAATCTTCCAAGGTTTTTAAAAATTAAACAGCCTCACTTACATGACTTAATTGAAACATCATGCTCAAAATAGACGGTGGCAGGTATAGGAATCTTAAAATCTAGTTTTTTTTCACAAGTTTCGCCTTTGAAGCCGATCTAAGTCGGATTTACACGAGAGGCGAATAGGGACAAAGCTCCAGTAGTTTATCTGGAAAGGGGTGCCTACAAAACTCAATAAAAAAGAGAAATATTGCAACAGGGCACCTGTGATATTCCTGGAGGTTTGTCGAGCAACCCCTGGTCATTCTCGCCTGCTGCAACCAGTCATACACGAGTATAATCTGTTTGTCTACTGTTGATCTCTGACTTTTTTCATCATTTCTTCAATTCCAAATCAATGTTCGATTTTTTTTCTTTTTCTTTCACTTTCAGTCGTCCAGTAGCCTGTTTTCCGAACATTTAGTTTTCCCCCGGCTACCTGAAATTTGCCATTCGGTCCAAATTCAGTTTCTTCTCTCTTTACTACTCCTAGTTTCCTAAAAATTTCCAACATGCTGGATTCCTTGCAGCGATAGTTGGCGGTACAGTTCAACATACCTTTATAGACGGGTTTTATGTATTTTTTCTAACCCGGTTGACTTGCTGACGTGTACGAGGAGTATTTTTGAAATTGCGGAAAGTTTGAATTCCCGAAACTTTCCCCGTCCTTGTGAAGTGTAACGGGTCGACTCGCTGACCGCCGATAAATAAAGTTTTCTTCACGATCAAATAACTGAAATTTCGGTTTCACTCGCCAACTAACCGGCCAGAGTTCCCTCGTGAAGTCATTCGTGCCACGATTTCTGAGTGAGGTTCAAAATTGTTGCGTTTCCCAAAGTTTCATCAAATAATTAAGAAAAGAAGACTATTGGAGGATTCGAGAGGATTCATTTTCCAATTTGGGAAGAAGGGGCTTTTTTACAGTTTGGCATGGTTGATTTCAACATCTTTCATAGGAAAAGTCATCATTTTTACTTGTGACTTGGGGACCAACAGATATCCAATAGTAGCACGAAGAAAAGAAGTATTACGAGAGGACACTTTCTAGTTACTCAGCGAATACACGTATCCACTCCACCTCATCCGTCTTCTCGTGCTTTTAAGAAATTTTACCAGCTAATCGGTGCACTATTCAAGTCACTCTACTATATTTTGGAAGGTAAACACCGAACACGATAACCGACGCCTCCCCCCGCATTCGCCGCGTACTCATTGGACGGCTGTAAACGCGAAATTATATAATTCTCATTTTTCGGGCCATTTCACGCCGACTTGATTCATTTCGTGTCTTATCCGCGCTCCTTATCTCTCAGAAGCAGGTAAATGGTTTTCCAGCCCCTCAAGGATGTAGCCGGTAGCGGTGACGGCGAGCGCAGGAGTAAATTGTATTTCCCTTCTCTTCAAAAGAAAAATTCCCATTATAGTCTTGTCACGGTGTACGAGTAATCTGACGAAGGTTCCTCTCCCCCTTCTATGGGGCAGCAGCTTCGCCGGATTGTTCGCTCGTTCCTTGCTGTTCGGCGTGTGACACGTAACCTTTTTCGCTTATCACATCCGACTGTCAACTCTGCGCCGGAGCACCTCTCCACCCTCAACCGATGGGGTGGGTGTAAATTAAAAACATTAGGCCGCCGTGCTTTCGACGTCTTGATTTTGTGGCCGTCAACCGATACACAACCTGCTTGTTAACTGTACGAAGTTACAAAAGCGAAAAGCTTTTAGCGACTGCATTATAAATTAGCTACCTAGCCGGATGCGACTTCAGAAGTCGTTATTGTTGTTCTAAAATTCTTTTTGAAAAAAGAGCAAATCGTTGAGTTTTACGGTTAGTTTTACGCTGGATGAGGATGACTTCCTCCGAGTTGATTCGCAGCAACTAAAACGTTTCTTTATTCGCTGGCGCAAGAAGGATGACTTATTTCGAGATATGTAATTCACAACAAAGAAGGTGCTTCATTCGCTGTGCCTTCATGGTTAGTTATGGATCTGAATATACGAAATACCAATTTCAAGTAACCCACTCTGAGGGCTTCTCGGATAAAATCAAAATGCCAGCTGAAAAAATTATTCGGGTTTCGGCACCACTACCTACACCTACGTTTTTTGAAGGTAGCTATTAGGAACACATTCCGATAGTTTCTGATTTCTTGGACTTCAACATACACAGTTCCGATGTACGATTCACGCTGAATCCGAATCTGGTACCAGAAGTACTCCATCGGGCATTGTTTTCTCGTAAAATGCCTCTGAAAGGTCCAAAAAGGCCACTTTGAATGTTTTTAAAGTAGATTTCTGGACCACTTATAAATCGATAGAAACCAGGAAAATTAAAAGTTTGTGGGCAAACTTTTTGTGTACAGTCCGAATCTGACCTGTAGATTTAGATACGGCCGTTTTTTCTGGCTAAAATAGGATTTGAGCATAAAGTACAATTTTATTTACCTTCGATATCATTCGAAAAGTAAGTATAGTATTTCTAGCGCCATTTTTCAAACTGATTTAAAATTTGACCATAACATTTTTAAGAGTTTCAATTTACCCTAAAAGTAATTTTTTAGAAGCCAAAAAGGTCAAGAATGTATAACTTACACACGTCAAAAAAAGCGTTTGGGAATTGAATTTTTGCGCTGATTTCAAATGAAAACCTTTCTTCATCCGGGAACTGATTTTTTTTTTACCAATTTGTAAATACATAGTCTAGAAACACGCCTTAAAAACACACTTAAAAGGCCGATATAAGAAAACTGCCTAATGGAGCATTTCTAATGCCAAACTAGGATTTACAGTTAGAAAAAAAAAAAAAAAGTATAGGAATACATAAATATAGTGGAAATTGCTTATAAAGAACTGCAAGGGAAAGAAGAATTTGTTTGTTGTAGCCGAAGTTTATGCTATCTAGAACCACTTATAACGAACTGTTCGCTCAAACTGGAGGGGAAAACACGCTTTATAACACGAAATCCGTTATGGGAAAATTAGCAGTACAGAGACGTCTGAGGGATGATCAAAAAGTAACCTCCGCTACCTTTGAAAACCAAAAAAAGACAAGGGAAAATTTTCCAAAAAAAGTAGAACATATTCGTGAGGCTTCTGAGACAACACTGTAAAAATTTCAGGCGCCTACGACGAACGAGGCAAGCAGGGCAGTACAAAAACGATGGAGCTACAGTTGAAACATGTGTCAAGGATTGACGTGCGCGCAGTAATACGCTTTTTCACCTTGCTCGGCGAGTCCGATTGGAGGAGTATAATGGTGAACCTACGTCTCTTCTCCCGTCATGATACTGTCGAGCATGGGTTCCTTTCGCGTTTGTAAGCGAACAAAAATTCGATTGCCGTAGTCAGGCGCCGAGCTTGGTGAAAAAACGTATTACTGCGCGCACGTCAATCCTTGACACACGTTTCAACCATAGCTCCATCGTTTTTGTACTGTCCTGCCTGCCACGTTCGTTGTATCCACCTGAAATTTTTACAGTGTTGTCTCAGAAGCCTCACGAATATGTCCTATTTTTTGGGAATTTTTCCCTTCTCTTTTTTTTTTTTGGTTTCCAGAGGTAGCAGAGGTTACTTTTTGATCATCCCTCGTATTTAAGGCACATAATGTACACATAAATATTACTGAGTCAACAAAATCTAGCAGATTGTACAGCGAACTCGTTAAAATTTGAAAGAAAAATTCAAGAAGCTGCGTGCCTATAGGCTGCTTGTTCATGTTTGAACGAGTAAATCGGCTGAGTTTGTTATAAGCAGTTACCCACCACCACTGGTCAAAGTTCATCAATTTCTGTTCATTGTTCCCTGATAGTTTGTTGTAAGCCTGTTCGTTCTACGCAATATTTTTTTAACACAAAAGTAAATGGAGTTTGGTCGGGAAACAGCAGTTTGATCGTTAAAAGCAATAGTTCTTTCTAAGCGTGTTCGTTTAAGCATTTCCCTGTATAACTAGAAGTTTTTTCATCACCAAACCCCCACAATAACCCTGATTTTCCCCTCGAACTACCTAACGATTTGATATTGAACATCTGAAAAGGCTAGCAGTTCTGGGGCCCCATCTTTATAGTGCGTCGTATATTTTTTGGGGGAAAAACGCAGAAGTATTAGAGGTCTGGGGAGGTCTACGCGAAGGCTGGGGACTGGGAAATGTACCACATACCTCGACAGAAGTTTAAACCCTTTGAGAAAATTTTAATTGTTCCACCATCGCGGTCATTCTTGATTTGCCTGTCCCGATTCACTGAATTCCCTGTTTAAAGCTGCAAGTGGCTACATTCCTTTAGTTTTGAAAAGAATAAAACCCTCCACAGAAGAAACTTACTGCAAACAGCTAGTCCCCGGGGGTACAATACAAATTTTTAGAACCTTCCAATCCTACTATTTTTATGCCCCTCACTTTCCCAAACAGTTCCCGCCACATAGTCATACGTTGCCAGAAAAAGAGGAAATCAGTAAGTACATCGAAATAAAGAAAATTCTCCTTAGTCCAATCCATTCTTAAAAAGTCGGCAACCAAAGTAATTACATATTTTTATTATAACGCACGGCTCCAAAATAGGGGAGTCAGGATAGTTTGTTCTTACTTTTTCCCCCAGTTTTTTTACTTTAGGGCCTTTGAGTATGTCCTCCTGTTTGCCAAAGACGTCTGTGAATCAATTTTTAACCTCGTGCCTTTTAATGTTAGGGAAGCGACCCACGAGACACACACACTATACAGCACCATCCTTCAGATACTAAAAATTTAAAACTTGATCCTTTAGAACTTGCGAGCAAAATGCAAACCAAAGCTATCTTCTACTTTGATGTATACTAGGAATGTTTTTGGTTTTGCCAGGATGCTGCGAGGAGAGGACAAAAACCCGTTTCCAACTTTCTGAAGGGGCCAAAGTAAACACTAAGGGATGCTGGGAGGAGAAAATTTTGGGGCTAAAACTATTTTCCCGGGGATGTGAATTCGACGACGCGGGAAAAAAAGCTTTCCCTTTCCCCCGTATTGAACTCCACATTTTTGGAAATAGTTCGATTTTAGAGTCTTGGGTCCAGTTGGGATTCCCTTTTAAATTTTATTTTTCAGCCCTCTTAGCTTTCCGCCACCGGGAAATTTAAGCAAAACTACGTAAGAATGCGATGAAAAATGCTCGAAAATCTTTTTTTAAAAGCGTACATGGGGATTACAATAGGGCCTTTCCCAACCAGGAATACTCTTTTCACTTCTTTTATAATTTAGCAGCAACTTAGCTGACCACAATTAAAAAATATCCATTCAGTAGAATTTTAAACTTCCGATAATTTTCCCAAAAGTACACACTATCTGCATTAGAAACTTATGAATTTTAAGTATATTTAAGCTGATTAACCTTTTTTTAAACCCGTAGAAAAACCTAATTTTGTAAACCTCTTTTCCCATCCCAGTAAAAATGCCCAGGGGGGCCAATGTCATGAACAGTATCCGAGGGACGACATCAATAATTTTTTTGGGGGAAAAATTTAAATTTTCCATTAAATTTCACACACTTTTTCCAACCATACAGCTTTAGGGGACGCAGGGCTATAAATTCTAACAAAAAATCTTCCCCAAAATTTTTAAAAATTTTAAAAACCTCACTTACATGACTTAATTTAAACATCAGGGTCAAAATAAAACGGTGGGGGAGGTAAGGAATCTTAAAAAACTTTGTTTTTTTTTTTTAAAATTTCGCCTTTGAAGCCGATCTAAGTCGGAATTTTTCACGAAGGCGAAAAGGGACAAAACTCCAGTAATTTATCTGGAAAAGGGGGGCCTAAAAAACCAAAAAAAAAGAGAAAATTTTAAAACACCTGTAATTCCTGATTTTTTTCGAGCAACCCCTGGTCATTCTCGCCTGCTGCAACCATCATACACGAATAACTGTTTTCTACTTTATCCGACTTTTTCCATTTCTTTAATTCCCAAACAATGTTCGATTTTTTTTTTTTTTTCTTTCCTTTCAGTCGTCCAGTAGCCTGTTTTCCGAACATTTAGTTTTCCCCCGGCTACCTGAAATTTGCCATTCGGTCCAAATCAGTTTCTTCTCTCTTTACTACTCCCAGTTTCCTAAAAATTCCAAAATGCTGGATTCTTGCAGCGATAGTGGCGGTACAGTTCAACATACCTTTATAGACGGGTTTATGTATTTTTTCTAACCGGGTTTACTTGCTGACGTGTACGAGAGTATTTTTGAAATTGCGGAAAGTTGAATTCCCGAAACTTTCCCCCTCCTTGTGAAGTGTACGGGTCACTCGCTGACCGCCGATAAATAAGTTTTTTTCACGATCAAATAACTGAAATTTCGGTTTCACTCGCCAACTAACCGCCAGAGTTCCCTCTGAAGTCATTCGTGCCACGATTTCTGAGTGAGGTTCAAAATTGTTGCGTTTCCCAAAGTTTCATCAAATAATTAAGAAAAGAAGACTATTGGAGGATTCGAGAGGATTCATTTTCCAATTTGGAAGAAGGGGCTTTTTTACAGTTTGGCATGGTTTATTTCAACATCTTTCATAGGAAAAGTCATCATTTTTACTTGTGACTTGGGACCAACAGATATCCAATAGTAGCACGAAAAAAGAAGTATTACGAGAGGACACTTTCTAGTTACTCAGCGAATACACGTATCCACTCCACCTCATCCGTCTTTTCGTGCTTTTAAGAAATTTTACCAGCTAATCGGGGCACTATTCAAGTCACTCTATTTTTTTTGGAAGGTAAACCACCGAACACGATAACCGACGCCTCCCCCCGCATTTGCCGCGTACTCATTGGACGGCTGTAAACGCGAAATTATATAATTCTCATTTTTCGGGGCCCTTTCACGCCGACTTGATTCATTTCGTGTCTTATCCGCGCTCCTTATCTCTCAGAAGCAGTAAATGGTTTTCCAGCCCCTAGATGTAGCCGGTAGCGGTGACGGGGAGCGCAGGAGTAAATTGTATTTCCCTTCTCTTCAAAGAAAAATTCCCATTATAGTCTTGTCACGGTGTACGAGTAATCTGACGAAGGGTTCCTCTCCCCCTTCATGGGGCAGCAGCTTCGCCGATTGTTCGCTCGTTCCTTGGGTGTTCGGCGTGTGACACGTAACCTTTTCGCTTATCACATCCGACTGTCAACTCTGCGCCGGAGCACCTCTCCACCCTCAACCGATGGGGTGGGTGTAAATTAAAAACATTAGGCCGCCGTGCTTTCGACGTCTTGATTTTGTGGCCGTCAACCGATACACAACCTGCTTGTTAACTGTACGAAGTTACAAAAGCGAAAAGCTTTTAGCGACTGCATTATAAATTAGCTACCTAGCCGGATGCGACTTCAGAAGTCGTTATTGTTGTTCTAAAATTCTTTTTGAAAAAAGAGCAAATCGTTGAGTTTTACGGTTAGTTTTACGCTGGATGAGGATGACTTCCTCCGAGTTGATTCGCAGCAACTAAAACGTTTCTTTATTCGCTGGCGCAAGAAGGATGACTTCTTTCGAGATATGTAATTCACAACAAAGAAGGTGCTTCATTCGCTGTGCCTTCATGGTTAGTTATGGATCTGAATATACGAAATACCAATTTCAAGTAACCCACTCTGAGGGCTTCTCGGATAAAATCAAAATGCCAGCTGAAAAAATTATTCGGGTTTCGGCACCACTACCTACACCTACGTTTTTTGAAGGTAGCTATTAGGAACACATTCCGATAGTTTCTGATTTCTTGGACTTCAACATACACAGTTCCGATGTACGATTCACGCTGAATCCGAATCTGGTACCAGAAGTACTCCATCGGGCATTGTTTTCTCGTAAAATGCCTCTGAAAGGTCCAAAAAGGCCACTTTGAATGTTTTTAAAGTAGATTTCTGGACCACTTATAAATCGATAGAAACCAGGAAAATTAAAAGTTTGTGGGCAAACTTTTTGTGTACAGTCCGAATCTGACCTGTAGATTTAGATACGGCCGTTTTTTACTGGCTAAAATAGGATTTGAGCATAAAGTACAATTTTATTTACCTTCGATATCATTCGAAAAGTAAGTATAGTATTTCTAGCGCCATTTTTCAAACTGATTTAAAATTTGACCATAACATTTTTAAGAGTTTCAATTTACCCTAAAAGTAATTTTTTAGAAGCCAAAAAGGTCAAGAATGTATAACTTACACACGTCAAAAAAAGCGTTTGGGAATTGAATTTTTGCGCTGATTTCAAATGAAAACCTTTCTTCATCCGGGAACTGATTTATTTTTACCAATTTGTAAATACATAGTCTAGAAACACGCCTTAAAAACACACTTAAAAGGCCGATATAAGAAAACTGCCTAATGGAGCATTTCTAATGCCAAACTAGGATTTACAGTTAGAAAAAAAAAAAAAAAGTATAGGAATACATAAATATAGTGGAAATTGCTTATAAAGAACTGCAAGGGAAAGAAGAATTTGTTTGTTGTAGCCGAAGTTTATGCTATCTAGAACCACTTATAACGAACTGTTCGCTCAAACTGGAGGGGAAAACACGCTTTATAACACGAAATCCGTTATGGGAAAATTAGCAGTACAGAGACGTCTGAGGGATGATCAAAAAGTAACCTCCGCTACCTTTGAAAACCAAACAAAGACAAGGGAAAATTTTCCAAAAAAAGTAGAACATATTCGTGAGGCTTCTGAGACAACACTGTAAAAATTTCAGGCGCCTACGACGAACGAGGCAAGCAGGGCAGTACAAAAACGATGGAGCTACAGTTGAAACATGTGTCAAGGATTGACGTGCGCGCAGTAATACGCTTTTTCACCTTGCTCGGCGAGTCCGATTGGAGAGTATAATGGTGAACCTACGTCTCTTCTCCCGTCATGATACTGTCGAGCATGGGTTCCTTTCGCGTTTGTAAGCGAACAAAAATTCGATTGCCGTAGTCAGGCGCCGAGCTTGGTGAAAAAACGTATTACTGCGCGCACGTCAATCCTTGACACACGTTTCAACCATAGCTCCATCGTTTTTGTACTGTCCTGCCTGCCACGTTCGTTGTATCCACCTGAAATTTTTACAGTGTTGTCTCAGAAGCCTCACGAATATGTCCTATTTTTTGGGAATTTTTCCCTTCTCTTTTTTTTTTTGGTTTCCAGAGGTAGCAGAGGTTACTTTTTGATCATCCCTCGTATTTAAGGCACATAATGTACACATAAATATTACTGAGTCAACAAAATCTAGCAGATTGTACAGCGAACTCGTTAAAATTTGAAAGAAAAATTCAAGAAGCTGCGTGCCTATAGGCTGCTTGTTCATGTTTGAACGAGTAAATCGGCTGAGTTTGTTATAAGCAGTTACCCACCACCACTGGTCAAAGTTCATCAATTTCTGTTCATTGTTCCCTGATAGTTTGTTGTAAGCCTGTTCGTTCTACGCAATATTTTTTTAACACAAAAGTAAATGGAGTTTGGTCGGGAAACAGCAGTTTGATCGTTAAAAGCAATAGTTCTTTCTAAGCGTGTTCGTTTTAAGCATTTCCCTGTATATACTAGAAGTTTTTTCATCAGTGTATCTACCAAATACAAATTGGCGAAATCTATTACTTTTTCACACCTTTTCCATGACTTTTTTCACGGGCTCACAATACTCATATTTTACAAGGTGTCTATAAGAATGGAAAAATATAAATTCCTGACTTTTTTCAAACTTTTGTTTTTTCTTCTTTAAACCTTTACAGCATAGACAGTATAATATATTTATGTTTATACTACTAGACGCTATGGTTATAATGAACAGAAATTTAAGTTGATTTTGGATGAACGCATTTTATTTGTAGAATATGACTCTAAAGGGAGTGCTGAAGTAAAATTCAACAACGAAAAAAATTTTCCGTGAGTTCATTCGTTGTTTTTTTCCAAACTTTTTAAAAATATTGTTGAATTTCCTGACTATTTACAAACTTCCTGACCTACTTTTCAAATTCCTGACTTTTTCCAAACCTGTAGACACAATGTATTAGGACTCCTAAATTGCAAAAACCAAAACTCATTTTTACACTTCTCAGAGATAATTGTTCAACACCTTCTTTTGCCAATATTTTAGAGTTCACACTTGAAAAGAAAGATTATTTCTTTCAATAAGGAAATGAAATAATATTAACTAGGGGGCTTCACCCCCTGGCCGCTTCGCGGCCCAACCCTCCCGCCATCACAGTCCCCAGTGTTTGATCTGAAACTTTTGTTCCTGAGTTGAGGTTTGCTTTGTGCTTATTTTGCTCCCCCTCTATCAGCGGTCCTCAATCTTCCACCATGAATTCCCTCCATCCTTTCTTCATCACGAGCCTCCTCCTCCACCACGACTCCCTCGTTGACCATGTTGCTCTCCGCCTCCACGGTCACACCTTAACAGTCGCAGCCGCAAGCGGGACGAAATCAAAATAATCAAATCAGCTCCCATTTAAAATGTACAAGGTGATTTCGATAGGTTTTGATTGAAAGAAATTTTCCAGATTGGGGATCAAAGTGTCAAAAAAAAAAAAAAGTTCGTCGAGTTGATAATTTTCCAACGTCTATTTCGTCCAAGAATTATTTCACCGGAACGTGTAGTTGAAAATTCGGTTTTTATGACGTCTGTCTCTTATAGTGTTCGTTATCATTCCAGGAACGCGAAGTTTTTACTGACAGAGAAGATGATACAGAATATGATCCAACGATCAGTGTAATGGCCTCAAACTGCCCGCCGCATGGAAAGACGTACTGCTGAACACCCAGAACCCTCTCCCCCAGTTCAAGTCCTACGATGCTTACAAGAAGTACCCAGAGCTATTCTCGATGAGCAGTGTCAGCCGTTTAAAATCCCATCAATTTGGAACCAGTATAAGACTGTGTTGGAAAAGGGGCATCACGGACCAACAATGCATGTGCACAGTGGCATAGCAAGTGTCACATTTTAGGAGGTCGTCGTCATCCTGGTTGTCATCCTTTCCTGAGATCCAGAAAAAGCAAGCCGACACTGAAGACTTCCTTGAAACAGTCAACTGTCGGTCAGCAACAGACAAAAAAGCGGGAACCATGTCTACAAGTTGAAGAAAATTGCCTTCATAACATCGTTCGTTCAAGATTACCACACCTACTCAATAACCGCGAAGTACTGAAGTATTTCGAAGCTTGGGCAACAATTTACGTTTCTGACATCGTTCATTCACTCTTATGTAATTTACTTTTTCGAGTAAAGCTTTGTTGAGATTTAGAACTTTCAACCATCGTATGTTTCGACACTGAACTTTTTCTCTAGGATCTTTTAAATTGGATTTTTTGGAACTTTTACCATTTTCTACGTTATAGACTACAAAATTTGGATATTTTTATAAACAATGTCAACACAAACTTCGTTTTGAAAATGAAACTGATTTTCGCTCTCCGTGTAAAAGGATAGGAGCAATCGATTATGTTCAAGCTCAAGTATTTCCCAAGTATGTTAGTTTGTGTAGCAGTCCTATACATCCCTTTCACGGTCCGAATGGTAAAGAGAATAACTAAAATGAAAACAAATACAAAAACCACACAATGGACATCACCTCGTCTTTAGTAGTGGGGGTTGCTAGACTCATCTTTGTCACTATAACTCACATTGAACATTATGATACCGAAGACGGCGGTGGTCAATGTAAGAATAAACAAATAAGACAACAGAATTCCCAGTTCGATGAACTCGTATTTGATATTATTTCGACTACATTCTAATAAAAAGACATCGGAATAGTTGTGAGTGAGCCCTTAAAAAAGAACGCAAACATAATTTAAATTCTATGTTTAGTTTTCGATGGCTCACGAACTCTTCAACAACCCAATAAAGCCCGCGGATATTTGGTCGCAAACTATATCGCAATAAGTGTCGACATTACTTTCAGCTGAGCACAAAAAGAAATTCCAAATGTACCCCAAGCCCCGTCTCAATGGCTTAAATTGAATTTCATTCGAACAGGAAATAAATTTTTTACCCGCGATGCGACGCATGGCGGTGTCCCCCCCGCTCGCAGCTTCCATCATTCTCGTAAAGCGAGCGAACAGTTTCGAATTTTTCGGCTTCGTTATTCGCTTTTAACGCGCCAATTTACGAAATCCTGTACGCGACGACGATACAAGGACAATAATTTAGCATTATTGGGCCAAACTTATATTAAGAAAGTTTTTAGTTAAGCGGCGTGTTCCCGAAAACGAGCGCGTGAGCGCCGGTACAGAGAGACACGCGTTCGAATTAACGCCACTTATTAAACCGCCAGTACGGAAGCTTTCAAGCTTTTTTGGTCGAGTGCAAAGTTGTGTATCTGCTCTCTCGCTATATACGTATAGCAGTGATAACGGGCGCCGACACGTAAACTTTTAGCCTATATATCGCCGTTCCTGGTCAATTGTATGGACGAGTCGAGTCGACTTTTTTTAAAGCCGCTTTTAAACGCTAAAGTCAGCCTTATCGTCGAATTAAAAGCTCAGGGAAAATCATCGGCGACCCGTAAACGGGGTTTAGTGCGTCCTAATGTATTCGGTGACTGCTATTTGCCCTCTTCTCTTCCTCATCTGATGTTGTATTTTCAACAGCTGAACATTGCGCGGATCAACTCATACGAACATTCGCGTCTTCAATCGGAGAAATGCAAAATGTAGTGCCCCCCCCCCCAACAGTATAAACAGTCGAGCAGAATTGAGATACTAAAATTATGGGGTACCTCAAATTTGGCACATCTTATCTATTTGATAGGTATTGCTCGAATCAACTACATTTTTTTTGACCTTCATTTTCGACCACCCCAATTTTTCATGAGACCTCAATCTACATCAGTTTCAATCAAATAAAAAAAAAAAACCTGTCAATGCTCAGGTCGATCGGATACGGGAAGACGTTCCTCAAGTCCCCTCTCCTTACCGGAAAAAAATACAGGGTGTGACAATTTTTAGAAGCCAAAAAGGTCAAGAATGTATAACTTACACACGTCAAAAAAAGCGTTTGGGAATTGAATTTTTGCGCTGATTTCAAATGAAAACCTTTCTTCATCCGGGAACTGATTTTTTTTTTACCAATTTGTAAATACATAGTCTAGAAACACGCCTTAAAAACACACTTAAAAGGCCGATATAAGAAAACTGCCTAATGGAGCATTTCTAATGCCAAACTAGGATTTACAGTTAGAAAAAAAAAAAAAGTATAGGAATACATAAATATAGTGGAAATTGCTTATAAAGAACTGCAAGGGAAAGAAGAATTTGTTTGTTGTAGCCGAAGTTTATGCTATCTAGAACCACTTATAACGAACTGTTCGCTCAAACTGGAGGGGAAAACACGCTTTACAACACGAAATCCGTTATGGGAAAATTAGCAGTACAGAGACGTCTGAGGGATGATCAAAAAGTAACCTCCGCTACCTTTGAAAACCAAAAAAAGACAAGGGAAAATTTTCCAAAAAAAGTAGAACATATTCGTGAGGCTTCTGAGACAACACTGTAAAAATTTCAGGCGCCTACGACGAACGAGGCAAGCAGGGCAGTACAAAAACGATGGAGCTACAGTTGAAACATGTGTCAAGGATTGACGTGCGCGCAGTAATACGCTTTTTCACCTTGCTCGGCGAGTCCGATTGGAGGAGTATAATGGTGAACCTACGTCTCTTCTCCCGTCATGATACTGTCGAGCATGGGTTCCTTTCGCGTTTGTAAGCGAACAAAAATTCGATTGCCGTAGTCAGGCGCCGAGCTTGGTGAAAAAACGTATTACTGCGCGCACGTCAATCCTTGACACACGTTTCAACCATAGCTCCATCGTTTTTGTACTGTCCTGCCTGCCACGTTCGTTGTATCCACCTGAAATTTTTACAGTGTTGTCTCAGAAGCCTCACGAATATGTCCTATTTTTTGGGAATTTTTCCCTTCTCTTTTTTTTTTTTTTGGTTTCCAGAGGTAGCAGAGGTTACTTTTTGATCATCCCTCGTATTTAAGGCACATAATGTACACATAAATATTACTGAGTCAACAAAATCTAGCAGATTGTACAGCGAACTCGTTAAAATTTGAAAGAAAAATTCAAGAAGCTGCGTGCCTATAGGCTGCTTGTTCATGTTTGAACGAGTAAATCGGCTGAGTTTGTTATAAGCAGTTACCCACCACCACTGGTCAAAGTTCATCAATTTCTGTTCATTGTTCCCTGATAGTTTGTTGTAAGCCTGTTCGTTCTACGCAATATTTTTTTAACACAAAAGTAAATGGAGTTTGGTCGGGAAACAGCAGTTTGATCGTTAAAAGCAATAGTTCTTTCTAAGCGTGTTCGTTTTAAGCATTTCCCTGTATATACTAGAAGTTTTTTCATCAGTGTGCGGTGCTCTCCACCGCGATCGATTTTGTTTTTAAGGTTTGCAAATTCTTTTGTAAATAGTTTTTTATTGTATATGTGTTACCTGTCCTGCCTAGCCAGCTTTATGCCTTTTCATCTCTACACCGAATTGCTTCTTTCTTTCTTTTCCAAGAATCTTTCCTTTTTTCTTTCTTTTCCTCACGCTATTCTTCCACCCTCGTATTTTTTAAACCTAATTGTCCGGCTAGGCAGTGACTCGATGTTCGTGAATCTATCGTCCTTTAACAGTCTTCTTCAACAGTCTTCTTCAACAGTGTCGCTCTCACTAAGTATTTTCTCCGCTCGCTCCTTTTTTTAAAAGTCAATGTAAATATATTCGTACTTATGAACACGCCAACCGAGAACTTCTTTTTTTCTTTTTTTAATGGTGATAACTCGCTCGCATTGTAGCCTCCAAAGCGCTACAAATGGTGACCTCGACGTGATCGCGGAAAATTCGGTTTGCAATTTCGAAAACAATTCTTTCGTTCCTAGTTCGTCTCCGTCGTCTAACGTCATGGCAAAATCGATACCGTTCCTGCCATATAAATTTTCTACCAACGATCCCTCGATTTGGTTCCAGCAAGTCGAGGCTGTGTTTAGCCTAAACCAAATCGAAAACGATGAAATCAAGCTGGCCTACGTACAGGCCAACCTTGATCCGAATATTCTAATTCAAGTGCGCGATTTTTTTGACGCCTTGCCGAACACCGATAAATACGCCGCGTTTAAAACTAGAATAATTCGCGAATTCTCGGAAACAACGGCGAATAATATCCGAAAATTACTGCGGGACGTTAAGCTCGGGGATCGACGCCCCACACAGCTCCTCAGAGAAATGCGACAGCTCGCAAAGGATCAAGTTGCCGACGACGTTCTTCGGAGTCTCTATCTCGAGCGCCTACCCGACCAAGTCCGATTTGTCCTGTCCGGCAATTCCGAGGCATTAGACTCACTCGCCGAAAAAGCTGATCGTATGGTCGAATACGCTCCGTCGCTCCATGTTGCTGCCCTTCGACCACAACCCGCTACCTCTTCAGACTCGACGCTACAGCTGCAATTACAGCTCATGAATTCTCAAATGCAGGCGTTGCTCGAACAGGTACAGCAAGTATCAAGTCGCCTAACACAACTGGAGGTAAACGCCAACAATAATATTTTACGAAATCGTCCGTCGCGAGACCGCTCGCAATCCAACACTTCGACGCAATACAGGTCGCAATCGCCCTCGATTGTGCCTGAAGGGTTGGATATTTGCTTTTACCATTATAAATTTGGCAAGAAGGCGCAGAAATGTAAAACGTTGCCCGATGGCAAACCCTGCACGTTTGCTAAGGGAAACTAAGCATTTCTTCGGTCGCGGCGCCACCCGAAGAAACGTCGTATGTTGCGCGCCGCCTCTTCATTTACGATCGGAATAACAATCTAGAATTTTTAGTAGATACCGGTTCGGCGGTTTCCGTAATTCCGCCAACTCAGCGCTCTCTACCGCCTAGCGACTATTTTCTGTACGCAGCTAACGGCTCACCTATTTCTACTTACGGTACCCGCACCTTAACTTTAAATCTTATGCTCCGTCGTCCAGTCACATGGACCTTTATCGTAGCCGATGTCGATACTCCCATCATTGGTGTCGATATCCTCGGGCACTATAAGCTTCTTCCGGATGTGCGGAACGAAGTCCTAATTGATTCTGAGACGGGCGTCAAATCATCGGCAGAGTGCAAAACAACGCCTACTGCTGGGATTTCTTCGCTCTCGTCATCCATCAATTCCCCATTTCAAAAAATTCTTGACGATTTTCGTTCAATTACAGTCCCTCAGAATATGGTGCACCTTCCACCTGTAAATCATGCGGTGCAGCATCATATTCTGACGAAAGGACCGCCCATTTCTTTTCGACCCCGTCGCCTTCCTCCAGGTCGCCTTGAAATTGCGAGGAAAGAATTCGAGTTGCTTCTTTCGCTTGGTATTTGTCGACCATCTTCAAGCCCCTGGGCGAGCCCTCTACACATGGTGCCTAAGCCAGATGGATCTTGGAGACCATGTGGGGACTACCGCGCTCTGAATGCGGTCACAATTCCAGACGCTTACCCCATTCCGCACATCCACGACTTCGCCAATTCCTTGGCCGGAACAAGTGTATATTCTCGGATCGACCTGGTCCGAGCATTTAACCAAATTCCGGTAGCCGAGGAAGACATTCCCAAGACGGCCATTATAACTCCATTCGGATTGTTCGAATTTACTCGTGTCCCATTCGGTTTGCGCAATGCCGGGCAAACATTTCAACGATTTATCGACGACGTTCTTCGCGGCCTTCCATTTGCGTACGCATACTTGGACGACATCTTGGTGGCTAGCTCCTCAGCTGAAGAACACCAGTCTCATCTTCGTCTAATATGCGAACGCCTCTCTCATCATGGCGTCACAATCAACGCCTCCAAATCTATTTTCGGCCAAACATCTCTCTCCTTCATCGGCCATGAAATATCAGCCTCCGGCGTCCGTCCCTTGCCCGACCGAGTAGCCTCTCTGACCTCCTATCCGTTGCCGGCTGATATTTCCGAATTACGTCGCTTCATTGGCAGTCTCAATTTTTATCATAGGTTTTTACCGCATGCTGCAAAACTGCAAGCCCCTTTGACCGATTTACTTCGCGGCTCAAAGAAGAACGACCACACCAAAATCGAGTGGAACGATTCCCTTCGCGAGTCGTTTGAAGCTTGTAAAACCGCCCTCGCCGAGGCCACGTGCCTAACGTTTCCCAATTCGAAGTTCCCATTACAGCTCTTTACCGATGCTTCTGCTACTGCTATCGGGGCAACCTTGCTTCAGGTTCGGCCCGATGGAGTGAAGGAGCCTCTCGGGTTCTACTCCTCAAAACTTTCGCCCATCCAGGTGAAATACTCAACTTATGATCGCGAACTGTTAGCCATTTATTCGTCCATCAAATACTTCCGTTTTCTGCTCGAAGGTCGTCCATTCACAATTTTCTGTGACCAGAAGCCTTTGAGCTACGCCTTTTCTCAAAACCTTGACAAAGCTTCCCCGCGACAGTTTCGCTATCTCGATTTTATCGGCCAATTTTCGACTGATATTCGCCATTTACCCGGTGAGAAGAATGCCGCTGCCGATGCGT
Organism: Acanthococcus lagerstroemiae; assembly: GCA_031841125.1. NCBI lineage: Eukaryota > Metazoa > Arthropoda > Insecta > Hemiptera > Eriococcidae > Acanthococcus > Acanthococcus lagerstroemiae. The sequence goes on along the minus strand of CM063113.1, from coordinate 35,803,349 downwards.
TCTCGCGCATTAGCGCCATTAGCAATTCTACCCTCATATCCAGTCACGATCTCGCCGACTCTCAAACTTCAGACCCAGAACTACAAAAACTTCTCGAGAATCCGAATTGCGCATTAAAGCTCCAAAAAGTCACTGTCGATGACACTCAGCTTTATTGTGACACCTCAAAGACTGGTTATGTACGTCCCTATGTTCCTCTCCCGCTTCGTCGACAGGTTTTCTTACATTACCATGGCCTCGCACATCCTGGCGTAAAGCGAAGCCAACATCTGATTTCGTCCCGTTATGTCTGGCCCAACATGAAACGTGATGTTGGCCTCTGGGTGCGTTCATGCATTCCATGCCAAAAATCAAAAATTTCCAAACATACCATCGCCCCACTGTCAAGCTTTGATTCGACTGAGGAACGTTTTCAGCACGTACACATCGATATTATTGGTTCTCTCCCAATCAGCGATGGCTATGAATACTGCTTGACAATGATCGACCGTGCTACACGTTGGCCGGAAGTAGTTCCACTTCGCAACATAACTGCCCAAACTGTTGCGCAAGCATTTGTTTCGACCTGGATCTCTCGATTCGGTTGTCCATCTCTACTCACTAGTGATCAGGGTAGACAATTCGAATCTGAACTTGCCCGAAACCTTTTTCAATATTTTAATATTAAACGCATTCGCACTACGGCATATCATCCACAGAGCAATGGACTGATCGAGAATTTCCATCGTACCCTTAAAACTTCCTTAACTGCTCTCCTCGACACTCCTAATTGGGTTTCTCACCTTCCTCTCGTCCTCCTTTCATTACGATCGTCCATTAACTCTGATTCGGAATTCTCACCAGCGGAAGCACTGTACGGGCAACCCCTTCGCCTGCCCGGAGACTTTTTCGCCCCATCTTCTACTCAACACCGCTCTGAAATACTCCAGCGTATATCCGAAGCGGTGGACTCCTTCCGTAAGCTGAAGCATCACTCCCAGAAACGTTCCTACGTGCCTCCAACGCTGGCAACATGCACGCATGTCTTTCTCCGAGATGATGCCCAGCACCCTTCTTTCACTCCGGCGTACAAAGGCCCGTACAGAGTACTGAAACGCTACGATAAGGTGTTCATCCTCGACAATCCTCCTCGTAAGCCTCTCTCTGTTTCCTTAGATCGACTGAAGCCTGCAACCCTTCTTCCCGAAGTACCGTTAACTTCTTCCCTCGTTCATCCTCCGAATTCTTTTCCTGTTCCTTTCACTCCGAATGAGTCAGTTTCCTCTCCAACTTCTCCTGAAACTCAGCAGTCCTCTACTCAGACCTCCGCCAGTGCTGCGCAACTGAAAACTCGCTGAGGACGCGTAGTAAAGCCGGTAGTCAAATTTCAAATGTAACTATGTAAAATATCGAAAATTTCCTCTAATTTTTTTCTTTCTCTCTTTTGTGTACATCGTCTAATTCGTTTTTATAATTTTCATTTTTTTGTTTCTTGATTTGTAAATAACATATTCGTACGTTGTCTACTTTCCCTATTCTGTCTATAACCTGCACATTTGTAAATACCATGTTCATACACTCTCTATACTCTTCCCAATAATGTACATAATTGCCGACATTTTGCATCCTACGTATTCTATCCTATTCCATCTTTCACCTTCACGACTTCTTGGTCATCGCTCTGTATTATATCCTGTACCTATATTGCGATCATTTTGTATACCTTTTTTTCATGTTGTAATTTATTGTATATTATTGTTCACAATCCGTCATTAATATTAGTCACATAGCACATAGTTTGAACCTATTTTAGCACACATTTACATTCTATTTCTTTGTATCTTTTCTTTTCTTTTTTTCTCTATACCGCTCCGCTAGGGGGGGGAGTACTGCGGTGCTCTCCACCGCGATCGATTTTGTTTTTAAGGTTTGCAAATTCTTTTGTAAATAGTTTTTTATTGTATATGTGTTACCTGTCCTCTCTAGTGTATCTACCAAATACAAATTGGCGAAATCTATTACTTTTTCACACCTTTTCCATGACTTTTTTCACGGGCTCACAATACTCATATTTTACAAGGTGTCTATAAGAATGGAAAAATATAAATTCCTGACTTTTTTCAAACTTTTGTTTTTTCTTCTTTAAACCTTTACAGCATAGACAGTATAATATATTTATGTTTATACTACTAGACGCTATGGTTATAATGAACAGAAATTTAAGTTGATTTTGGATGAACGCATTTTATTTGTAGAATATGACTCTAAAGGGAGTGCTGAAGTAAAATTCAACAACGAAAAAAATTTTCCGTGAGTTCATTCGTTGTTTTTTTCCAAACTTTTTAAAAATATTGTTGAATTTCCTGACTATTTACAAACTTCCTGACCTACTTTTCAAATTCCTGACTTTTTCCAAACCTGTAGACACAATGTATTAGGACTCCTAAATTGCAAAAACCAAAACTCATTTTTACACTTCTCAGAGATAATTGTTCAACACCTTCTTTTGCCAATATTTTAGAGTTCACACTTGAAAAGAAAGATTATTTCTTTCAATAAGGAAATGAAATAATATTAACTAGGGGGCTTCACCCCCTGGCCGCTTCGCGGCCCAACCCTCCCGCCATCACAGTCCCCAGTGTTTGATCTGAAACTTTTGTTCCTGAGTTGAGGTTTGCTTTGTGCTTATTTTGCTCCCCCTCTATCAGCGGTCCTCAATCTTCCACCATGAATTCCCTTCCATCCTTTCTTCATCACGAGCCTCCTCCTCCACCACGACTCCCTCGTTGACCATGGTTGCTCTCCGCCTCCACGGTCACACCTTAACAGTCGCAGCCGCAAGCGGGACGAAATCAAAATATCAAATCAGCTCCCATTTAAAATGTACAAGGTGATTTCGATAGGTTTTGATTGAAAGAAATTTTCCAGATTGGGGATCAAAAGTGTCAAAAAAAAAAAAAAGTTCGTCGAGGTTGATAATTTTCCAACGTCTATTTCGTCCAAGAATTATTTCACCGGAACGTGTAGTTGAAAATTCGGTTTTTATGACGTCTGTCTTTTATAGTGTTCGTTATCATTCCAGGAACGCGAAGTTTTTACTGACAGAGAAGATGATACAGAATATGATCCAACCGATCAGTGTAATGGCCTCAGAACTGCCCGCCGCATGGAAAGACGTACTGCTGAACACCCAGAACCCTCTCCCCCCAGTTCAAGTCCTACGATGCTTACAAGAAGTACCCAGAGCTATTCTCGATGAGCAGTGTCAGCCCGTTACATCCCATCAATTTGGAACCAGTATAAGACTGTGTTGGAAGGCGCATCACGGACCAACAATGCATGTGCACAGTGGCATAGCAAGTGTCACATTTTAGGAGGTCGTCGTCATCCTGGTTGTCATCCTTTCCTGAGATCCAGAAAGAGCAAGCCGACACTGAAGACTTCCTTGAAGCAGTCAACTGTCGGTCAGCAACAGACAAAAAAGCGGGAACCATGTCTACAAGTTGAAGAAAATTGCCTTCATAACATCGTTCGTTCAAGATTACCACACCTACTCAATAACCGCGAAGTACTGAAGTATTTCGAAGCTTGGGGCAACAATTTACGTTTCTGACATCGTTCATTCACTCTTATGTAATTTACTTTTTCGAGTAAAGCTTTGTTGAGATTTAGAACTTTCAACCATCGTATGTTTCGACACTGAACTTTTTCTCTAGGATCTTTTAAATTGGATTTTTTTGGAACTTTTACCATTTTCTACGTTATAGACTACAAATTAGGATATTTTTATAAACATGTCAACACAAACTTCGTTTTGAAAATGAAACTGATTTTCGCTCTCCGTGTAAAAGGATAGGAGCAATCGATTATGTTCAAGCTCAAGTATTTCCCAAGTATGTTAGTTTGTGTAGCATTCCTATACATCCTTGCACGGTCCGAATGGTAAAGAGAATGAACTAAACTGAAAACAAATACAAAAACCACACAATGGACATCACCTCGTCTTGAGTAGTGGGGATTGCTAGACTCATCTTTGTCACTATAACTCACATTGAACATTATGATACCGAAGACGGCGGTGGTCAATGTAAGAATAATCAAATAAGACAACAGAATTCCCAGTTCGATGAACTCGTATTTGATATTATTTCGACTACATTCTAATAAAAAGACATCGGAATAGTTGTGAGTGAGCCCTTAAAAAAGAACGCAAACATAATTTAAATTCTATGTTTAGTTTTCGATGGTCACAGAACTCTTCAACAACCCAATAACGCCCGCGGATATTTGGTCGCAAACTATATCGCAATAAGTGTCGACATTACTTTCAGCTGTAGCACAAATGAAATTCCAAATGTACCGGCAAGCCACGTCTCAATGGCGTTAAATTGAATTTCATTCGAACAGGAAATAAATTTTGTACCAGCGATGCGACGCATGGCGGTGTCCCGCCGCTCGCAGCTTCCATCATTCTCGTAAAGCGAGCGAACAGTTTCGAATTTTTCGGCTTCGTTATTCGCTTTTAACGCGCCAATTTTACGAACTCCTGTACGCGACGACGATACAAGGACAATAATTTAGCATTATTGGCCAAACTTATATTAAGAAAGTTTTTAGTTAAGCGGCGTGTTCCCGAAAACGAGCGCGTGAGCGCCGGTACAGAGAGACACGCGTTCGAATTAACGCCACTTATTAGAACCGCCAGTACGGAAGCTTTCAAGCTTTTGGCTCGAGTGCAAAGTTGTGTATCTGCTCTCTCGCTATATACGTATAGCAGTGATAACGACGCCGACACGTAAACTTTAGCCTATATATCGCCGTTCCTGGTCAATTGTATGGACGAGTCGAGTCGACTTTTTAACGCCGCTTTTAAACGCTACGTCAGCCTTATCGGTCGAATTAAAAGCTCAGGTAAAAATCATCGGCGACCCGTAAACGGGGTTTAGTGCGTCCTAATGTATTCGGTGACTGCTATTTTGCCCCTCTTCTCTTCCTCATCTGATGTTGTATTTTCAACAGCTGAACATTGCGCGGATCAACTCATACGAACATTCGCGTCTTCAATCGCAGAGAAATGCAAAATGTAGTGCCCCCCCCCCCAACAGGTATAAACAGTCGAGCAGAATTGAGATACTAAAATTATGGGGTACCTCAAATTTGGCACATCTTATCTATTTGATAGGTATTGCTCGAATCAACTACATTTATTTGACCTTCATTTTCGACCACCCGAATTTTTCATGAGACCTCATCTACATCAGTTTCAATCAAATAAAAAAAAAACCTGTCAAGTCTCAGGTCGATCGGATACGGGGAAGACGTTCCTCAAGTCCCCTCTCTTACCGGAAAAATACAGGGTGTGACAAAGTGTTGACCTGTTTTCAAACCCTTATTATGGAGATATCACTGATAGCTATGGAAATATTTTTAGCAGAAAATGTTCGGCTAGCATCCCCATTTAGTAATCATGTCTCTGTGGTCGGGTGATCAACGCAGTTTCTGAGTGGAAACGTTCATTCACAATGAGAGGTTGTTGCAGCTCAGCAAACATTTTAAACTGAAACGTAACCATCCGGTTCCTTGTCTTAAAACAGTTTAACGTTGGCGAGAAAACGTTTGATTGAAGAATATTGCTATGGACGGTAAGCGGGGAAAGCATACAACCGGTCGTCCAAGGTCAGTATGTAGGGAAAGAAACGTGGAACGCGTCCGCAGTGTATTGGTTACAAGCCCAACTCGCCCGGGTTGGAATCTTCGTCCTCCAGCTATTGTGTAATTTGAATTTTACACGGATGTATATGCCTGAATACTCATTCACAATGCACCGCCATAATGTAAAGTTCATCCTGAGACTAAAAGCATGTTCCTGACCCGAGCGAGCAGGGCTCATAACCAATGTACTGCGGTCGTGTTCCACATTTCCTTCCCCACATACTGACCTTGGATGACCAGGTTTATGTCTTCCCCATACACCGTCCATAGCAAAGCCCTTCAACCAAACGTTTTCTCGCCAACGTTAAACTGTTTTAAGACAAGGAACTGGATAGTCACGTTTCAATTTAAAATGTTTGCTGAGCTGCAACAACCTCTCATTTTGAATGAACATTTCCACACAGAAACCGCACTGATCACCCGAGCACAGAGACATGATTATTCAATAGGGATGTGAGTCAAGCATTTTCTGCTAAAAATATTTTCATAGCCCTCAATATTACCACTATAATAAGGGTTTGAAAACAGGTCAACATGTTTAGTACACCCTGTACACAGAGTTTGACAGTTTTAATGCTCCCTCTCTTCTCAGTCCCTAATTATGTTAAAAACGCATGCTCTTAGAGTTCAAAATTCATTCGATGTAAAGAAGAAGCTCGCTGCAATCCAAACTAAACATTTCTCTTATAAACCCCAAGAAATCCGCACAAATCTAAAACAGTCTCAAGGAGTCATATTCAGTACTGGAAAATCTTACTCCCCCAAATGCTCGCCGTGGTATAAAACAGAAAAGCAATTTCTTCTAAAACTATTACATTTGTTGTTTCAGTTTAAAATCGGGCTAGACGATTCGTATCGGTTAATATGGATTGCTATTTCTGGTATTGCCCATCTTTTTCGTTGAAAGAGTGGAAGCAATGGACGTTAGACCGGTCGGTCAGCTCACATTATCATGCCACTCGCAAATTTTACAAATTTGTCAATACGTGTGATCGAAGGAGAATACAGATGCGTGGACAGCACGAGTGAATCTGTAAACGGCTCTTCATTTTCCCCTTCATTTCTCTAACCGTTTCTATCTGTTTCCCTCCTTTTTTTTTATGGCTAAAACGTGCCATCGGTTTTCGCGGCATTCGAACGAACAGAAGTTTTCCGCGTACGAGAGCTCTATACCTGGCAGGCGAAAATGTACCTAAAGGTGTTCCTCGAGCAGACGTGAAGAAGGGGGAAGAGTACGAGAGTGAGCCAACGTGTGCGTATTTACGAGGAAGTATCGGGAGTCGAGGCCGTTCCGTTGCGCGACTACCTACACCCCAAGACGAGGAAGGGCTGCAAAAGGTAAGTTAGCCGAAGCTGCAGAAAGTATATGAAATGGCCCCCATGGGTTACCTTGCCCGCTCGTCCGCCGCGACGAGTTCCCGTTCCGCATCGCTCTCGCGTGCTCCGCTGCAGTCTCTAATTTATAACCCAGTTTTCGAGCGACTCTGCCGACTCGCTAATACGCGCCTTTAAATATCCACACCCGTGTAAACGGTCCAAAATCTGCGAGTAATTTCTTTTCGTTGAATTGTCGTACTGTCGCATCGGCTGCGAGTGAAAGAACAAATATAGGGGACGGGGGCTAGGGGGTTAAAACGATACAGACCGGATACCGAAGGCGCGTTCGTTTGTTTTGATCGGCGGTACGGGTCCAGCTTACGTGACGCGAATGAAAAAGCCGAGTAAATTTTTTCACACGGTCGTTACAAAAAGCGTGACGACGAACTAGCGTACCCATAAATGGCACGAAAAATGGGCGTCATAGTGCAAATATCGAGTTAATAGCTTGTATGTGATGTAGGATATGATGCCGATCTAATGCGATGGCACTAGGAACCGCATCCGAGTGTCAACCGACACTGATAATGCACGAACTGAAGGGTTAGGGTGTACAGTTGGCCACCGAGTCGAGCGTCCCGTTTAAAATAGGTTCGAAGTCGCGGGTTTTGGCACCATGAAGGATGTTACAGGCATCTATCGCAAAGCGGTGGAGAAATCCAATTTAATGCAGAGAACGATAACACTCTAGGGCAGGGTTGCCATTTCTATATATTTTTTCCTAGCTGGTTTTAATGAAAATATCGGCTAAAATCGGCTAAGTCAATAAAAATCGGCTAAGAAAATCCGCTAAATGAAAAAGGCCGAAAGCGGCTAAAAATTCAGCTAAATGAAAACTACCGCAGAAATGGTCTTCAGAAAATATAAAATGGAGGAAAAAAAGAAGAAAAAAAGAGTATCATACATATTGGGATTTAAACTTGGAGTTTAAAGTGTTGGCAGCCCTGCATATGTATGATCGATCACGTATGATTTTCCGTCAACGTATAGCAAACTTTAACTATCATTAAGTCGATTAGAAATTCACTTTCAAATAAAATTTGTCCTAAATTCAACTGCATCATCACCAAAAAACTAAATTATAATCAGTTCTACTGGCAGAATAATTTTTACCCAGTTTTTTTACCCTACTGAGGATAGCAGTGTTTCTATTTGAAATTTACACATGATCACTCACTCATTTTTCACCCGCTAACACCCGAGTAGGTAATTTTGCAGCGCACTCTAGTGCTGGTTTAAATCCCAATAATGTGCGCGAGAATCTTGTCATTTCTGTATGTACATAATATACTTGTGGACGCTGTTAAGCAAAAAGGATTTCAGCGACATTTGTTGACAAAATGAGTTATTAGTATCGTTGGAAAGAGTGTAAAAAGTAGCATTTTTCAAAACTGGGCCCCCCATGTGCAAAAAAGTGTACCCACGTTGAAAAAAGCTTATCAGTAAACGCTATGTATGTAAACCGGTATTATTCATTGGCTTTGATTGTTAGGTACTTTTTCTCAAAAAACAGATTTTATCACTTGAGTCCTTTTTGATTAACAGCGTCCACGCGTAGGTTTCATTTTGTACTCGTTATCATCACCAGAACCATACTCAGGCTTCACTGCTTCAGGCTTTAACACTTGTTTTCTACTGAATGTGACATGTAACAAGAAAAGGGCCTTAGTGTTAAGCGGACACTAGGGCCTTTTTCTTGACACGCCATTGATTTACTCGTCTACAGGCAAATCTTACAGAAAAATCACCGATCGGCTAAATTTTCCCGAACTAGCCGATTTTAGGTTGCATTTTATAAATTAAAAAAAAAAAAATTGGACAAAATTTTTAAAATTGGATAAAATTATCCAAAAGAAGGCTTTATAGGCAACCCTGCTCTGGGGCTATCGCTGGGAAGCTTGTGACCACAACGAAAATTCCTCCTTCCCCCACCCAAAAGGTATACCAGGGCTCGATCGAAAATTGGGTGTATATCTAGTTGAATGACCAATAAATCATCACAATTTCCCCTTTTTTCGGGCAAACAAAGTATTTTATATTTACTTATTTATAATGCTTATATTTACAAAAATAAAAGCGATTTACAGTTAATTAGCTCACATTTTTAGGCCTCAAAGGAGGGCAAAGGCTCCCCCAGTCTTGCCCATTCTTTCTGTATTGAACAATTTGAATATATTGATTGAGCCTGAACTTTTTTTGAAAGCAGTTCCTTCATCTAGCCTGTGGTTTTCCTTTTCTTTCTCTCTCTCTTTTTTGACAGTTTTGCCAGATCGTTAATCCTATAGGTCCGTCCATCTATTGTCAGTTTTTCTTGCTATATGCCCCCCACCCCGGTTCCATGTATTTTTATTTAATGTATACACTGCATCTAAATTGTTTTCAGCCTTTTTTTTAATTGTTTGTATTTTCATTGTGTTTCATTCTAATGTCAAGAGTACATCATTCTCTGGAATTTTGAGTGGTTCTTTTTTGTTCGATATTCTCAGTTATGGTCCATGTTTGTGCTCCCCCCCCCACTTGATGGCGCGTATGACGATGCACATATTCCAAAGTGGCTCTCCAAACACCGCACCCCTGGTCCCCGAAACTACCCTTTCGAGTATCGCATCAGTGATTAAAGGGAGGCACTGAGGCTGGCCAGAGCCCTGCTTTCGTCTCTCCGCTTCGGATTTGGGACATCCTACTGAACGAAGCAACGCTCATCCAGCATTAACCTGGACTTCGGGTGCATCACAGACGGACGCACTAACTTCCTTCACCCCTCACTTCCTCGTCTTGTACGTGTGGCGCGGCAGGAAGGTGGTGACGACAAGGTGAGCCCTGCCGAGGGGTCCGCAGCAGCTGCAGCAGCTCTAGGATGGTACAGAGTCGTTATGTTCAGTGTTGGCCGAGCTTCGTCCGTCGACTCTCTGCCTCGACCACTCTATCTGCATCTTCTTCTTCATGATAGTCGAGACAAAGGCCGACACCCGGTTTCATCCGCTTCCAGTCTTCACATTTCCGGAACTAAGGTGTCCGGCGCGAACCGGCTGATCACTCCGCCTGTATCGCTCGTGTTGCTGCTGAGATCGATTGCTGTTGCCGCCCATATTTATCCCCCATGACCAATAAATTTTCATTATTTTCCCTCTTATAGCTTTTCAGACAACAGTTGCATATTTATTAATTATTATTTTACTATTATTTTCTTAGTACATTTTTGATGATCTAAGAACTATTGACCGACAATATGGTGTATTAAATAAATTAAGAAACTGAAATTTCAACATGCGATCCGCGATAATGAAACAAAAGTTGAGTTCTACATGAAAGTGAGGGATTAAAATGTTTTTTAGGGAAATGGCATTTTTTCTGACGCTCTAGTCGTCTGAAATTAGCCTGATTCACTGAAATTTTTCTAGTGAACTTTCACAACCCTAATTTGGTTCAAATTTGGAGGTAAGCTCAATCGGTCGGTTGAATCAAATACATACAGTCGATTTCTTTTTGAAAGATTCTATCTCGCGAACCATAAGTTCAATCGAATTAACGACGACAAAGAGTAATATAATTGTTTTGAGATCCACAAAGTTGGTAATAACCCCTTTTGTCGTAAGATCAACAGATGATAATATTTTTGACGTTTGTAGAGAGGCGCAGTCCACTCAATATTTGTTCCGTGAAATATTCCAGTATGGAAAGCAATTTTCGACACAAATATATCCCTGCATACATTTAAATCGTACAATGCCTATTCTCCATCAGTTTGGGTCAGTACTATTTACTCAATATTATTATTTGAAATGATAGGTAAACTTGCATACTTTAGATTTAGCTGTTCAACAACAAAATTGCTTGAGTAGCCCCTCCCCTCTTCTTGTTATACAGGAATTCGCGTGCAAAACGAGCGCATTTTCTCAGCAACTCAGTTCGGCATTCCTTCGTCCGCCCCCAGAAATCACAAGGAAAGCGAGCGAATTTTCGTTTTTAAATTTGCAGGTCACGTTCGTTTTGCTCAAGTCATACTCGTATTTTCAGCCACTGTGCAACGCTCAAGGAGGAATTCGGAGATACCCTAACGATTTTGTGGTAACTTTACACATACTTTCTAACGAAGTACGTGAAAAGAGGCAAATATCTTTGTAAGGCCAGAAAATATTAAAAATGTTTGTCGTTACTACAAAATTTGGATAGCCTGATGTCGGAATTAGGAACTCGGAAACCCTTGATTTTGATATTTAGTTCAGTTTTCCAAGTCAACTTGATTTCACTTCCTTCTAGTATGAAGTTTTAATTTTGGGGGCTTAATTAGAAATGGAACGAAAATCGAGCGACCAAACGAACCCTAATTTCGATACCGTCGTCAGTTTTTCGAGTCCCGTTGATTTCACCCACTTCAAGGCCTGGGGCCTAAATCGGTACTAGATCAGAACTTTGGAGTGATAATTTCAATCAACGAACCAAAGCACCTCGACAGGTAGTGTGTTCCCACTTGCAATTCAAAGTAGACTCAATATCAGAGTTCTCTTTTTAGGAAAGAGAACATTTTTCGGCTAGAAAGAAAACAGACCTTTCACTCTGTTACTAGCAGACCTCTTTTTGTTGTCCTGTGTGATCCTGCCACATGCATGGACAATAAGAGAAAACTCATTTTTGTAACACGTAGTATACAGAAACGTGAAGAAGGCAATTTTTTGAGAGGGGAACGTTACCTCTGATAAAAGGCTTCTATTTTCCCTTACGTGACATTACTCCTATCATAATTAAAGGATTCTCCCTTCCATTAATAGTCAAAAAGAAAGGCTACATATAGTTTCACACGAGTACAACGGATCAGCAATTCCGATTGCAAAAAGTCAGCTCAAAAATTAGTCATATCTGAAAAACATCTTACTTTCTAAACTTCTGATTGATGTTTCCGATTCTGTGATCTAGATCTTTCGTGGAATCACGTAATGATTGTTATTTATACATATTCTGATTATTTTTACTGACAATGCTCTCTAAAACATCGCTTTGCGTACTGCCAAATACAAGAAAGATTCAAAATAATGTTCTATCAGTCGATTTGCATAATTTCTACGAGGTATATAATACATACTCAGTGTCCATTGGGTGTCTCTTACTTGGCGACTCTCCTCGGATTTTTGATTTCCAAATACCGATGGGTGCCAAAAAATAAAGAAGCATCCCACTAAAATTTCAGATTGATTCGGCGATGGAAACAAGTGCAATATTCCAGCGGGCACGTGCCCTCTTCTGGCCCTTCCCGGACTGCAAAAACTAGCCACGATTCATTTTTAAAACTTTCTAGCTCTGATGTAAGAAAATCAATTTAAGCAAAGACGTATCCGTGGATGACCGTTTTCTTTGACATACATACGACATTTTAAATTCAAAACTTGTAAATTTAGACTTCGTAAATTTTAGAAAAGGACCCTTCATGTGGATTCGCAAATTATCGTAATCAAGGGGCAAATAAAAGCTGAGAAATAAACAGCTGTCATCAAGACGGTATGGACGTCCCACGGGAAAAGGGGATTGTACCCTGAAGCGCAGCTCGTGAACTCTTAAAAAGCCTCCGTCTCTTTGATCCTCACCACCTGACGGTCGATGTCACTGAGAACTCAGGGAAAGTACGGCAGACAGCAAAAGAGTATGCACATACTTGCATCCTTTTTGTGTGCTCAGTTTATACGAGAACAACAAGTCCGGGTTCCGGCGATTTCCAAGATTCTCAATCGTCAGAGTCTTTTGAAAATGAAAGCGCCCTATGGCGATACGTTGACAGAGACCTAAGTGGGCTTTTCGTGAAAATGAAAAGCTTTATTACGAGCGCGAAAGAGGTTCCCTCGCTGATTTTCTAGAACCACAGAGATTTGAAAAGGCAAAAGAAAAAGGAAGAAAAGAAAAACCCACAGGCAAATGTTGACATCTGCGGAGGCATCCAACCCCCAGTTTCTTAATACAATCTCTATCAATATTTTTTTTTTTCTTAGTTTTTGTACTTTTCTTTTTCGTTATGTTTTCTTACATATTTTTCTTCCCTAGCCCTCGTCTTTAGTATTTATTTGTTGTTCATTTCGAAACACATACATATATTTATACAGTATTGCGCACACATATAACGAGGGAGTGAAAAAGCGGGCAACGAACTCGCTAAAACTTTTTCGCACCGATGCCGGTGGGACGGGTTTAGTGCGTTCTTACGTTTAATGATAAAAGTTTTTTTGCAAATTTTCTTTTAAGAAGACTTTCGAACGTGTTACAGGATTCTCGTTTAACATCTCGCAGTATGTTCTCTCGAAGAATAAGGAGTTTAACTGCGAGCGGGGATGAAGAAAAAAGGCCGCCGTCGTGGTGTTGCGCACTTTCTTCCCGCTCCAAAGAGCAGCGACCTTTGCTAATCCTTACATGGAAATGTCAAAGCTCGCGAAATGCGATTTTACGAATCTGCGGTACGTGTTCGAAATACGGCAATAAATATTCCGGCAATTGGATTTTTGTTTTTCGCCGAGGGGGCGATGGGGTGTGCATGTGCGTTAGCGCACTACTATGCATCGGAAAACTAATTTATCTGCGAACATTACCGGCAAATACGGGCAGCGATTTACCATTTCGACTTTATGACGACTATTATACGCACATTGTCGCCCAGAGGTTGGTTAGCGGGTCACGACCGAGTTCTTTCCTCTTTTTTATTACTCGTTATTTTGGCTACTGTCGTGAGAAGTCCGAGAACAGCAGCCAAGATTTGCAATTTCACAGTATATTTATTCGTTTTCCGGATCTGCTTCGAGTACTTACGTCGAGTTATTTTTGCGTTCATTTTTCGATAAACCCCATTCAATTTCTCGTACGTAATGTCCGTAGAACAACTCTATTGTGCCGAGTCGCAAAACTGAAACACTTATAACTTGATCTCACAGTCCCCACCATCGAGAGAAAATCCAGCTCGGGGAAAACAAAAAACGAACTTGCGATTTTTTAAGCCCTCTTCGGAAATTACGATTTTGTGCTCGAAATTCCCCCCAAAAGAAGATCAGACAATGTTTAAAAAAAGGGGGAGTAGCCAGACAATGAACAATTCAGGCATTTGAAACAACACAGGCCAGAGGAAATCCCTATTTTCCTTCTCCTCACCAGAGAAGCCTTTAGATCTTATGTTTTTACCTGTTCACATGACAGTTCAAAGTTTCAGCCTGTTTGCTTTGAAAGAACAACTTCCAAAGGCTACGAATTGTGAGAAACCAGGACTTTTGATTGTTTTTGGCCTCTGTATGATGCTCTTTGAAATCAACAGGGCTGAAAATTCCAAATGAGGTGTAGAAAAATGAAAATTATAGATCTGCTGAATTTCACTTTGATTCGTCAATAAAAGAAGGAATGAAAGGGGAAAATTGGTAAATATTTTATGAAATTATCCACTTTAACTGATCATACGCATTAACGGCAACATTTATGCACCGTTCATTTGTCTATTTTTTGCGTCGAAGTTGGCGGCTGAATCATAAAAACTGGGGAATTACAATTTCCAGAATATGTCCATACGAGTCTTGGCAGAAATTGTAGGCGAATAACTATATGTGACCTGAAATCATAAAATGTGCCTCTGGTGTCAATAAATCATTTCTCACTTTCTTGACAATTCTCATAGAAAACATCACGCTTTTTCGAATGAAACAAATTGTAGTTTCCTATCTTGATTAGTTTTTCCACAAAAATTACGTCAAAAGTTTAAAAACATCCGTTTACATGAGGATGAGAACGAACAAGAATTCGAAATGCGGTTGTCGTAGCAACGCGTAATCGCACCACCACATATGTGATGTACACGCTATGTACATCTGTGCGCACCACTACCACCATCCCATCTTTACACTCATTTATCTTGTTTTCGCAAGAGAGGCACATTTCATGATTCCAGGTCACATATACCTAATTGGGAAAGATCACTCTAATGTTTGTTCGGTGTGATCTCTCCAATTTTATTTTTGGTCAAAAATTGTACAAACAAGTCATGCTGACCTACTTCATAGGTGTTCATTATTTAGTGATTGTGAACGACCCCCTACAAAATAACAGAGGGGGTTAAGGATATGAATTTACAAAATATTCCGAAAATACTTTTTTTATAGCATTCAGGGCAATTATGCATCAGTGTACCGAATTCCAACCCCATACTAGCCTCACGGGCCCCAAACTCTAGACCTTCGGAACACACGAAAATAATCTACAAAGTGCAAAGAGATGCAGACACACTCCACTGTCATATGAAGCAAGTTGAAAAAAGAAAATTACAATTTAGCTTTCCATTTGTCACTCTTCAATTTTTTTCCCCTAACTTTTCCCCGACATCCTTTTTTGTATTTGAAGAATTCACCACTTTGGCATCCAACTGTTATATTTCGTGAACTGAACTGCGAAGGAGGGAGGAAAGGGTTTTCCGTATGCATTCATCACGTCCATTCAATATCATTTCTTGATTCTCATTTATTCACATTATGGGATTTCCTACAGAATCTTTCATTGGATAGTAATTTATTAATTTTTTCCTGACCTTTCAATAAGTTCCTTGAAATTTCCTGACGGTTTCCTGACTTCCTGACCAACTTTCAAACATCCTGACTTTTCTTAACTTCCTGACTTTATAGACACTCTGTAGCAACAGTTCACATTGCCCTCTTTACCTGTTAACATAAAAATTTTTTATGCGGTTCTGCCACGTGAAACCAGTTACTCAGATGAAGAAAGATACTACTAAACTATTCGCCATTTCGATGTTGTTTCGGACGTAACCCCTGTACCTGTAACACCACAAGGGGCCTTGAACTCAGTATTTATAATTGGAAAAAATACAAAACTTCTTCAGTCGTTTCTGTTCAATTCTAACATTTCGGTCAAGAACTTCTGCGGTACTATAGGCGCAGAGGTTACGCTCTTAACATGAAAAATGGAATAAGCGAGCTCAAAGACCCTCGAATGATGTGACTGAAGTTGTTACATGCTACTTTATCAACTTTAGCAGGTCACAACCCCTTGAGGCAACATTATGGTAGGGGTTTCAGTCAGAATGACATCGTAAATAAATCTTGAGACACAACCCACTCTCTCCACCTCCCTAGATGAGAACATTGCGCATTTCGCTAATTTAGAAATATTGAGAAAAAAACAACTAAATGATAGTTAAACCATCAAGTTAATAACATATAAGACTCTATATGAAATTTCACTGACGTTGAGCCACGAAAATTTTTAATTGGTTCTCAACGAAATTTTAGACACTCTATTTTTATTCCCAAATGCAACTTTTTCGATCGATCCAACCTCCGAATTTGAAATTTTTATCAAAGTAACGGTCTTCTATAGTCCACATATACTTGTACGAAATCTGCCCGGCCGATACTTCTACCAACTCAACCATGCACTTATGAAGAAGATTTGCATCTTCAAAAGTTTTATGCAGTCGAACTGTTTCGCCTCGACAGTATTTTATGGAACCTGAGGCTCGCATTAGAAGTAACATTCACAATTTTCAGTCCAGCCGAATAAGCTAAAGAGAAAAATACGTATTTGGGACGCTGAAATTTGGTTTAGTAGGGAAGTTCGGCATACCAATAAATAGAACAAAGACCTACAAATCCGTGTGGAGAGTTGATTCCGGAACTGAATTTTCGATAAGCCGATTAGTATTTGGTGCATCGAAAACTATTATACCTCTGATACAATTTTTCGACGCTACAAAATCTCTAGCAAGTTTTTCGTAACCAGGCCTAGAAACGTTGTAAATGGGGACATCAAAACAATACTTTATACACAGCCATATTTCATCCTCTTCTACACATTTCCAGGAATCCATCTTTCCTTGAGGATCACTCAAACTGAGACACCCGTATTATTTGTACCCTATTAAGAACTGGTATAATCCAGTAGGTGGTCAGAGGCCAATACCGCACCGAACGGAAAAAAACTACAAACGGGATTTCGTACCACGTGTTTACCTGAACTTCTTCCACTTTACTGGCTTTACTTGTTCGGGCAAACCTAAGCCAGTGTACCTACCTGACTTGACACGACGTTAATTTAACATCTCCTCGGTTCGCCAAATCTAGAGCACGCTTTAGCGACGCCCAAGGCACCTCTGCTATAAACGACTTGCCTCGCGTAGCGGAATTAAATTAACGCGCAACCCTGCGTACGGCAGGTTTCCCTCGCCATCGAGCATCGACATTGCCCCAAAATGAAAGAGCGCCGAGAAGGCCGCCATGATTGCGTCATGCTGTATTCATGTTGAGGGTATTACGATATGGTTTTAAAAAACGCCAGTACAGGACGTTGTATTTTTTACTAGGAGTAGTCAAATCTTCCTACGAGTCATTCGCCACCGCATGTACTCAAAATGCGGAGCCTAGGCTGGTGATAAACAATTTGGTTTTGAAAAAGGAATGGGAACACGAGGAGCCCTCTTTGTAGTAGCGTAGCCAGCCTAGAGTTCAAAGGGATCTGGTCTTGACCAAACAGGGTGGGAGTGTTACAGGGGGTGCTAAAATGAAAAAACCACCATTAGACGAAATCGCAAGGGGAGGTGTCCAGAACCATTCGACCCCTTTGGATACGCCCTGTACTGCTCCTTTGCAATGAATATTCTCTTGCAAAAGTGAGACCCCATGTTCAGAGCGATTTAATGCTCTCGCTGCATTTTGGGAGAGGTGACTTATCTATTCATGTTTGTTTCAGTTCCGGGGAAAGAAAAAAAAAATTATGTTCTCCCTAAAATTTAAGAAAACATTAGTGTTTCCATACATTTTTTCCATTCCCATCTGAATTGTTCAAGTTTTTCATTTACTTTATGATTATCAGCAAAATGTCTTCATTCGATTCATGTACTATGAGAAAGCATTTGATGCTGTTAAAGATGAATACTCATCCAAATTCTCGAAGAAATAGGATTGAACAGCAAAGACACCAGGTTATTAAGAGACTATATTGGAATCAATCAGTAGAAGTTAGAAGTAGATGAGCACTTCATTACAAAAGCTATTCAAATTGCGAAAGGGGAAGAGAAGGGGATGTATTCTGTCTCACTGCTTAACATCTATCACGAAATAATTTTCAACTTTATTAAAAACTCTGAGAACTTTGGTATCAAACTTCAATAACAAAAAAATATGAATACAAGATATGCTAATGATACTGCGTTAATAGCTCCCAGCAGAACAGATTTTCAGAAAACCCTACGAAAAGTCAAACCAGCCGGACAAGATTTTGGTGTAAGAATGAGAAAACAAAATGGATGGTTTTGGCGGGAACCCCGAACCAAAGTGGCAGTCTACCCACTTCTTATGGAAAACAAATTGAAAGAGTGCAGCGATCCTCTACTTTCGGATTTACATTTTTGTATAAATCGTCTAACTGTCCAGCCAAGTCACTTCCTATGTAGCACGATGCGGGCGTCAAACGTCTTTTGTCTCCTGCATTCCTGTACACATCCAGTATGCGACCTTTTCAATATCACGTTCTTTTCTTCTTATTCTCTTGACTAATTCTCCTTCTTTTACGCTCGGCCAAGCAGGACATTAGTTTAGTTTTCAGTATAGTTGAATAAAGTTTACTTTTAGTAGCTCATACATCCGATCAGATACAGTACACTACAGTCAAAATCTATGTTTAGCATTCGGTCGCCAAGGTTGGTATAACCATAATGGGTGCGGATTTACTTTATTATCACAGACGCATTCTTGATACACCGACGGTCTCACAGGCTTACATTCGAAATGTCGCTCTGAAGGTAGTCCAACACTCGAAATTTCTTCATGGCCTCGTATCACCTCTCCATTCCACAATCTACTTGAAGATTATCCTCGACTCACTCTTCCTCCAGATTCGAATCTCCTTCCAATTCGTGGAAAACTCGGGGAGGTTAGATAAATAAATACACGGCCGCCCGTCGATCAGTAAACATTTGGACAGATAGACTAACTGATGAATAGCCAGCCAAATGATAAATTGGCTGATTAACTGACTAAAAAACAGAAAGATTGAAAGCGAGATGCAAAACGTCGACCAGGAGCAAACATAGATGAAGAGATGGGCCATGAAGTAGGTTGGAAATGAATCTGCTCAGCATTTATTCAGAAGACCACTGAAACTGGCATTGTTTTAGAAAAATCTCTATTTTCGTGAAAATTAAAACAGGAAGTTGTGAATCCCATCGGAGCCAATGCGAATTTTTTAATAACTAAGTGAAATCTACCGGTCCCTCAAGTCTGCATAGCTCCCCAAAATCTTGTATCGTGAAATAAAAATCTCATAAGCCTCCACAAGTGTTCCATTTTGATGGAAAATCATTTTCTCGAAATAAAAGTATAAAACATGAATTTTTCTTTGAAAAATATTAAAAAGTAACTTTCCGCAACTGGAGGGGCGAAGTCCCTGGAGAATGAATTCTCCTTAGTCCTCCATTTTCGGTTTTCGACTCCGGTGGACATTCTTTTGCAGAATAACATGTCTTTTTCACAACATTTTTTTGTATAAAATGGCTGAGAACATAATGTGATATTTATGACCTACGCATTATCTGTATGTGACGTAACTCTGGAATGTACCGAAAGTCAGAAAAATTGAATGCTAGTTTTCAAGAAACGAGTATTAAGTACTGAAACCGTGTCCAGTAGGTTGTGAAATGAGGGCGACACAACGTTTTATGGAGAAAATATCTTTCAAGGAGAAAACTTTCTCACGTTTCTTTTTTTTTTTTTCACATTCTGTTTTAGAAAGCAACATAGAACCAACATAAGATGAATGAAGATCTTTAAATGGTAATAGTCTCTTTTTCCCGCGGAAAATGTTTTTCTCTGAAAGAGGATGGGGCTGGGACGCTCTAAAACATCAGTTTGAATTTTGGATCAATCGTGATTCTGAAAATCGAACGTAGTATTAGCTTCTATGGTCCGCTTATCGGTGATTAGACAAGGTGTCTACAAGAATGGAAAAATATAAATTCCTGACTTTTCCAAAATTTTTTTTCTCTTCTTTAAACCTTTACAGTATAGACAGTATACCTATATTTATCTTTATACTACTAGACGCTATGGTTAAAATGAACTGTAATTTGAAGTTGATATTATTCAATGCACAGTTTTTATTCGTAGAATACGACTCTAGGGAGTGCTGAAGTAAAATTAAAGGACGAAAAAAATTTTCCGTGAGTTTATTCTTTGTTGTTGTTTTTTTCAAAATTCTTAAAAATATTGTTGAATTTCCTGACTATTTACAAATTTCCTGATCTACTTCTCAAATTCCTTACTTTTTCCAAACTTTCCAAATTTTCCAAACCTGTAGACACCTTGTTAGAATATCCCGATATGGGCTCTGTAAGACTCGAAATTTCGCAATTCAGATGAATGAAAGTGACTTCATGATTTGGGAAATCGAATAAACCATGGAAATTTGGGTTTCTTGAACTCGTTAACTTCAAATATTCCCTTCAGTTTTATATCCGACCACTCGGGCCTCAGAACCCGAAGTTCGTGCATAAAATTGAAATACTGAGCCCGGGTTGGAATTGATTAGTAAACTTGATTCAATATTTGAAATCAGCGACTCCGAAAACTCCTATTTTTACACTTTGATTTTCCGATTCAAATCACGTCAGTCCGTTTAAATCGGAAATTCAGATTTTGGGACCCAATCAAAGATGGAAATGCTGATTGAATTTTCGAAATCAGTCATTCAAAAAACTTCTAATTTGATAGTTTTCTCAATCTATCTCAATTTAAAATTTGGGAGTTGGCGAGGTATGCTAGCCTTCTTTTGGGAGAAGTGATAATCGCCCTATACTGCATAAATAATTGCCATTGCATGTTGCCTCCATTGCCATCTTATAAAATTTATATTGGAAATTTGATCACTTTGATCATTACGAGTAATGTGTGCTTGGGTATCGTTGAAAAATGCATTTTTCCAGGTACCTCCTATCGAAATGCTTTACAGATATAAAAAAATATTGATTTTGAAATTTCACTCCAGAGGTGCGGTGTCTGGGGCGCCACTTTGGCATGCGTGCATCGCCATACGCTCCACCCAGTGAGGCTTTAAATTCTACTCAGATCTAGGGAACTACTAAAGGTGAGCAGCACGGTATTCTCTTCGAATTATTGTTAAATTGTGAAATTCGTAAGCCAGGGAATTTAGCAAATCGGATTCATCAGTTGACAAATTTACGTAACTAAGAACGCTTATTCATTTTAAACTGTTACTCCGTTGGCAGAACGACAAAATTAAAGACCTATTATTTTGTGTTTTTTCCTTAATTTATTTTTAGGTAGGTGGAGGGGGGGGATCTACGTTCTGTAGTTAGCGGAATTAGACCCCGCTCGTCTTTCTCATGAACGAGAGTCGCTTTGATACGTCTCAGATTGGGGCTATTTGATTCTCATTTTTCTTAAATTTTTCTACGGTATCTTACTTATCAAAATAATTTCATGAAACCACAAATATGAAACGTTGAGAAAAAAGCTGGATTTTAGCGTACTTTCTGAGAGACCCTGCTAACCAATTAGGGAGGCATAATGTATGAGAGGAGCAAAGCTTTTCCAAGAACCCAATTTTAACGTAGAGCATATGGCTGAAGATGCGCCCTTAAGAATGTATTCCAAATCGAAATCGGTTGTCGAAATATCGCCTCTTGTCTCTGGGTCGGTGTTGTGGATTAGAAAAATGATACCAGGACCAGCTGAATTCGTATATCATACGGTTCAATTTCGGGCGACAGCTTGATGTACTCGCTCCCCCTACGATGCGAGATAGTTTTGAAACACATGGAATACCTTTCCATTCCTCTCTTGTCCTTTCCTTTCCTTTCATTTCTGAAATCGAATTTACGTAAGTATCGACATAACATCTATTATACTGCGTGTTGTAACACGTGCACTACATAAAATCCATTTCCGCCTCCATTCCGCGTCTTGGCACACTTCAATCGCGGTTTATTTTTAAACCTATACGAGTATCTACGACGTTGAGTGGCTGCGGTGAGTACACAAAGGTGAGGACTCGGTCAGCGTCAATGTCGGATGGAATGTGAAATTACATCGATATCGAAGAAAACTCGGGTTAATTAGTAAGGTGGATCGTCAAAATTTTTTCCCCAAATTTTTAATGCGACTCAAGTAAATAGTTACTTTTGGTTAAAAAAAAAGAAAATGTTTTCAATTTTTTTTTATTTCTAAATTTTTCCTAAAAGGGACTTGTCCTTGAAGTTATGTACTATAGGGCTGAAAATAAAGTTACACAATGCCTTAAGAATGCCGGTTATGCAAAATTTGTACATAACCTTTTTAATAGTATTCATCGCGAACATTGAATTAGTTCCTACACAAATTTTGCCTATCTGTGAAATTGAAGGCACTAAAGCACTAATAGTACTTCGTTGCTTTGTAGCGCCTTCAGTATGGCAGATAGGCAAAATTCACATATAACCTTGACAGTAGTAATGATTGAGATCGACAAAATCAGTTACGCACAAATTTTCCTTGGCTGCAATATTGAAGACGTTAAAGAACTTACAATACTCTGTCGCTTCATAGCGCCTTAAATTTCACAGATAGACAAAATTTGTATATGAACTAATTTAAAGTTCGTGATGGATAGTATTAAAAAGGTTATTTGCAAATTTGTTCTATCTCGCATATTGAAGGCAGTAGACCATTGACTACTCACTGGTAAAAATTACAACTTCGAAAGAAAAGCGGTATGGGTTAAGATTATTCTTACGACAAAATATTGACGGAAGTTCATTTTTGGACTAAATGGAATAAAATTAGACTAGTGTCGGGAAAAATGTATGAAAAAAATCGTTCTCTCATATACAGGCCGTGCGAAAAATTCATACATAATATTCGCTCGCTTCCGGTGATGGAGTTATTATGTCTTATCGTTATCTAAAGAATTTCATACGATGCATTCTGCTTACTATGCCAACCCTTGAGAAAGTTACGTTTGGTGTCGTATTTGATAAACTCAACTGTACATGACAAACTATACTACGCAGTATTTTTACATTAATTCAACGGCCAAACTAAATAATTTATTTTTGCTTTGGGGATATGTCCAACATATCTGCGTTTTCCCCGTTTCCCCTCCCATGCCATTCCTAATCAGCGTAAAGGCAGACTCGATTGGTCAGTAAGGAATATCACGTTCTTTTCTTCTTCTTATTCTCTTGACTCATTCTCCTTCTTTTACGCTCGGCCAAGCAGGACATTAGTTTAGTTTTCAGTATAGTTGAATACAGTTTACTTTTAGTAGCTCATACATCCGATCAGATACAGTACACTACAGTCAAAATCTATGTTTAGCATTCGGTCGCCAAGGTTGGTAGAACCATAATGGGTGCGGATTTACTTTATTATCACAGACGCATTCTTGATACACCGACGGTCTCACAGGCTTACATTCGAAATATCGCTCTGAAGGTAGTCCAACACTCGAAATTTCTTCATGGCCTCGTATCACCTCTCCATTCCACAATCTACTTGAAGATTATCCTCGACTCATTCTTCCTCCAGATTCGAATCTCCTTCCAATTCGTGGAAAACTCGGGGAGGGTAGATAAATAAATACACGGCCGCCCGTCGATCAGTAAACATTTGGACAGATAGACTAACTGATGAATAGCCAGCCAAATGATAAATTGGCTGATTAACTGACTAAAAAACAGAAAGATTGAAAGCGAGATGCGAAACGCCGACCAGGAGCAAACATAGATGAAGAGATGGGCCATGAAGTAGGTTGGAAATGAATCTGCTCAGCATTTATTCAGAAGACCACTGAAACTGGCATTTTGCTTCCCCATTTTATGTTTTAGAAAAATCTCTATTTTCGTGAAAATTGAAACAGGAAGTTGTGAATCCTATCGGAGCCAATGTGAATTTTTTAATAACTAAGTGAAATCTACCGGTCCCTCAAGTCTACATAGCTCCCCAAAATCTTGTATCGTGAAATAAAAATCTCATAAGCCTCCACAAGTGTTCCATTTTGATGGAAAATCATTTTCTCGAAATAAAAGTATAAAACATGAATTTTTCTTTGAAAAATATTAAAAAGTAACTTTCCGCAACTGGAGGGGCGAAGTCCCTGGAGAATGAATTCTCCTTAGTCCCCCATTTTCGGTTTTCGACTCCGGTGGACATTCTTTTGCAGAATAACATGTCTTTTTCACAACATTTTTTTGTATAAAATGGCTGAGAACATAATGTGATATTTATGACCTACGCATTATCTGTATGTGACGTAACTCTGGAATGTACCGAAAGTCAGAAAAATTGAATGCTAGTTTTCAAGAAACGAGTATTAAGTACTGAAACCGTGTCCAGTAGGTTGTGAAATGAGGGCGACACAACGTTTTATGGAGAAAATACCTTTCAAGGAGAAAACTTTCTCACGTTTCTTTTTTTTTTCACATTATGTTTTAGAAAGCAACATAGAACCAACATAAGATGAATGAAGATCTTTAAATGGTAATAGTCTCTTTTTCCCGCGGAAAATGTTTTTCTCTGAAAGAGGATGGGGCTGGGACGCTCTAAAACATCAGTTTGAATTTTGGATCAATCGTGATTCTGAAAATCGAACGTAGTATTAGCTTCTATGGTCCGCTTATCGGTGATTAGACGAGGTGTCTACAAGAATGGAAAAATATAAATTCCTGACTTTTCCAAATTTTTTTTTTCTCTTCTTTAAACCTTTACAGTATAGACAGTATACCTATATTTATCTTTATACTACTAGACGCTATTGTTAAAATGAACTGAAATTTGAAGTTGATATTATTCAATGCACAGTTTTTATTCGTAGAATACGACTCTAGGGAGTGCTGAAGTAAAATTAAAGGACGAAAAAAATTTTCCGTGAGTTCATTCTTTGTTGTTTTTTTTTCAAAATTCTTAAAAATATTGTTGAATTTCCTATTTACAAATTTCCTGATCTACTTCTCAAATTCCTTACTTTTTCCAAACTTTCCAAATTTTCCAAACCTGTAGACACCTTGTTAGAATATCCCGATATGGGCTCTGTAAGACTCGAAATTTCGCAATTCAGATGAATGAAAGTGACTTCATGATTTGGGAAATCGAATAAACCATGGAAATTTGGGTTTCTTGAACTCGTTAACTTCAAATATTCCCTTCAGTTTTATATCCGACCACTCGGGCCTCAGAACCCGAAGTTCGTGCATAAAATTGAAATACTGAGCCCGGGTTGGAATTGATTAGTAAACTTGATTCAATATTTGAAATCAGCGACTCCGAAAACTCCTATTTTTACACTTTGATTTTCCGATTCAAATCACGTCAGTCCGTTTAAATCGGAAATTCAGATTTTGGGACCCAATCAAAGATGGAAATGCTGATTGAATTTTCGAAATCAGTCATTCAAAAAACTTCTAATTTGATAGTTTTCTCAATCTATCTCAATTTAAAATTTGGGAGTTGGCGAGGTATGCTAGCCTTCTTTTGGGAGAAGTGATAATCGCCCTATACTGCATAAATAATTGCCATTGCATGTTGCCTCCATTGCCATCTTATAAAATCTATATTGGAAATTTGATCACTTTGATCATTACGAGTAATGTGTGCTTGGGTATCGTTGAAAAATGCATTTTTCCAGGTACCTCCTATCGAAATGCTTTACAGATATAAAAAAATATTGATTTTGAAATTTCACTCCAGAGGTGCGGTGTCTGGGGCGCCACTTTGGCATGCGTGCATCGCCATACGCTCCACCCAGTGAGGCTTTAAATTCTACTCAGATCTAGGGAACTACTAAAGGTGAGCAGCACGGTATTCTCTTCGAATTATTGTTAAATTGTGAAATTCGTAAGCCAGGGAATTTAGCAAATCGGATTCATCAGTTGACAAATTTACGTAACTAAGAACGCTTATTCATTTTAAACTGTTACTCCGTTGGCAGAACGACAAAATTAAAGACCTATTATTTTGTGTTTTTTCCTTAATTTATTTTTAGGTAGGTGGAGGGGGGGGGTCTACGTTCTGTAGTTAGCGGAATTAGACCCCGCTCGTCTTTCTCATGAACGAGAGTCGCTTTGATACGTCTCAGATTGGGGCTATTTGATTCTCATTTTTCTTAAATTTTTCTACGGTATCTTACTTATCAAAATAATTTCATGAAACCACAAATATGAAACGTTGAGAAAAAAGCTGGATTTTAGCGTACTTTCTGAGAGACCCTGCTAACCAATTAAGGAGGCATAATGTATGAGAGGAGCAAAGCTTTTCCAAGAACCCAATTTTAACGTAGAGCATATGGCTGAAGATGCGCCCTTAAGAATGTATTCCAAATCGAAATATCGCCTCTTGTCTCTGGGTCGGTGTTGTGGATTAGAAAAATGATACCAGGACCAGCTGAATTCGTATATCATACGGTTCAATTTCGGGCGACAGCTTGATGTACTCGCTCCCCCTACGATGCGAGATAGTTTTGAAACACATGGAATACCTTTCCATTCCTCTCTTGTCCTTTCCTTTCCTTTCATTTCTGAAATCGAATTTACGTAAGTATCGACATAACATCTATTATACTGCGTGTTGTAACACGTGCACTACATAAAATCCATTTCCGCCTCCATTCCGCGTCTTGGCACACTTCAATCGCGGTTTATTTTTAAACCTATACGAGTATCTACGACGTTGAGTGGCTGCGGTGAGTACACAAAGGTGAGGACTCGATGGGCGTCGTATCGTCAGCGTCAATGTCGGATGGAATGTGAAATTACATCGATATCGAAGAAAACTCGGGTTAATTAGTAAGGTGGATCGTCAAAATTTTTTCCCCAAATTTTTAATGCGACTCAAGTAAATAGTTACTTTTGGTTAAAAAAAAAAGAAAATGTTTTCAATATTTTTTTATTTCTAAATTTTTCCTAAAGGGGATTTGTCCTTGAAGTTATGTACTATAGGGCTGAAAATAAAGTTACACAATGCCTTAAGAATGCCGGTTATGCAAAATTTGTACATAACCTTTTTAATAGTATTCATCGCGAACATTGAATTAGTTCCTACACAAATTTTGCCTATCTGTGAAATTGAAGGCACTAAAGCACTAATAGTACTTCGTTGCTTTATAGCGCCTTCAGTATGGCAGATAGGCAAAATTCACATATAACCTTGACAGTAGTAATGATTGAGATCGACAAAATCAGTTACGCACAAATTTTCCTTGGCTGCAATATTGAAGACGTTAAAGAACTTACAATACTCTGTCGCTTCATAGCGCCTTCAATTTCACAGATAGACAAAATTTGTATATGAACTAATTTAAAGTTCGTGATGGATAGTATTAAAAAGGTTATTTGCAAATTTGTTCTATCTCGCATATTGAAGGCAGTAGACCATTGACTACTCACTGGTAAAAATTACAACTTCGAAAGAAAAGCGGTATGGGTTAAGATTATTCTTACGACAAAATATTGACGGAAGTTCATTTTTGGACTAAATGGAATAAAATTAGACTAGTGTCGGGAAAAATGTATGAAAAAAATCGTTCTCTCATATACAGGCCGCGCGAAAAATTCATACATAATATTCGCTCGCTTCCGGTGATGGAGTTATTATGTCTTATCGTTATCTAAAGAATTTAATACGATGCATTCTGCTTACTATGCCAACCCTTGAGAAAGTTACGTTTGGTGTCGTATTTGATAAACTCAACTGTACATGACAAACTATACTACGCAGTATTTTTACATTAATTCAACGGCCAAACTAAATAATTTATTTTTGCTTTGGGGATATGTCCAACATATCTGCGTTTTCCCCGTTTCCCCTCCCATGCCATTCCTAATCAGCGTAAAGGCAGACTCGATTGGTCAGTAAGGCATCAGTAACAATTTGTGGCAAAGAAAGACGTAATTGGTTTATAATGCTACTTCAAAAAGTAGGAAAAATTTTCCAAAATTCAAGTCAAAAAAATATTCTTTTGGATGTATGACGATCTACCTTACTGATCAGTTCTGTGCCATGTCGTAGTTTTGATTCCAGCAGCAACTCCAGCTGCTGAGAGCCCGACGGCGACCATCACTGTATGTAATTAAAAATTGTACATTGTTAAAAATTCGTATTTGAACCAAGTTATGATCAGTTTGAACGAATAATCCTACATTGTCTCCCCCCACCCTTCTAGGATGATGCCCTTGCTGTCGAAAACTGAAAATATATTCATTGGGAACCGATCCAGAGTAGTTACATCCTTTCTCCAGTTTGCCAGAAACTTCCTTTTGGACTTATTTATGGATCTTGTGAAACGGCCTTCAACGGCTGCGCAAAGTCGGGATGAGATATGAACTATAATTTTCACTCGTACGTGTCATGCTCAATTCTACTTATTTTTTCTTCTTGATGCTATACACTAAACAGTGCTTCGACTGCTCACAGTTCGCAGTCGCTTGCTTTTCTGAATAAAACGCCAATTCCTTCGATGCCACTCCACATCTTGAGATTCTGGATCCAGGACAGGTTTCTTCTGTCTCTGTATCTCCTTTCTCCAATTCTGCCTTCCACAATGTGTCTGAGTAATTCATATTTCTCTCCTCCAAAGATGTGCCCAAATATGCAGTTTTTCTTCTTTTGATTACTTTCTTTAGTTCCCTGATGGCTCCAGCTCTACGTAGTACCTTATTTTGTCAACCCAAGGTATTCGCATTAGTCTTCGAAGAAACCACATTTCTGTTGTTTCTAGTCTCTTTGTTGATATTTTCTTAATAGGCCATATCTCCATCCCATATAATACTACTGGTATTAAATAACATTAAACAACTTTTACTCGTACAGGGAGACGGGTGTACCCATGTGTATGAGAATGTTTTTCAATCTGTAAAAAGTATGTTTGGCAATTCTGCATCTAATTTGAATTTCTTCGTGATATTCTAAATTTGAGTTTATCACAGACCCAAGATAGTTGAATTTGGTAACACTTTTGGCAATTGCGGGGTCTGTACGAGAAGGAAAGTGTGTAGTCTGGACCACAGTGATGGCATTCGAAATCAAAAAGCAAAAGCATGTACAAAGTGTGTGTATTGCACGACAGTGAAACTGATCTTCGAGAGTGCTAAATGTAAACTGTAAATGTACCGTGACTGAACTGTATTTGAACAGATGTACTGAACCTATGAATGTAAACTATATTTAACTAAACTGAAAACCAAACTAATGTCGCTAAACAAAGAAGAATGACTCAAAACACTAAGAAGAAGAAGAAGAAGAACGTACATTAAAAAGGTTGCGCACCGGATGCGTATAGGAATGCAGGCGACAGAAGACGTTTGTTAGACGCTCGCATCGTTCTACACAGAAAGTGACCAGGCACGCAGATTACACGATTTACACAAAAATGTAAATTTGAGAGGAGAGGATCGCCGTAGTACTCTCCTCCCCTCTAACGGAACGAATAAAAAAACTGATAAATAATAACAAAGGTCAACTTATAAAAAAATGAAACTGGTAACAAACCAAACAACGAAACAAAGAAATTAATTAAAACTAGATGGAAGAACCGAAAAGTTGTATGTGAAAACGGAAGAATTCGAAAATAAGTAGCATAAGTGTCAAAAAGTAAAATAAAATTTAAAATTTGAAGCGAACGACCGGTTTACTGATACGGCCAGAGCGCATTTGTACTGAAATTTAGCCAGAAAGGTCGACATTTTCAAAATCTGGAGAAGGTTCAAAGCACCGTAACTGATCGCTGAAGAGCATTTCACATCAAGACTTTCCAAACTGTTTGGAGTCGGTAGAGTGTCTCCGCCAGTGCATAGCTCCTTAAAAAATTATGTTTTTTCAACTTCAAATGCCGATTTGAACCAGTGCCCAGGTTTTAATTGCTGATTTGTTTATATCAATGGAAAGTAGACCCAATAAGGCTTCTTTTAGTGGTATTTAAAAAGCGGTGCACTATACTTCTAAGTCCAGTTTTGGGGGACTGAAACTTTCAACTGGGCAAAAAGTTAAGAAAAAATTAATGAATTTTTTAGAAAATTTTACCATAGATAGCCCTGATAGTGTTCTATCATCGACCCAAGTTTGGTAGAAATTGGTAAAGTCTTTAGCAGTATATTTGGAAAAAAAAAAAAACGGAAAAAAAACACGTGAAAACACAAAAATGGCTATATCTCTGGAAGGGGTTGTAACTGGACTTCCATATTTGGATCAGTAAAGTACTTCAAAAGTACCAACATATTAGTATAAAAATTTTCAAAATCTGAGCTAAGGTCAAACCCCCTCCCTTAAGCGGCTATACCCTTTGATATTCATTGACTACGAGTATATTCTTCCATTCGTATTATTCTCGAAACTTTCAAAATTATAGCAATTCCCTGATTGTTCTTTGACTTTTCCCAATTTTCGAGAAAATGGCTACCCTGTAGTAACAAAATTTCACAGCATCATTCCCATTACTTTTTAGACAAACCTCGTACATCGTCAAAATGATCCCATTTGCTAAACCACGACGAAACTTTTTCAAGTCGGATACCGATATAGCCTTTGCCCTTGTCACGAATCTGCGTAACATTGCGGCTTCTTAGTCAACTCTAAAGGCCTACAAAGAGGGTGCGTTCTTTGGATGGAACACTTAGACGTATTCCGCATTCCTCGAGCCCCGCAGGCGACCGACTAATGATTCCGGCATGTTCGGAGCATCAGGTCACGCTAGTCAAGTCGCACCGCAACTCCGCTGCAGACAGCCGCGATAACCGACAACGTTAGATGTCATCGCGTACGTCGGTTGGCGAAAGAAGAAAAATCCGCAGCTCGCCGAAATGTATAACGCGTGAAATTATCGCCGCAAATGTACAGACACCCGAAGCATTTTAAGGAAAGAGAAAGAGTACCTAAAGAAAAGGTCGAAGCACCGCGGCGGCGGCACACGATACCATTAAAATAAACGCTATCCTACCGTATATCATTTTAATGAACGCATCTGCTCCATGAATGCAAATGGTTAGTTTTATAGGGTACTTCGAATCTTATCTCGCCCCCGAATTTTCTTCTTCGACGAGAAGACCGAAGCAATAAGCAGAAAGAAAGGAAAGGGAAAAAAAACACATAGAATAGTTAGACAGACAAGGAAAAAAAGAAGATCGTGAGAGAAAAGCCAAGCGGAAAAGAGAACACGAAATTTACATCGACTGTACTGGCACAACAGCCGGTATATCCGCGAGTAATCATCTTGTCATCGTCTACGGCTCTACGCCTACGCCTTCTAGATTACCCTCGGTGCAGCGAAAATTGCCGACTGTCGAAATTACACGGCGTAATACGATTAGCCTGGCGCGGCGTGGCGGATTATATTACAGTTGCGTATCAAATTGGCGCTGCTGCCATCCTGCCATCCTGTCATCCTGTACCAATTCGCGCTTCCGAGACGTCGGATTTGCAAAATTCTGGCTGTAAACGGCGAACGAGAGGCAGGGCCAGCCGTTAACCGGTCGCCGCGATGGATCACCACGGAAAGCCGAAACGCGAAGAGCGGTCAAACAAATTACACGACGAAATACAAGCCGAATTTACTCTGCTCTCTGCTGTATGTGGACACACAGCTCTCGCGCCATCATTATTATTGTTATATTGTTATTAATAATAAAGGCTGCGTTTATTGTCCGAACTGGGGTACCTCTTTCGAGGTCGGTCGCCCGGAAAATTAAATCGTATTTAAACCTCGTAATCCAACCCTGCCCCCCCCCGGCACCCAAGGAGGGTATTTCCCTTTCACTGTACACGTATATTCGATTTAATTGAATTTATACTGTTTTCATACGTCTACCAGTCCGTCAATGTATCCGTGTAAACTGGATGTAAAATCCAGAAAAATTTCAATTACAGTCGGATAAAATTTTCAGCAACGATTTTTTCCACGAACTTCTTCAGATTAATTTCCCTGCAAATACTCAGCTTCATATGCGATCTGGAATGAGAAATATGGGAAGAATCGAAAACAGCTTTTCCACGAAAACACACGTTCAAAGTTGTGCCGTATCAAGAATCCTGATCGCCGATACTATCCGAGAACACATGAAGTGTAGCTAGTTGACACCATTTGCCACGCAAACATGGGGCACAAAACCCATACATATATGATAACCGGAACTGTAAAATGTGAGCATCCTTTCAGAGAGAACCTATTCACCATGCTTAATGGGGTGTACACAGATACAGGGTGGCCACTTTTCTCCGAGGATAGAACTCCCTGACATTTCCAGATTTTTTCAGTCAATTTTACAAATTTTTCGTAACAAATAGGTGGGTGAAAATAGGTTATTTGTCTGCGATATAATTTTTTTACGACTTTTCCCCCGCTTCCAATATTTTGTGATTTTCAAGGTAACAATAATGTTTTGAGACAGAAAGAGAGTTCTGGAAAGAACAAAGCATTCATTTCTTTCATAAGAAACAATCAATATTCATTTTGCAAAGTTTTTCCTTTTAATAATACATGGTCAAATTAAACCTCCCCCCCCCCTTGGGGGAAAAAACAAGAAAAACAAGAAAACAATAGTTATTCATAATAACTGACTCGAAAATATTTGGCATTGTTAAATTCGAGCACCATTTTGAGGGGAAAAAATTATTATTCATCATAATTGACTCAAAAGATATGTGGTTCAAATTAAAACACGTTTTCGAATACAAACAATTTTAACATAGAGATTTCATTTCCGATTCCAACTCGTCAATTTTTTGACGAGCTTCATCAAGCACCAATCTCTTCTTCGCCTCGAGTACTTTCATTTTCTCGCGAACGTTTCGTTTTTCGGCTACTGCTTTTGATTTCGCATCCTTTCCTTGACTTTTCCTTTGAAGCGCATCTTTGTAAAGGGCACTTGCATTGCGCGCAGCATGAATAAAACTCTTTGTCACATTAATGTTCGACACCCCACCATGATACATCAGTGCATCATATACTTGTCTCTGATCCACAAGACATTCTTGGGAGAGATTTTCAATCTAAGTCCCATTATTTACAGAAAACCCTCTTCCAACAAAAGAGTTCCCATGTGAAAGAATCAATACCATCAGGAAATTAATCACAGGTGTAAACTGAACTTCATCGGGAATTATATTTAACCAAAGATCATTAAGTTTTGTCCCGAAAAATTCTGCATTTTTTGTTCAAATAAGGATATCTTCCAGATTTCAGTCAAGCTATTTTTACCCTATCCGCCAGTTGACAGGAGGGCCACTTATGTTCTACAAAAATATCCAAGGCTTTGTCTATTCTTGAATGTCTCAATGTAGGTTTCAATGCAACTAATGGGTCAAAACACGAGATCCCCTTTGTCAAGAGATATATTAAAGGAGAATTTTTCTTCAGTGAGGCACTGAACTCTATAAAAGCGTTGCGACAATCCTTACGAACTTGTAGTTATTCAATTGGTTTTAGTTTCGTTCTTTCAGAGCATTTCTGACAGCAAAACCAACATAAATAAGTTTGACTTCTTTCAAATTGTTAATGGTCTCGAAGTCAATATTTACTATATTTTTGGAAGCATCTAAGATACTATCTTTAACAAATCGAATAATGACTGTATGAAGTGTGCTTAACAGGGATTCATACAATAATAGTGACATGGGGTTATCAGTTAGAAAACGGGTCAGGGAAGGCTCCACATCAGAAGCAATTGTTTGAAAAAACGCAGCACGAAGTAGTTGATCATTCAATGCAGAGCTAACAATTTTATAACTGTTGCAATCGGGTTCTTTTTTTCCCCTCACACCATCAACATACTTTTGTAAATGAGATATAATTTGTAGCGCTCATGCAGTCACTCGAAAATTTCCAAACCATCGTACGGCACAAAATTTCACCGAGAACACAGATGAACCGGAGAGTATTTAACGTAGTCATCTCTGCGCGCAGAAGAATAAGAAAATAGATAATAGAACGATCTCAAAAATTTTACAATATTCCACGAAGTTTTGTTCATTGCACTCTTGTATGCGTTATGTACGTGGTGCAATCGACAACTTCCCAGATTCAGAAGGATTGGCCCATCAACATTATTTTCATGAAATTCAGCTGTTAATTCCTTTAGAAATTTCAAATTTACATTAGGGCCGTCCATTGAAACTAGAATTAATTTACTTAGATTGAGCTCAGCAGTCGCTCCAGGGAAAGGTTTTAATAAATCAGACGTGGGAATTATAATAGGTACCACGTGCTCACTTGATTCTTTTTTGTATCCCAATAACGAAGGAGAACATCCATCTGACATTTCTGCGCGATCTTGTTGAAGGACCCCTCCAACCCAATCACAATTTTATCACAATTATTACACTGACCTTATGTTCAATTGAGTCTGACATAAGGAAATAGTACAATACTTTTACATCACAAAATTTTCTTTAAAATTCCTTGACTTTTTCGATTTTTTTTCTTCAAAATTCCTTAACTTTTCTCTGACTTCCAAAATTTCTAGAAAAGTGGCTACCCTGAGATATTACTTATTTTTATGACATGGATATGTCTAATAGTTTGGTTTATATAAAAGAAAAAAATTTCGTAGCAAACGTTCGGCAGAAAGACGTTACCATCGTGACGTAGTTGCGCATTCCCCTTTATGCGGTCATCAGGGCCGTGCAGAGGAAATCCAGGCCCTGGGGGGGGACGTAAAAAGTAGGTAAGAGCCAAAAAAAACCACAATGTTTCTAGGGCCCTTTTTGTAAAAGCAGATTTTTTTAGCACAAACTCGGGCCCGGGGAACCCCCCCCCCCCTCTGCACAGGCCTCGCGGTCATTCGTTCTATCAGAATGCAGAGCAAAGTCGAGAATTGACGACTAGAGAAGGCACTGGAATGAGAGCGCGCGCGCCAATGCAGTCATTTGGACAATACATCCATAAATTACATCTCTTTCATTGCCCATGGATACCACAGAAAAACCGAACATCTGTTGTACATACCCAAACTGCATAAAATATTAATCCCCCCCCCCTCCTATCATAGGTGCCACGATCTTCAATAAGGAGTCAATATAATATTAAAAACGAATTTAGCTACCGAAGAACCCAGATTCTGATACGTACAACACATTACGTGAAAACTGTGGTTTCTCCCCGCTTACCCCAAGCTTCACAATTTTAACTTCATCGACAGTGAGCGGCCCAAAAAAATTAAATTCTGACATGCATAACACCTTCCTTGAAAATCTGTTGTCACTACATTCTCTTATGTCACAGATTCCAAAAGTATGAATTTGAAATCAAAATGATACTAAAATGAATTGAACGACTCAAACAACATAAATTGTGACACTTATTACCAGTGCTCGGATTTTTAGGCGCTAAAAACTCAAAAAGAAAGGCTGTATTACAAGTCTTTAACACGACCTAAATTTTTATTATTTTTTATTTTTATTACAAGCTCGCAGGCTTGGCGGAACGAAATCGACGGAGTAGTTACATTGAGTCGATAGGTTCGTGGGAGGAGTGTTGGTCTCGTTCCTCACCCAGCCACCCAGTTCTGGGTATGAGCGTTGGTCAAATCTAACCAAATTTTTCTGTTTGCGGCCTTCTGTGCCCAATTGGGGCCGGCTACCGCGATCACCTCATCTACCCATATTTTCGATGGTCTCCCAACTTTGCGTTTTCCCTCGCCCGGGGTCCAGAAAGTGGAAACTCTGTTCCATTTCAATCCGACTTCTCTCGCAACATGCCCTGTTAAATTTTAGCTTTTTGATGATCATGACAATGTTTTTAGTTTTTGTTTTGGTGAACAATTCAGAAACGTGAATTTTGTCCCTCAATCTTATGCCCAATATGTTCCTTAGCATGGCGTGTGGCGTAGTTTCCATTTTATGTATTTGGTTATTAGTACAGGCCCACGTTTGCGCCCCGTAGGTCAGTACCGCGTAGACAGTACTTTCAAGTATTTTTATTTTAGATGGCAATTTGAGTTTCCCCTTATGAATATCCCTTTGTGCCCAGAACGCCTTCCAGGCATTGGCTTGCCTGATTCTGATTTCGTTTTTAGTTCTATTTTCTATGGACATGTTTTGGCCAAAATATTTATAATCTTCAACTATTTCGATATTGTTATTCTCCATGCTAATCTGATCAAAGTGTTCGATGTTGGTCAAAATTTTGGTTTTATCGTAGTTAATTGTTAAACCAAAGTTTTTGCTCTCTCTCCTCAAATCCTCCGCCACTGCTTTAAGCTCCCTGCTGCGTTTCCCTAATAATCCACAAAAAATCCCTAAAAAAGTAAGAATCTCAAGAAAGAAAAAAAAAAAAAAAAAGAAAGAAAGAAAAAGTAAAATGGTTCCAAAAGGTCTTGAAAAACTGAACTCATATTTTATATTTCTATTCCTCTCAAACTATGGACAAAGTAACAATTTTCAATCAAAATTCTTTATTGCAACAAATAATAAGTTTGTTGCGATTTTTCAATTTTTTTTTAGCAAAATAAATTTTAAAAAAATTTTCAAAAAATTTAAAATTAAATTTTTTTTACAAACTGAAATTGACAAAATGGTCTCGAAAATTGAATTTCTTCCTGAAATAGTCCAAACAGGTCCCTAAAAACATCAATTTTAGACGAAAATGTCATTTTTAAGGGAAAATAGTCCAAAAAAGGCCGTATCAAAGTTAGCTCATTGGTTTCAGAATTTCCTTATTCGTCCAGAAAATCTCAATAAACCGAACAGGCTAGGATAGAAAAAAAAAGTGGTCAGCCTGAATACCCGAACCCTTCTCCTTCCTCCCTCAGGTCTCGCAAAATTGAATTTCGAGTCAAAATATTATAAAGAAATGCAACGACCCAAAAAATGTAATTTTCGATGCGCGTAAGATATTTCATGAAGGTTCTTTCTCTCCCCTTACTCCCTAATGCCACAATTTCGAACTTAGCATACACCTTATACAGAAAAAATATTCAGTGGCTTTGCAATACCCAGAAGAGATATGCCGTTTTTATTAATCGCTGGCACAAGGTCGAAAAAATTCCGCTAACAAAATCCCATCCAAAAAAACTACACAAAGAACAATACGTACCATGTACGTGTCCTCAGGGAGGGGAAGGAGAATATTCTCGTGGGCGGACAGATGCTGGTATTCAGAGGACTAGGTTAAGAGGTAATTAGCGTCTATTCTATTCGCACACGTTAAGAAGACCAAAACATTTTCTGAAATTTTGCACTATCTTCCTCACGCTCTATGATAAATACAAGTCAGGTGAGAGAGTTATTCTGAACCACCTCTAAGAATATCTTTCGCTCTCTACAGATAACCCGGATGTACCTTACTGACAACCTATTACAACTGACTCAATTCCATTTCAAAAATTCACGAAGGCGTCGACAAAATTTCGCTAGCCGGTAGGAAATGATTAAGTCGAACAACAGAACGTCAATTTGTATCATCAGTATTTCGAAGCAACCAATTTTTGTTCTTTTATCAAGGAATCTTCGGCTCAAAATACTTTTTTTTTTCTTTCTTTCAAACAGGATACAGCTCATCAGCGAAGAATGTTGACGCGTTGACAATAATACATCCTATTCGTGCGCTGGGTTCAAACACTCGCCAAGGCGTGAGTGAAGGGGAGGGGGACTTCACGAGCGCTTCCGGACCTGACCGTTGATCGCATCTAATTTGGAAAGCCGGGAGACCCGGCTTCTTTTCGGCTCTCCGTAAATTGAGGAATTCCTCTCTGTTCAATTGACCGCTCACAAGGCCGACTAAAATCGAATACACTCGAGCGTTATACATGTATATCCGAGGCGCATGTTGAACGTGTGCCATTAATTTCTGTCATTTCGAAGAACGTTGCGAATATGCGTTCTATAAAATGAGGGAAAAATATTCACTCATGCACATTAATTTTTGACAGCCCGCGAAAGTCAGATAGAACATGTGAGAGTTGGCCAAAATTTCCAGCTAAGATTTATTTTTTCAAACTTCTACATAGTGGCTCCCTAATAAGCTGAAACTGGGACACCGGCCTAGAGTTGAAAATGCCGCAGAAATTAATGAATTTCCTCCAACAATTTCGAGAATTATTAACACTATAGGAAGAAAGCTTACTTCAAACGGTACTTCGCTGATTTCTCAAGAAAAATTGGAGGTAAGTATTACCCGTCTACTCTCCCTCAGCAATGCCCATGGGTCCGCGTGCTGATCCGAAAATGTTTCGTTTGTCAGGAATTTGACAGTTTTAGCAAATTTGAAGTATATTTTATTACATTATATACGTAAGGGGCCCTTGCTGGATAAAAAGAG
The DNA here is from genome assembly GCA_031841125.1 of Acanthococcus lagerstroemiae. Classification (NCBI taxonomy): domain Eukaryota; kingdom Metazoa; phylum Arthropoda; class Insecta; order Hemiptera; family Eriococcidae; genus Acanthococcus; species Acanthococcus lagerstroemiae. The sequence goes on along the minus strand of CM063113.1, from coordinate 35,765,024 downwards.
CTTCTTAAAATTTTTTAGAAACTACTACAGAAATGTCTTAAATTAGAAACTGAAAAGAACTTTTTGCACTGACATACGTCAACACCCGTCTTACAGGTGGGAACAAAAATTTGCGGATTTCTTTTTTGTCACATCGACTTTAGCAAACAAGGGGGTAGCTAACTGTCTTCTGACCTATTTCTTCATATCTTCACCTGTCCATTCACACGAATGTTTCCTTTTCAAACTCAACCATGTCTTATATTGTTTCTACAGGGTGTCCATTCCTATTCGGAAATGATTTTCCCTGACTTTTCCAGGTTTTCCAGGCCTATTTTTTTTAGTTTTCCAGACCCTTCAAATACAAATTACACATCATGCAGATGGGGGGGGGGTCCAATTTTTTCGAACATCGTGAGCGGCGAATATTGTCAATCACTCCACAAACCTTTTTTTTACTACCGTGTGCTGATGAATCTGTAGCAGAGGGGGTGTAAACATTTAATGATGGAAATGAAAGCGCGCTCTATAGGGGGCAGCGTGGTGCAATGATAGATTTTTTTACGTGTAACTTAATGCCGACCGTGAAGGGGAGGCTGAAAGAATAAAATTCTAAAAATGATTTATAGGTTTTCGAGGTCGCTGTATTCGATTCTAGGGGTAATTTTTGGATCCTGTTCCTCCTGATATGACCCATGAGGTAGCAAGAGCGTAGGACAAGCAACGGTCGACTCGGAATTCACCCTTTCTAATTAAAGCCACCGAATGGCGTAAAAATACAGTTTTATTTATTCAAAGTGTTGCTAACAGAATATAACGTCGTAAAAATTTCTTAACTGAAAAAGCACGGGAGCTCAAATTTGGTCCTGATTAAAAATCGGCAGCGATATTTGAAACCAGCGACACAAAATCACTCCTATTTCGATGCTTCGTGCAATTTTTCGCCGAAGAAGCTGAATTCGTACTACGATAGTGCTTTAGAAGGGGTCGAATAAAAACCTGAGGCGATATTCGAAATCAGCGACTCAGAGCTTGGTAGGCTATCCTGTCCAAAAAATTGACATTAGAATCTCTTAAGGAATTTGGAACTTGAGGAGAACTAAAGTAACCGGAATTAGGCCCTCCCTCGTGGAGCCAGAATGGTTTAAGGGGAGGGAACATAACTATTAAAATGAATTCCGGAACCCAGGTGAAAAAGCTGCAGCATATCGAACAACAAATGCTATGAAAGTAAAAAGGTGGTTAGGATCTGGAAAATTATGGCGCCAGGGCAAGCGGAAAAGGCTTCAATTTAAGAGTATCGGCAGATACAATAAAATGTCATAAATTAGAAAACAATGCACTCTTTCGTAACGCGATAATAATTATTATGCGGTCTTTAGATTTTTTCAAATTTTGCGTATTAATTACTCTTCTCCAACGACGTAGCGTCGGGGGGGGGCAAGTGCCCCTAATATCTAATATTTTTACATAGTTCTCCAATATCGGCGATTTTTAAACAAATACCGCAGTTTTCGACTTTTTCTCCCTTGAAAATCTATCTTATTTTGCCCCCCCCCCTGGGAAAATCCTGGCTGGCCACTGCTCTTCTCCCAAGATCGCGGAAGTCCTTTTCATTCACTCTTATCTACATTTGCGAAGGAGAGGGGACCCGAAGCAAAACCCGATGGCAGGATGTCCCAGAAGGTGAATTCATTGATTTTCGAATTTTCGTTTCATTACGAATTTCTCAAAAAAATCTTTACACTGGGGAGAGAAGCTAGACCGAATATTTTTTCATTTTCGCGTCTTTTCGCGCCGATTTTCAAATTCTCGCGAACAGGATGAGATGAAAATACAAAACAGAGCTGATATTACGGGAGAAGTGTATAGGGATTGGTTCGCGTTTCATCATATTCTGGGAAAATTATTTTATGTCCTAAAAACAGTGAAATATGCGCATATAATATTCCCCAAAAAAGGCTAAAATATATCAAAATATTCCCTCGCATGTAAAACATGCTCAAAATATTCAGTAACACAATATGGGTACCAAAATGCAGGACTTTTCAAGCTGAATAATTGTGGCACCATGTCTATGGTCAAAAATTACAAACACAGAAACTTAGTCCATCACAGATAAAGAAATCAACACATGCCACAGATAACATAATTCAGAAGTACAACATGCGGTCACAAAACACATGTGGTATAAAATAGGAGTGGTGAAAAGCGGCTCCTGTAGGTACTGTGGAGAAGAGGAAGAAACCTCGATCCATATCATATGGCAATGCCCAGCAATAGCCGGGACAAGACGCGAAGCATTGGGACTAGAGTATCCAGCACCTAGTGTATCGATTTTCAATCCATCATTTCATAATTCTCTTTATTCGGTGCATAAAAACGGTTTCCCCTAGCTACTTTTCCCCGCTGGTTATTACTTCAGCTCCAAAAAGTTAACACTCGTCAGATTCATCAGCTTCAAATTGCTCCGCAATAAATTTTCATTCCAACTTCGGTTTCACCTTCATTACCTGTAATTATAACTGACGAGAGCAAGTACCACACCACGGTTGTTTCTCCAATCTGAATCGTACTATCGAAAATCGTGTCAGTTCGACCGGAGGTTACAGTAATGCATCACTTTTTTTTTTTTTTTTTTTGTTAGAAAATCCGTAAAACACGGATCGCTATCAGTTACTAAATCTCCGCGCACGTCAACGTAATTTTGAGTAATCCGAAAACGAGGTTCCAGCACGTGAGTCCCGATTACGTATTCCGAAGGTAAAATCACTACGGATGCGATACACATCGTTTATTCTCTCTATTGTCTCAATCAGACGTTCGTCGCCACCTTTCCTTCTGCCAGCCAGCCCAACATGGAACTCGATTGTAATTCTCTCCGTGCTCTTTCCAGCACCGCCGCTGATATGCGATCATTACCCGTATCGAGTAATCAAGCACCGATACGATAGTGCTATATGTACGTACAGAATCGCAGAATCCCAGTAAAACGAAATAAATAACTTACCTTTGACGCGAATCGTTCGTCGTCGATCAACGAAATATCTCCCTATCAAGCCTCATATTCGAACCTGCAAACAGAAGAGAGAAAAAAGCTCGTGAACTTCGGTCGTTCCGACTAAAATGACAAAAAATGATACGGCACTCTCCTAATCTCAAAGCTCTTAATTCGCATCACATAGGTATACGTGCCGTTAGTCATTCTCCGTACTTTTTGTAGTCATCAATGGTCTCGCGACCGCTTCAAAAGGCCTATACACCTTTATCAGATCCACACGCACATACGGATACTTCTCTGAGCCCGTTTTCGAAACGGCTTATAATGACTTTGGAAAACGACCAAAATTCAATAAGGTCGATTTACCCGCTCTCGGAAACAATACAAGAGAGCGTACGACAGAAACCGAACGCCAGGCCCGGAGGAAAGAGGAGTAGCACTCATGCCCGGATGAGGAGGACCAGAATACAAAAATATAATTAAATTTTGTCACGACTCGCGCGTCGACAAGCGACAACGACGATGACGCTTCTAACGAATAAATTAATACAGCGAATAAGTGCTCGTCAGCCGGCAGTTATTATTTTTCATTTTTTCACTCTTCGCTCAGCACCTCCCCCCACAGCTTACTCAGCCCCGATCGAACGAATATTTCGCGAGTCAGAGCAGCGTCGCACCAAAGACAGGCTAAAATGGTTATATGCAATTAGAAACACGTAGCTGGAAGATGAGTCTGTTCACCGGCGCAGCTGCATGAGAGAGTGAGCGAGATAGAAAATGAAAAATAAAACGAAAAATAGACGCGACTTGGCAAATTTGAAGACAAATAATTCGTCTGTCACCGATGTAAACGTGAGCTCGCACCCCCTCTGGTGCAGGTAATGCTACTCGTAATGCTGTTACAGCGTTTACAAATTTCTCATAGCTAATGAAATTAAGCGTCTTTGAACCCCCTCTCCTCGAGCTCTTCATGCATAGGCGTCACGTATAAACATCCTACGCGAAAAACAAGGTTCACTTCGCGCGAACAAATAATGCTGCTTGACAAGTGGCTGTTGAAAAGTTCACGCGTTTGGAGATGTTACCATTAAGCTTCCTAAAGAAGCGAACAAATTGTACACGTACTTGAGAGTGCCAAATTACAGAGCGGGAGAGTCGTGAAGAGTAACTAGTATAGTCACTGATAGATTTCAGAAGGAAGAGATGCGCACGAGTCTGGGAAAGTTGCTCCAGACACTACCATTAGTCGCAAAATGTCTCTCGATGGAGGAGTGTTGGAAAAATCGGGGAATCGATTTTCAAATTTGAAACCCCTTCGCTGGGTCGGCGCCCAATAATCATATTGGAATACAGAAAGGAGGAAAAGAAAATATGAAAGGCTATAGCCCGGTATATGATAAGTGAATCAAGCCAAAGTCGGTTTTTTATTCACAGTGCCGTAAACCGGGGTAACTTTGCCGGCCCGAGGTGAGTTAGCCGATTATGTCACTCTCACAATATCTTTCGTCTCATTTAATATTACGCCATACGGCAGCACTGTAAGTGATTTCAGATGATCAGGGATGTAAAGCTGAAGGCACTAGTGACTTAAACTAAATCGTAAGTCACAATTTTGGTCATTATTCACTAAGCCGAAGGCCAGCCAGGCGAATTCTGCAAGTCGGCTTTCAGCCCATAAGTCAGCTATAACAGGGTGTCCGGTTTTCTTTTAAAATAGAATTCCCTGACTTTTCCTTAACTTTCCGAAATACGTTTCAGAGCGGTCTAAAAGGTTGCTAAATGACGTTATAGGGCCGGCGAAAAGAGGTGTACAATATTCAAATTTTTGCAACTTTATTTACGAAGAATAAAAACAAAACTAAGATAATATAAGAATCAAAAGGACTTGATTAATTCGTTTCATTTCGACATCAACCACTTTCAAGGACAACACATGAAAGTACACTTTTGGGAACTTTCTTACGTGCATTATGCTTTTTCCAGAAGCATTTCCTAAAATCCCTGACTTTTCCAGCCTCTCCCTCACTTTTCCAGAACTGGACACCCTGTACAAGTAATGCTTTGTGGCTTAAAACTTATCAATTCAGCAAATGCCGAAAATCAAAAATAATTTGTAAATTAATAAAAAATTTGCCAACTTACAAAATTTTTTGCCGTGACCCGCGATCAGTATTTCTAGGATCAGTATTCAGTACACCCATCCTAATTGGTGTTATCATGTATCAAAATGATAGGAAATTACAAGATTTGTAAATTGTGACTGAAGTCTACTCATGGGCAAAAATTAAGCATTACCAAGCCACATTTGAAACCGGAAACTTAGCTTCAAGCCATAAGCCAAGTCAACCAGCGACTTGAAAGACATCAGCTAAGCTTAAGCTAGTGAACATTGACTCAACACCCCTGCTAATGATTAAGAGTAGCCAAACTCTTCCACTAAAACCTAAACAAACGTTTTAGCTGTATTTTTGTATTCTATGAGCGGCGCAACAGATCGAGCATGCAGCTTCAAAGGGTGTCCTAAAAACAATCATTGTCTGAAGAAAGGTGGTTCAAAAAGAAAATTGTATCTGTGGGATATAATTTAAGCTCATCTTACAATTTTTTTCTCTCCTCTTTTCAACGATGTAGTCGATTTGTAGCTTGCATAAGTGTATCTGTAAGAAAAATGACAACGAAGAGTTTAGGGTGACATTGGCGACCTTCTAATAATATTGGAAAGGCTATCAAGCTTCGCCCTTGCGGAGTCTGGTTGGCCGAGGAGATAGCACGTTGGTCACGGAATCCGGAAGCTCCCGGTTCGAGCCCACGTAGCAACTGGCTACATTTCGACCTAGGCCGGTTTCTCGGCAAGAAGAGAAGAGGGCTAAGACAGCCCTAACAGCCTCCCCGACGTCTCTGAGGTAATGCTCGAAAGGGTAGATTCCAGGACTCCGGTTGAGAGTAAAATTACAAAAGAAAAACTTCGATCTTATGTCGGTCTTGTTTTGTAGAAATATGTGAACCGCGTACAAATATCCTTTTTAAGACCTGTTCTTGGCCGCCAAAATGAATTCTCATTCCCTCACAAATCAGATACTGACGAGGTAAAAAAAAAAGAAGGAAAAAAACACATCCTGACCCATGTTATCAAATTTTGTACTGTCTTTTCCCGCTAATACAATAAATTTTAAATAGTATGTTTTATGAAACTTTTCAATTTTTTATAAGTAGAACTTTCTGTCGGCAAAAAGTCACCCCGAACGAGGTAACTTTGCCGAGTTGATTAAACCGCAAATATAAAATAGAGGTCTTTTCCCTCGCAATGAAATACGAGTACTATTCTCGGACGTCATACTTGTCTGAACTAATCATTATTTTTCTCATATCGCAAAGTAATTCGCGTGCTACAGGCTGACAAAGTAAAAGAAGACATATTTTCCCCCTAACCAAGTCACTCCGGTTTACGGTGGCAAAAACAAACTTCAGAGCCCATCGTTACAATCCTACCCCCTACCTCTCACAGGAGGGGCTGACCTCGAAATATACATATGATTTTCACTTATGCAGCTTATGGGCATTTTCAAGTCAAATGGTACGAAATTCAGCGTGTAAGTGAAGGCCCCCCGCATAGATACAACCAATTTTCTTTTAAATTTCTTCCAACCTTTTTCGACCTTTAAAATCGATTTTGAAATTTTGAAGACGCCCACACCGCTATTCTTGATCTGGCAAAAAATGTTAATGTGCAAATTTTTCTCAATGACTTCCACATCTTCATGTCACTTGACACAAACCTGAAGGTTCAAAAAACTATTTCAGTTTTTTTTTTCACTGATTTTTGCTCATGAAGCTTACAAAACCAGATCCAGCATCGATTTCTTAAGTAGGAGCTACATAAAGCGAAACCTCCCTCTGAAATTTTCAGCTAAAGAAACTTTCCGATTTTCACTTTAGATTAGTAAACGATCAAAATGAAACGAAAAAACTGAATAGATAAATAAACCAAAAAAGAAATCGAATCAAAATGATTCGACTGATTCATTCGCGCAAACGAGGTTGGATTTATCACATAATTAGAACTTTAATGTAATACTCGAAAACGTATACTGTTAATTTATACAATTTTTTATTTTGGTAATTTCCAACAAGAAATTTGGATTACGAGGCTGGATACAAAATCTGATTCTATATAAGACATTAGCGACCCAAAAAATCTTATTCCGATAGTTTGCGCTATACTTTTTGATTTTAAATACGTTCCTACACTGTTCAGAGAGAGAGAGGAAACCTGTTTTTGACCGATGCCAAGTTCTGATAAATAAGGAGACGGGAATGAGTCTTCAAAAATACAGTTTTCACACAAAATACCAATTTTTGTTACGTATCTTTTCATTTTTAAAACATATAAGTCCATCCTGTATGTATTCCCAATTTCAAAACGCAGTGGATACCGTCTGCTTATACGTTAGCCAATATTTTAATTTTGAATATGAAATGTCTAGATCATATCCGTTAAGGTCTAGCTTTTGTCAAAAATTGGAAAAAGAAAGAATCAAAATTCAGATCTATAGTCTGCTTTTTAGGCTTTCTGAACATGTATTTTGGAAAAGTAGTCCTCATATGTTAACCTCGCGAATCACGAATTTCAAACTTCTTGAACCTGATCTATCTACTCCAGAAAACGATCTATCCAAGTATCACGAAGTTTTTGTAAATTTCTAGAATAACTTTTGTTAGTTTCAAGCTCATTCAGATCAAAACTCCAACGGGTGACACTTTAATGGCATATGTTTAACTAATTCGATCAAGTTGAAACTTCTTTCGAAAACTTCCCGAATAAATGAAAATAAATTTTAAAGAGGAGGGAGGCGGGGACCTCAACCTAAAAAAAAAATCAAAATGAGAATCATCCAGTTCGAAAATCAAGGAATTGGAGTCGAACCAAATAGCCTCCAGCTCCGGCTAGAATTCTTGAAACTGACTGTGACGGCTCTAGAAAATAATTTTTATCAGGCTCCAGTTCCGACAAAAAAAAAAAATACTTGATGGCTCTGGCTGTATCCAAATGTGGGTTTTCCTTCGTGGCCCCAGTCATTTGCAAGGGTAGGAAGAAGGTCATGTCGTGAAAGGAGAAGGAACGGAGATTGTTAAATGGACGGAGCCAAGAAGTAGCTCACGTTCTCGTAAAATTTTAAGACATTAGCTTTGGCTTCAGTAAATAATTTTTTCCGGGTTTCAGCCTGGCAAACAATTTTTTCGGGCTCCGACCTTCCTGGAATATAGTTGGCTCCGAGATCAGGCTTCGGATGTCTGTCAAAAATTACACCTCCAGCCGGAAGTCCTCCTCAATATTCATTATTTGTACGAAGAAAATGATAACAATTAGGATTGGAGACCTCAGAAAAGAGAAAACTTATTCATAGATAAAGGATTTCATGTAGACAGTACTCACTATTCCCTAATTCTCAGCACTTCCGCCTCTGGAGCTAAAAGCCACATTTTATAGGTTTTAGTTGGGTTGTCACACATCAGAATTTTAGATTTATGGTTAAAATACACAATTCCATCTTTCAAGATTGAAACACTAGTGAATGATCCAATAGAAATATTTCAACTGAATTCTAATAAGCGAATTTGAAGAAATTAAACGAATTTCGAAGCTACACATGATCAATTTTCCACCACAAATCACCTGTTTTTGGTTCTACCCTGACTCTATAGGTGCATCCAGAGATGAGAAATGACGGTAATTTAAATTTTTCCGAAAATTATACCAATAAACCATGGATCAATTGCCATTCTCGTGCATTAATAATAAGAAGTGATAAAACGTAAAGTTACTGTAAACTAACATACTTTACCGTAACTTTATCGCAACGTATACTAAGCAAATAATTCATTTCGGTTATCAATTACGCGAAGATAAATAACAGGATAATGTAATTAAAAAGTGTTATAAAACCAGTAATTTACCGGTAATTTAGGGTAAACTACCATTTGTAGCTTACCGTAATATTTACCGGTCCTATTTACAGTCACACAGACTGTTATTATAACAATATCATTGTCGTATTTTTCGGGACACCTTATAATTGGACTGCAGAATGTAACGATAGCAACATGCATTCGCTTGTGTATATGAAATTGCATAATCGATTTGCCGTAAATAGACCGAAACTATTATTAGTACGACGCGACGAGGTTCGATTATCCCTTGTTAGTTATTCGGTAATAATAATTTTACTTCGACTCATCAAGATCGTATTTTGGAAATCGTAGGGTTAAAGTTAAGAGAATTGGTTTTTGTGGTGTATTTCTGTTAACGGTTCAACGTTGTCAGTCAGTTCCTAATGGAACTGGGGGGGGGGAGAACAATTTCGCATAAATAATGAAGCACATTCATCAAGGATTGACATGTTAGAAAGAAACAGTACACAAATGTCTTCACAACATTTCTTGCGGTGAAGTGGGAGTCTCCATAGTCGTTCCTCTTCAATCCACCCCTATGATTGAACGTCAGATTCTAAAGGTCACTCACTAAATTGTACAACTTAACGAGTTCTACAGCCTAAAAAATTTATCGGCAGTTTTATGAAACCTTAATGAGTCCACGTCTCGAAATGTAAGTGAAAACGAATTACAGGTTGCAAAAAATGTGGTAACTTCATTCGAAAATAACCCACTTTTACAGCTCCTACGTTCTGATTGATTGTTGGGAAAGGTCCGGCGTACAAGCCTCCGTTACGTTCCTTTTAGTAAGTCGCCAGTCTGGAAAAATTTCACAGTCAACTTTTGTCGTTATATATTAGTCTCTTGTTTTTATACTCGTAGTTTTCATTTTATTGTTTCTACTTGTTCTTAAGACTTCAGGAGTTGTTTTTATGATCAGTATTCCGTATTTTTCAGTCAATTTCTCATGTTCGTAGATCACTTAAAAGTTTAGAGACGGCAAATCAGTGTTTGGAATAGACTCAGAACTGAGACTTTTCCAGATAGTTCAAACTCTTCAATAATGACGGCTTCTCCAGGCTCGTTTAGGATGTTTAAAGCGTTTTCGAACTTGTGAAAGACTACTCCAGGCTGTACAAAGGCTTTTTCAGTATTTTTCGAACTATTAAAAGACTCTCTCAGATTCTCCAAGCCTTTTTTAAGACTTCCTCAGCCCTATTTAAAATATTGTAGGGATCGTTTGAGCACTAAGACATGCCTCTAAAAGTTTTCTAACAGGCTTAGGGAAGTCTTCATACGAGTATTTAATTCGTTTCGAAAAAGCTGGTTTCATAATTCTCAACTAAACCTAAACCAGACTCAAAACAACTCAATAGAGTCCGAACTGGTTTTAAACGAGTTCAGAACAACAGTATAGAGATATTTTAAACATGTTTTTAGAATGTCAGAAAAATCTCAACGAATCTGAAGATCTTAAGCCCACCTAATTAGTTTCCACAAAATTCCGAATAAGTCTAGAAGAATCTTAAAAAGTTTCAATCACGTCAGGAATAATGATCTCAGAAAATCTTAATCGAGCCTGAAACAGTTTCCAAAGAAGTTCGACAGCGCCCAGAGATAGTCTAAAACATGTCCAAAAGAACCTTAATGAAATTTGGAGGAATTTTGAACTAGTTCTGAGAAGCCTTAGGAAACCGAAGAGACTTAATCCCATCTGGATAAATTCCAGTACATCTGAAACTAATACAGGAGTCTTTTAAACTGGCGAGTTAGAAAAAATCTTAGTGAATCTGAAAAAGTTTTGAAGAAGACAAGCCCTAAACAGATTTGAAAAATATTTAAAAATGTTATAGAAGTCATAATGAGGCCTGCGAGAGTTCTGAATGCCTTGAAGACTCTTGAAGATGCTTAACTAAACCAAGATGCGTCTGAAACTGGATTAAAATTTTTCCGAACTTCAGACAGAATTCAAGGATTTGGCGCATTATGCAACATTCTTGTTGTAGCCACTGTCGAAGTTCCAATTTGTTACACCACAATATTTGTCGTTCAAAATACGGAAATTTTGATGCCACGAAGGGAATCTGGTGTTTAAATTATTCCTCTCTCTACAGAATCCTATTCCTTCATAGTTGACCATAAACGGGCCACGGAGAAACAATCCAACCCTGGGATATGGGTTTATTGATTGCCCCATACCCATTAGCAAACATTTTTTCGATTTTTTCTGTTTTAACCTGAACTCGATCGTTTGATTTTTATATCAATTGACCACTTTTTTCATAATCGCGTCAAATGTCGTGGTCTCGAACCCCATCTAAAGAACTGCCTCTGTGGAAATCCACGACTAGTCAGGAAGCTTAATTTAAGTGTAGTCGGTAGATTGCAATCGATTTAGAGGCGATCTATGTGTAACGGAGCTTCCTGCTTGGTTGCGGACTCGCTACTGTGGCTGTCTATTAGGTGACACTTGAGTGCTTCAAACTTTGACAACTTTGCACAGCTTCTCATTCAAGTCTGACAAGATGGAGGGGAACAAGAGATGTTTACTCTGGGCCCGGCTGCTACAAAGGGATTCGGGTGTACAAATTCCCAAAATAAACTAAAACATAAGAGTATGTGAATCGACATTCATTGCGCTGTTCTTCTGCGTATGTTATCGCCTGATTTTCATGGCACTGGAACTCGTCTTTCACAATAATGTCCTATTTTGGCTATTTTATGTCATCTCTTGTCAACAGCACTGCTACCAGGGGAACCTCGCATCGAATACTTGGTATGGCACCTCGCAAACACTACCACCGGTTACGCCTTCGACCACCGAAAAAGGTCGATTATCGAGCTCGTCTTACGATTCACGATCTTCAGCAAATACAACTTTCTTAAACGAAATTTAGCTCTCAGTTCATCCCCGGATCGTCGCATTCACCATTAACTGAATTGTCGCACGTACTTCCAGTCCAGATCCGACGATACTTCAGACTTTTCTGGCGGTTAGGATGGCACGCATTCACTCGCGACACCAGTCATGCGGTCGAAGCCAGGAAACGATGGCACGCGGGCGAATTTAGCAGGGTTATAATGACACGTGATGATTGCCGTTAATTGCCGAAAGTTCGCGTATTATTGCCAAAGTTTGGCAACTGCTGGGTATCTTTTAGCGCGCCGCAGACGAATTTAATTCGCTTTCGACGATAAACGTTCGGCGGTTTCGGCCATTTACATACAGTCCGTGTGCACGATAGATACATAGTAAGCACGACCAGAGACGCGAGTTCTTTTCATATCGCATCGGCATTGACTTTATGAAGTTTTGAAGGGCTGCCGCACCACCGCACCGCACCGCTCGATGCCTGTTTCTGTTTCGTTTCCGCTTCTTCGCACGAAACTCGGAGCGCGGCAACGCAATAACTTCGAGAGCCGACAGCTGGGTATTAAAACCGCGTTACACTAATGATGAAATATATTTTAAGTTACGCCCAGACTTCGTATACACTTCGTATAGAACGTTCTTAAAATTCTGTTATCGCGGTTGAAGCCATAAGTAGACGTCTACTCGGCTTTAAGACCGATCTGTAACCAGAACCGTGCCTGTGTAAATGGATGGCGGGGTGAAGGGTTCTTTGACTCCTGTTTCGACGTTTCCGAGGTAGTTACGAAAAAATTGTTAAATTCTTATAGAAAATCCGAAAAACTTCAACATTTGTTCGAAACTTTTTTTCCACTTCAACGCGGCTTACGCCAGCCATACCCTGAAATCTGATTTTGATCGACCTGCTTCACTGAAGGTGAAACCGCGAGAATCTGACGTGAGGATTTCGATCTTAGAATTGATGTACGTGCCATCGCAAATTCAGACACCGTAAAACGGGGTAACTTTGCGGGGCAACTTTTCTCCTCCCAAAGAGTAGACGTGAGATTGCAAAAGCTTCATTTTTTTTTTTTTTTTTTTAAATTTATTTATTAAGTGATATATACAGGAACTGCCGGATGCCATTTACCTATACTGTTCAAATTTTAAAATTAATCACGGGACTACGCTTTGACCCAATCAATGGGCTCGGCTTACGGAACATCATATAGTACAGTAGTTACGGCAGGAGATCAAGAGACTTCAGTCTGTTGAGCCGTCTCGCAGCGTTAGAATTGTCGAGGAGCTGGATAGCTTCCAGGTTGGGATGTCGGTGCAAGCGTTGAACGTGCCTGTGAGCGATCTGCGCAATCGTTTTGTCCACGTCATCGACTCGTAGGTCGCGGAGCAAAGTGTCGTTGGAGATATACCAAGGGGCTTTCGCTATACACCGTAGCACTTTATTTTGTGCTCTCTGAATTATAAGCCTGTTCGACTTTTTAGTGGTCCCCCAAAACTGAACTCCGTAAGTCCAGGCAGGCCTTATGATTGATACGTAGAACAACCGCTTGTTTTCCAGACTCAGATTGGAGTGGAATCCCAGGAGCCAGTAGTACTTTCGTAGGAGGGATTGACATGATCTCATTTTTTCTCTCACGTGTTCCCTCCAATTTAATTTGGAGTCGAGGTATATACATACCGGGCCGAGTTCACCATAGGAATGATCTGATTGCCCATCACTGTAGGTTCGTAGATGTGTGGCCGAAGGGTGAAGTCAATTCGGACTGATTTTTGTTCGTTCAGTATAATTTTCCACCGCTTGGACCATGCTGCAATTTTGTCTACCGAGTCTTGCAATTGATTGACTGCTGCACTGTACTGCTGATGGGCGGAGAGCGGAGCCGTATCGTCGGCGAACATGGCCACCGTGACGTTTAGCAGGGTTAGCAGGTCGGCCGTGTACAGGAGATAGAAGATGGAGCCGAGTGTACTGCCTTGAGGGACTCCGTCTTTGATATCACAGGTGACCGAGACGGCGAAGTTGTGCTGATCCATAAATTTACGATTCTTCGGGTATGACTGGATGACTGCACAGTACGCGCTAGGCAGGAGCTGTTTCAACTTACTGTTTAGACCGTCTTGCCAGACTCGGTCAAAGGCCTGGCTGACGTCCAGAAAGACCGCTGGACAAAACAGCTTGTCCTCCAGCGCCTGGTCGATGACCTCAGTTACTCGGTGAACTTGATCTATAGTCGCGTGTTTTCTGCGAAACTCGAACTGCAGATCAGGTATCAGATTGCCATGCTCAACTATTTTTGCTAGCCTGCTTAGAAATAATTATGCAGTCTGTCCAATCAGTGAGGGTTATTAGTTCTGTGCTCTTATTGGTTGTCTGTGATTAGGCAGTCTGTCCAATCCATGGGCGTTATGTTACTAGTTGGAATAAGTTATCGCTTTGGAAGTTAGTTGTTGTGTTTATTAGGTTGTTTTGTTTTGTTTTTGCCTTCATTATTTCTAATCACAGACAACCAATAGGAGCACACGACTAAACAGGTTCACTATACGGTACTACTCTCGATCATGACTACAGGACCACAAGAGACAAGTCTCATTTAGGGTACTCCACTGATGATGGCATAACAGCCGAAAGCGCCCTGGACTGAAGAAGAAGAAAAAGTGAATTGGCACACCGTACAAATGGAATATTACCAAATTCACTCACACTCTGAAATGGACACTACGATGACATAAATATAATGACTTTTTCGAGTTTTGGTTGAAATATCATAACTTATCATGACTTTCATGACAATTTTTGGAAATCATGACTTTTCAGGCCAGTAGACACCCTGACTGTATCAAGTATTCAGACATTGCTCGCTTTGCGAAGTTCATGTACACAGCACAATTAACACAATCTTGCAAGCGATGCCACACGGCTCGAGCTATCTAATTCAAAATGACGGCATAACCGAGCCTATGGCATATACAGAAAAACACCGGAAGGACAAAAGAAAATGCACCCGTTCAACCGATCCTTAATTATTATTAGGGCTCTGTTACTCTACTGGCTTCATAAATTCGCGTATAATGTAAGTTCAGCCTGTGGAGCCTCGTCCCGAGAACTGCTGCATCAATTCATCAGATGCAAACTTTGCGGACTGCACGCCGCCGTTCTCGGTAATCGCATAATTCAGCAAACCGCACTTTTCCTCCCTTACTCGTCTCTGCTCGCCATCCGAGCACGCGAAAACTTTTCGTTCGTTTCAATGTAGCGGCGTGAATAGAGTAAATATCGCGAAACTCGGTTTATTAATTAATAATCCGTCAGTAATACAATTAATAATACAGTTTTAATTATATTTAAAGTATACGCTAACACGACGCCGGGGAGGGGGCGACCGATCGATATACGAAACGATGACGGGTCCTCGTTCGGACGAAAAATTAATGAACCGTATATTCGGTTGGCGCGCCGCCTTCCCTCGAACAGAAGTCCGTATAATTAAAGTGGGATCAGGAAAGGCCGACTTAAAAACCTCTTTCGGGTTAGAATAAATGTGGCTTTGATCGGTTTGGCCGTTTACTCGGGATTTACAAAAAAAAAAAAAAAAAAAAAAATCAAGCTGCTAATTAACTTGGAAGAAAGAGCGGGGAGTGACTAGAGCGGCACCAGAAAAAGCTGCGTTCTGTTGCGCCGAATCGATCTCGAGTTTGACAAAAGCTGATGCGAACTTACTGCTGATTAAAAGCTGAAAGTTGACGCGAGATGAATAAACGTTATACTTGACGAACGAGAAGTTCGAACCTTGCCGGAGCGGAAAGAAAGTTTTCGTCGAATTTGGGCGCGAATAATCGAGATTGGAGAAGCTGTGTTCTCCACATTTTGTGTACACAGCAAAGTTAGCGACAAATGAGACTCGCTCAGCTTTTTAAATTCGAACCTGTAATTACAGACGCTAAGATAAAGCTGTTGGCTTCCCGAAAAGCAATCACCGCTTCGAATTAATTAACGTTTTTGTTAGCTCTTTCGTTCGCTTTTCTATATGTTTAACAACGCTGCGAGGACTAATCGTTTGGAAAAAAAGGATTTATTTGTAATCAGTCGGCGACGCACGTTTGAGCATTCGTCGACACCCATCCAGATTGGTCAGCGTGACGTGATTTTCAAACAAAAAATTCAGTGACCCATCGATACTTTTTGAAGTGAAAGAAGTAATATCTACTGTATACGAAGTAGCCGATCTTTCAACTACGGCAATGTATAGAATACAGGCGAAATAACCCCTTCCCTTATCTATACAAAAAACTACTTTCTTTATTTTTATTTTTTCATTCTTCTCTACTTTGTTTTTTCAAACATCCCTTCTCAGTAGAGCATCCAGGCCCTTTTCTTTATTGCGTCTTATTCGTACCTCCAAATCACTTCCGAATCAAAAGGGCCTAATCTGTCGATTTCAATTTTCAAAATGCAGCCATTATTTGAGTTTCTGATCAACTTATTGAAATGGCGTTTCTGCATAAAACGATCAAACAGTTCATCAGGTCAAGGCGATTTAGAGGCCAATCCAAAATATCTAATTTTGCTACAAAAAGAAAAGAAGATTCCACATTACGGGTACTACTGACAAAATTCAAATTGATCAACAAGATATAAATGAAAAACATTGAAAGCAGCATTAAATATAGTGTTTCATTCCATGTAGCATGAAGTCACCTTTTCAATGATACAAACATCTTACTTCTGAGAAAAATTGGATTTGCCTCCAAATCGCACTGACCCGAGTTTCGCTTCTATCATTTCCTATTTAGTGCACCTTCATATCTAATCAGCATGCTTAGAAGATATGAGATGAATACAATGGTGGGTTTGGGCCCATTTCGTCGACCTGTTCGAAGGAATGATAATCAGATCTGAAAAGTTGCCTATCGCTTATTTCATAGGCGATTTTTGATGTCAACATACTATATCATGTTCACAGTATGAAGAATCATTGCAGAAGTACTTCATTCGTTCGGAGTTGCATGCTGTATCCGCTATTTTCCAGCAATCTCAACACTTCAAACAAGTTCTTCCTGAAACTACATGAATGTTTTCCAACAGTTCAACTGCAAGAAGATTTTAAAAAAAACTCATAAAGTAAGTGTCTGGACGAGGGCGCTCATTCGGTTGCGAATTTTGTCTAGTTTTAGGATCTGCAGCTTCGAAACTCCATACGGACAAAATGAGTCCTTTCGATTTGGTAGCACTCATTCAAATCCAACGCAGGAAGCTCGCACCCTACCAGGTGAAGGAGATTTATAGACACCTAAAAACAAAAGTCGAACAAGCGAAGACGATGACCAAAATATGGTTCAAAAATAAATATAAATACAGGACGACAAAGAGAAAAATGTTAGGGTACTGCACTGAAGACGGCACAACAGCCAAAAGCGCTCTGGACTACAGAAAGAAGAAATTGTGAATTGACATACCCTACGTACAGAATTTACTAAGTTCACTCACACTCCAACATGGACATTCATATTATATCATGTTCACAGTATGGAGGATCATTGCAGAAGTACTTCATTCGTTCGGAGTTACATGCTCTCAGCTATTTTTCGGTATTTTTTCTTATCCAACACTTCAAACACGTTCTTCCTGAAACTACATAAATGTCTTCCACCAGTTCAACTTCAAGAAGATACAAAAAATCTCGCAAAAGTAAATATCTCGACGGGGGCGCTCATTCGGCAGCGAATTCTATCTAGCTTGAGGATCTGGTTTCAACTCCATACAGACAAAATGAAATGAATCCTTCCGATTTGGGAGCACTCATTCAAAACCAACGCTGCTCAAGACTATTCAATACTGTTCAAGACTTTTTAAAACTTGTTTTAGACTCGCCACAACGGTTCCAGATATATTCATAACTCGCCAAGACCCACAGAGACATGGTTAAGACTCCATCAGAATTCTTCCAAATTTGGTCAGATGCACCGATGACTTTTCTAGACTTGTTTATAATACCCGGCCTCATGAGGACTGCTTCAGAGGGTCTAATGAATTTGAAGATTAAAAATATCGGACTTTCATTGGGCTCTTTTCGGGTATTTTCTGTTTTACCACGACCACAAAAAGAAGGGACCACGCAGAGTATGCTTGAGTACTTCGGAGATACTGACAAGAAGACCTAAAAAGTTAGGTTGGGATTTCTGATTCCAAGAATTGACCCTTTCTTAAATAATGCATGATTCCTTATTTTTCAATTTTTATTGAACCTATTATTGGAATTTATTAAAATTACTAAACTTTTATTGGACTTATTGGCCCGGTAGACACCCAGTGCTTAAGATTCGTAAGGATCTTTGAGAGTCGTTTCTAGACTCGGTGTTTTTCTTCATCATTCATTTGGGACTCCTCTGGGCATGTTTAGGACTCTTTTAAGCCCTATCAGATTTGTTTTGAGAATACATACATATCGTCCGGATACGTTTATGACTCGGGAAGACACTTTCAGACCATTTTAAAATTCTTCAAGACTTTTTTCAGGGTGTCTACCAAATACAAATTGAATAAACCCACTAAACGAGAAAAAAACAACGAAAATCCGGATTTTTCCTAAAATTTTCGGATATTATCCAGAAATTTGGACATTTTTTGTCCAAGGATGAAAAATACGGATATTTACTGGAAAATCCGGACACCTGGCAGCACTGATACGAGTGCGTTGATGTGCGGGTGGAATAGTATGTGCGTATTCACAGTACACAAGCGCACGTGCGCGAAGCAATTTCTTTCTATGGCCAACAGTTTCTTCAACGTGGGCTGCCATTCCTTCAGCGTGGTCCTAATCATTTTGAGCCCCCTCTATCTCCTCTCCTAGGAAGTATGCGGTCGGTTTAACCTCATAAATATGTTCTATTATATATGCATTAATGATTTTCGTAAAGAAGAAAAAAAAAGTAATAATGTTGAAAAAACAAACAAACATGAATTATCAAAGTTTTGGTAGAATGACCCAGTGCTCCTCTGGCCACTAATACGAAACTCGAAAGGGTAGTTTCTGGGGTCGGAGGGGCCACTTTGGCATGCGTGCATCGCCATGCTTCCCAGCAGACATAATACTCCTTAGTGCTAGGCGGAAATAAACTGAGACTGGCGAAGACTTTCCCACAATGCAGTAAATCCATTTTTTCTACTACTTGATCAGAAAGGTAATGTTTACGTTGGTGTTTTACGGACGACAAGAAGCGCCTATCATTCATACATCGAATGCCAACAATACCTGCATGTAAAGTAAACGTTCCTCAATGTAAAGCGTTTTTACATGAAAAAATTGCTAGCCAGTAATTTCGTATCAGGGAATCGAACCCGCGTCCATTGAAACATTTTACTGAATTGTAGTGATCGTCTCTAACCACTCGGCCACGGAGCGAATTATGAAATAGTAACTTAAGAACGCATTTAAATATTCACGACGTAGCACAGCTGCTACCGTTTGTTGTTAACCATTGTTACGTTTTTGCTGACCACTACCTGTGTATGCTATTTGTGCACGTAAACAACCTGAAAACAAGACTGTGATACTGTACTTCACAGAAATTAACTGAGCGAATTAAATTTTTGAATTAATTACGCACATAAAAATCACATGTCTATAATTTAAATAAATAAATAAATAAATAAAATACAGACCATGTTAGCGAAAAACATTGCCGCTTCTGATCAAGTAATATAAAAAATATCTTCCACAACAAGAGCCAAAAGTGAGTTTACATGACTCGGGAATTGCTCACTCGCTACACTCGTTTGTAAACTTTCCCTCGCCATGTAAACACTTACTTTTGACTCTTGGTGTGTAATATACCATTTTCTCAAGTTCTTTCATAATCGGGTGATCAAATCCTCAACTCATCAATATCACTTTGAGTAAGTGTAATAAAAGCACTTCTTCGTGCTATTAAAGTATTTGCTGATGCAAAAGTTCGCTTACAAAATGCAGTAGGTTTTTTTTTTTTAAATCGGGTGATGGAACCCCGACATAATTTTCCTTCATTTTATCACAATATTTGCTAATGAAGAAGTTCATTTATAAAATGCAGTAAATCCATTCGTGGTGTGTTCCAATTTCGTCCACTTTGTAAGAGTTTTCTTCAGCTTTTATATATTTTTATGAACATGCTAATTATGAAAATTAAATTTTCAGCTCACATCTGCTAAAGCTGAGGCCTGCTTTCGTAGAAAATCGGAGGAAAGAAATTTAAACGTTATATCTGCCAACAGTTTTCTGTATTTTGTGAACAGTTCAGGAATATAAATTTACTGTTAAAAGTTATATCTGCCAACAGTTTCTTGTATTTCCTGAACAGTTTAGAAATATGAACTTACTGCATTTTGAAAAAAACGTCTCATATACAATGACACCTAGAAACTCTTCAGAACTGATGAAAATGCTCTTCAAAGTTAACAGATAAAAGATCCTTCACGTGTTAATGGAAGGAGAATGTGAAGTTCCATTTCTCAGTATGTGGAGGGTCTTTATAAGAAACAAAACCAACAGACTGACGGGCGCTGAAATATTATTCCACCAATATTGTGAATTACATGGGGAGCGGGCAGCGAAGGTGATCTTGACTTTCGAATCCTAGGTTCTGATTCGTCACTCCATTTTTAACCGCAGAAAACAACCTCGGAAATTATGTTTCTAGTAAGCAATGAACATTTCCAGCTGTCTTTCTGACTGAGATGCTGTCATTAACGTAATTTTCCGAATCCTGTCGTCTCAGGAGCTTTCCAGTCGTTCTAATCGACAGTGCATCCCTAGACGATGTCAGTTTTTAGTGGAGCAGTCTGAAAACTTGTATTCGAGTAGCTTGATGATTTCGGTGCTAATTCACTTTCTAAATCCACGTTTTCTGAATTCTACTCGTACAATGTTCTCGCAATCCACGCTTTACCCTTCGATTCTTTCAACAGTTTACGAAGTTAGAACTTTCCAGTTGTGTATAGCATATTTTGAAAATTCTTGTACAACAAGTGTACGAACTTCGGATATTGTATTGCATCTCAAACGCCAATGTCCAGAAAACAGTACACGCACAAAAAATTTTCTCGAACATCCGGACCACAATTCGGCACCGGATAGTCTCGATACCTTCTCACGTTCCAGTGGCCAGATTAATTCGTTCGACGAATACGACGGCGACTAATTAGCTCGGATCGAGATAGGATTTCGTTAGTGCACGGATCCTTCCTTTTCGGTCCGGATATTAAAATGTGGCACGAGATACAGAATCGAACAGAGCAGCACCGGTGCAGTGTTGACATACCGTTAACATACCGTTAATAGCTGATGATATTACAAAATCGAATGTACATAACTTATTCTATATTATACTACCGTACATAATAATATAGGAAACCGTTTCCAGTCTAGACTAAAAGCGACAATGGACGTTTCGAGGCGTGGGTTAATATCCGTTTCGTGAGCGAGCTGCTCGCCCAGATTGTTATAGTCCGTCTCCTCTGTCCGTGAATTATATCGGCGCTCGGTCAGGACGTGATACCATAAATAGATTCGTTATTATGGCTAAAGTGGCGAATAGAGGAGCTTCTTTGTTGTCGAAGCTGCACTCAGGTAAGAAAAGTGTATACTTTTAAATGAGATCATCAGTCTATTTACACCGCCTTCTCATAATGATGCTGACACGAAAACGTCGCTCGTTTCTCGTGTGTGATACAAGGCGACCTAAAAATAATGAGCCACTCTGATTACAGTCAACTTTACGGGGTGTGCCAGTTTAGGAGGATAAGCTGGAAGGATGTTACAGGACTCCTTGAGAGGAAGAAAAACTCCGGACACGATACCATTAGCCTCAGAACGGTATCAAAATCTTAACTTCTCAATTCACGTCACTAGGATTTCGTTCAAATTCCACGATTCAAATTTTCTCTCTCATATAGTCCCTTCAATCTGAGAATAGGCAATAAAATAGTTACGTAAATTCCAGATGAAAAATGTCTTTAATACAACTGACGTCTAATTTAAAAAAAAAAAAAAAATCACTTTTTTCCAACTTTAGAGTCGTATAGCCCCTTCAATTTTAATAATATTTCATATATTATGTATATTCGGGTGGTCCTTGTGAGGAAAAAATTAAAAGTTAAAAATGTGCACACCAAGGTTAATTTTATGAGAAATAAGAATAAATTTCTGCAGTTTGAAAAAAAAAATCGCAAAGGTTAACCCGTCCTGCAAGGGAATAGAAATTTTTGTGATAAATAATAGGAGAAGGTTCGGAGGGTTGAGACAGGCCGATGTTTCAAGGAATGAAAACGCGCATCTGGCAACACTGATACAGTACCTCATACTAACATCATACTACAAACATTAATTTCCATTGTACTGATTCGTAGCTGTAGAATTGATACGGTGGTTTTTTGAGTGGTCGTTCTGTTAGATTTTTCGATTTTAAATTTTTGATTACAGTTGTAAGGGTTACAATAAGAACAAGCAAGTAAATTTTGATTATTCTCCAATCTATTAACTTTACGTAGTGGCAGTATTGTAAAAACGATGAGACTTAACCGAGGTGCGATTATTGCTAGTTTCCCCCTCTATCCAGACGCAGGCCCAATCGGGGTAATTCCAGGATAGGGGGTGCGGTGTCCCGGGGCCAGGGCTGAATCTAGGAGGTGGCGAGATGGGCGCCCGCCAAGAGCGCAGCTACCGGGGGGGGGGGCAAAATCGGCCATGAAAAATATTTATTTTTTTTTAGATTAGTGCATTTTGCTAATGACAAAAATTCCACGTTATTGAAATGTTATTCCAGATTTCTAAAAGTTACTGTACGTAAGTGGTGTGTGATTATGTCCGTAAAATTTTCTGGGAAGGACCCACGAATCCCTCGGTGTGGAAGCGCGCAAATTTCAAGTCTCGCCAAGGGCGCGGCCATGCCTAGATACGACCCTGATCGGGACCAATTCGGAGTGCGTGTACCGCCATACCCCCCCACTATCATCCCAATCTATTAAGAAAATGTGTCCGAAGTTTCAAGGCTCTGGAGTCACTCTTCAAGATTTTATCCACGTTTTTCAAAAAAGCATCCGGTCTGGCTTTAGATAAAACGTTATTGAAAACCTTTGCGATGTCCTGAAATCGATTTAGTTAAAGTATGAGGCCAATTTGAACACTGAACTTATTTAATTGGGTAGATGTACACAGTACTGTTTCAAAAATTTGGAATACAAAAAATATCCCCCTCTACGACCTCCCAAACTTATCTCCACCTTCCCCAAAGAATCGTCTTAAGAAACACGTGAAAGTACACAGAATTACTCGTAAACGGCAAAACAAAGAGATTACAGAGTGTTCTCAAATTTCCTTCTTTGAATAATATACTAAATTTAAATATAAATTGAACAACCTAAATTTTCTTCAATAAAAGTGATTTTCTTCATTTCTTTTTTTTAAACCTGTCTTAACCCTCCATATATGATGTGTCTTATGCATCCTCACATATTTTGGTTGGGAATGCACGACACAAAATTTTTCGATAGCCTATAACTTTTTTACTAATAAGTTGAAAATATTCGTTTATATGATGCCTGTCGAATGATCTCAATCAGATGTTCTTAGCTAAATTAGGGGATCCTGCCGGAAACATAAAAAGAACAATCCTTCCAAAAAATTTCCCCTACTGATTTTTTCATTTTGACCTCTGCTGAAGCCAATGATTGTTATCCACCAAAAAATTCTTCAATTCTTCATCTGGTAACTGTTTTAGCTGCTGAATCCAATTTTGAGGCGATTTTGAACTTATCCCCTTACCGTAGCGCTTCACAGGGGAGCTAATTTCAAGTAATGATCATTTAAACTTACGTATAAGTTTGCAAAACACATAAGGCTTTTGGATTGCTGAATTCAAATCTGAGGTTTTTCCAAACTTACCCCCTTATTTAGAGGTTCCACAAGGAGCTTACAGTGCAACGAAAACTTCAACGTATATTGCACTCCGAAAATGGGGAATTTTAAGTAGCTAAATTCGAATTCGAGGTTGTTTTGCACGTATCCTCTCATCTATGGGCGGGGACCAGTATAGAGTATTGAGTATTTCAACGTACAAAATACTCGTATGTTGCAAATAATCTTTTTAAGCTTGTTCTTTCATGTCAGTTCCACAGCGTGCTAATGGCAGAAACTAGTT
This sequence comes from Acanthococcus lagerstroemiae, assembly GCA_031841125.1. Taxonomy (NCBI): domain Eukaryota; kingdom Metazoa; phylum Arthropoda; class Insecta; order Hemiptera; family Eriococcidae; genus Acanthococcus; species Acanthococcus lagerstroemiae. The sequence continues at coordinate 35,741,070 of CM063113.1, read as the reverse complement.
GAGAGTAAGGGTTACTTTGGTTAGTATTTAAGTTTTCAATGTTGTTATCCTAGGTACTTATCTTTGTGCTTTTTAAAATGCCTAGGACTCTCATGAACCAGTACAAAAAATACAAGTACTCGTAGTGTTCAAATAATTTGATATTCCGTGTTAAAACCAAAAAACTGACTTTATTCATCCGTAAATAGCTTACGTATAAATTATTTGAATATTCATATCTATATCGTCCCTCCGGCCACTGATGCGATACTCGAAAGGGTAGTTTCCAGGCCGAAGGTGCGGTGTCACAGGGGCCACTTTGGCATGCGAGCATCGCCATACGTCCCACCACATCATATCTAAATCGTACATGTTAAGCTTTTCCGAAGCGGAGAGGTGAAATAGGACCCATGCCAGCCTCAAAATGTCCCTCTGATCACAGATGCGATACTCGAAAAGGCAGTTTCCGGGACCAGGGGTGCGGTGTCTGGGGAGCCACTCTGGCAGGCATTGCCATTTATTTTATTTTATTTTACATGCTTTGACCCAAGGTAAATGGGCGGTACCTCAGTCGACGTCACCACCTTCGATCGCCCATTTTTGGGCATAAGCTTCTGTCGGGTTCTGCCACCTTTCCCAGTCCCCCGCTATGGTGGACCAGGATGGACCAAAATTTTCCTTTATTTCACCACCCCATCTCGTAACTGGCCTCCCCTTTCCCCTTTTACCCTCATGTGGAACCCAGGTAGTCAGAATTTTTCTCCATTTTGACCCAGATTCCCGCACAATGTGTCCTACATATTTGAGTTTGAGTTTTTTCACAACTTCGCCAACACTTTTCATTTTTGTTTTTTCTTTTATACTTTGAATCCGAACATGGTATTTTTGTTTGATTTTTAGAATACGCCTCAACATAGTGTTTTGGGTAACCTGAATCTTTTGCATTTGCTTTTTGGTTGTAGCCCATGTCTGAGCTCCATATGTCAAGACTGGAAGAACCGTACTTTCAAGGACTCTGACCTTCGTGTTTAATTTCATATTGCTTTTCAAAATTTTTTGTTGTAACCAAAATGCTTTCCAGGCATTTGCTCTTCGAATTTTTAGTTCTTTTTCCGTTTTATTGTCGGAAGAGAGGGTTTGTCCTAAGTACTTATATTCTAGCACTATTTCGATAATTTTGTCATCAATTTTGATTTCTTCCTAGTTTTTCACATTTGTCATAATTTTAGTTTTGGATTGATTTATAGTTAGACCCATTTTTTCACTCTCTCTCCTCAAGTCTTCTGCCATTGCTATCAGTTCCTCACCACTTTTAGCAATGACGGCGATATCATCCGCAAACCTGAGATTATTCAAGTATTTGAAGTTGAATAAATTTTGTCCTCTCATTTTGATTTTAATCCCCTTATTTTTCCAGTTGATTTTACGAAAAACTTGCTCTAGGACAGTATTCAAAATATTTGGTGAAAGTGGATCACCCTGTTTAACGCCTCTCTTCACTTGGAAAGGTTCTCCCTCTTTGTCTAATTTGATTTGAGCAAAAGAATAGGCCAGTGAATGCGATGGCAACTCGAGTAGGACTTTTACAGTAGCAAGGTTATTCTCCAGAAACTGAAAATATTAAGGTGGCATTTCTTTTTTTGTTAGACTTTTTTTCATGATACTTAGTTTATATGTAGTAGAGAATATTCAACAAGTTTACAGAGCAAGAGCATCAAAATTAGGGGAAGGGAATGACTTATGTCTACGACGACAGATATCTTGCCCACGACGAAAGCACTGATATCTACGATTATGGACAAACAGCTTCAATAATTTCTTTTTCATGAAATGTTTGATAATTCTGCTACCACATGCACCAATGACCACAATCTGACAACTGGATCGTATTCGAGGATCCAAACTGTACCAGACTGCTACCTGTTGTGCTGAAAAATGCATCAGGTACATATTTCTACACCAGTCAAGACTGACCGCGATAACGGACTGAAAATCCTGGTAACAGAATTTTACGCCATCCCTTCTGGAAATGTGAAGTGATGGCTGACTGCAAAATGAACTTCTTAGCATATACATCCAATCTTTCTGAATAATAATACCACTTTTTAGGGGGAAAACTGGAACAAAAATTTTTAAAATATACTCGTATTACAGGATTTACAGATACTGAGACTAGATGGCAACATTCACGACGATGGACACCAGATGACTTTTCTATTCAAAACTTGGTAATGAATTATTCTGTCTGATAAAATGGGATTGGCGGAATTTGTTTCGGATGTTATTGTGTAACCAACCTCGAAAAATTAAAGGTTAGGGTTTCAAATTTGCTGGTAACATAATATTCTCAGTTTCTAGAGAATGACCCAGTATAATGACACTATACAACAGATGATGGAGACGCGGCCTAAAAAACCCTATATAACTATTTGCAACCTTATGAAAGTTGAAATTATCATTACTTGAAATTGACCCCCATGGGGAGCTGGAGGGCGAGAAAACAGGTAAAAATAATCTCACAACGGGATTCAGCAGCCAAAATAGTCCCCAGATGAAGACTAAAAGGGTCGATAACAATCGGCTCCCGCAGAGGTCGAAACGAAAAAATCAAAAACCAATACCATTAACCATAAGAATGCCAATTCCATTGTGGCACGAATTAATCCCTCAAATTTTTTTCAAATTTTATAGAAAATTTTTCCATTTTTATTGGCATTACCTTAGAGGGAAACATTTTGAAATTCAAAAGTTACAAATCAGGAACCACCCTATTTATATACTTGACTTTTTAAATTCTCCAGCATCCTTCTGGTTGGTCCTCTTAGACTAGGACACCTTGTACATTAGAGAGAAGTACCTGAGGATGCGAGCGGCAATGAAAGCCCATCTCGGCTGTTCTGATTCTGAAGCTTTTCCTTCATTCGCTGATGGATGGTCAGTCATTTCGTTGTCTGTGAAATGGAGTTACACAAGGTCGTATGTAGGTACTTTTATCGACCATTTTTTCGACCCCAGGATTAGAGGTGAAGAAAGGCGAACTTTTCTTTTTACGACACTGCACCAGCGAAACGGATCATAAACGTAAGCCTGGCAACGATACTCGTGTCTGGAGAGCTTTTAACATTTCCCTTTCGACGTTTAAAATTAAAACCACACCTTGCGTACGACGAGGACCGGTGAAGCGCACCACATTAACTGCTCGGGTTTTTGATTCGCGCCCAAACTCTCGAAAGCGTAATTGAAAACGGCAGCCTGAGACCTTCGAGTGTAGCAGGTAAGTCTACATTTTACAAAACGGTATTTATTTATGTTGTTCGGGGCTACAAATGCGAGAAAATGAAGAAAGAATCGGCGCCGAGCTGTTCTTTCAGCTCTGTGTAAGCGTACAACTCTTTTACAGCAGATTATTTATTGCACTCCGTCTTTGTACAGAGTTGATTCTCAAAAATGATGCTGAATTTGAATACGTACCGCGTAACATATTGTAACGAATGCTCCCAAATATTCAAGAGAAATGAAGATATAGTAACATAAACGAGCGATAAGGAGGTTCGCTGACAATGCCAGAGTACATAAAGGTCGCTGACTGTCACCGTGGTATCTAATTTTGAATGAGATAATTATTTGGGAATTCAAAGCGATTCTGAAAACTGCGTTTAGTTGCGCGAAATAAACGCAGTTATTCCGCTAAAATTTAGGGTTATAATATTTCTTTCTTTCTCAATTTCTTGCAATACCCTTTACTTCTTTGCAGGAAAACATTAGTAAAGTACTCATTGGCCGCTTCACTTTTTAAACCTAGTTTTTTCTCAGAATTTTGTTCAAAGGGGTCCGCCAATTACCCAATACCCATAAAAAACAGCTATCTACCTCTTCGACTTGACTATCAGAAAGGAGCGAACACGTCCACTTTTAGTGTCCATTTTGGAGTGTGAGTGAACTTGGTTGTATTCCTTTTGTAAGGTGTGCCAATTCACTTTTCCATCTTCTGTATTCCAGAGCGCTTTCGGCTGTTATGCCATCATCAGTACGGTACTACCCTCGACTATAACTACAGGACCACAAGGGACAAGTCGCATTTAGGGTACTCCACTGATGATGGCATAACAGCCGAAAGCGCTCCGGAATACAGAAGAAGGAAAAGTGAATTGGCACACCCTACAAAAGGAACGTCCACTTTTTTTTTCAGGTTTCTTTCGGATACTCCGTACATTGGGTGAATACTAGCATACGTGTGAAAATGACATTTTTGGGTTTCAAGGGTACTAGTTCGGTACTTTAACTTCTTTCAAGAATGAAAAGAATCAATTAATTAGTGCAGTGGCGAACCTAGAGGAGGGTCGAGAGGGTCTGGATCCCATTTGCAATTGACTTCATCAAATAGTGATTTTTCTAATTTGAGCACCCACTGTAGCAGCCCACTTCTGCACGAGTTATTGGTCAAGTATCACTTCACCTTCGAGCATACATAAATCCGAGATGAACAACACCTTTAAAAAATAAAAAAAATAAAAATGAATTATTGTACTACATACTTACACCTACCCAAAAGTGTCCAAATAAAATGACCACTAGTGCGCTAGATTACAAATTGAAACTGATCATTCATTCTTCCGACAGTCGGAAATTTAGATTTCCACCAGCCCTCCTCTACTCTCAGACAGCTTTCTCAACTACCCAGAGCCAAACTTCCGAGTTAATTCGGCGTGGATTACACGAGAAACAATCAATGCCGGTATATAAGTACATATTTACCAAACGGAGCGAGATTTCGTTCGTTTTAATTTCATCAGCTCCTTAAAAGTATTTTAAAGAATATTGTTTGCTCGGAACCATGCCCCGCCATCCGGAAAACGAAATCATTTCACTTTAAATAAGCTTCTTGCTGGAAAAACTTCTTCTTCAGTTTAGTTTAATTAAAATCCGCTTTACCCCGCGTCGATATTCTCGTCTCATTTGGTTTTTGTTTCGTTCTCTACCTTTCGACTCTCGCACACACGCACACGCACTCCAGATGAGAAAAATTGTTTCCCAATTTTGTAAACGTCGCGAAAGGATCGCATTTTAATTAAGTTTTACCGTCTCGAATTTTACATCGTATGTTTACTCGCAGCAAACTCGTTCGTATTTCACACACACCGACATTCCAATCGAAAAATACTTCGAAATGAGAGAAATAAAAAAACTACCTAATCGCCATTGTTCGTTGTTGCCTTGGGAATTGTACGAATTAAACCCCGGAAGCTAACTTGGATTTGGGAACTCGTTCGAATTTGGTGATTATCAAATGGCGACGAATATATAATTTTCAATAAGTTAATTTTCGCGACACCGGACGGCCGCAAATTGCTTTCGGGTCCTTTAGGGCGGAACCCAGTCGAAGGGCAAAGGTTGCTCGTATCACGTGGCAAATTCCCACGTCGCTGAAAGAATATCGGAAAAGCCTTTCCTCGGCTCTCACTCGGCGTTAAGCCACCAAAAATTCCATTCCTTATTCTTTTTTGTGTTTACCGTGATGCGCACGTGTGTCTGTCTCTTTTTCTTGCCCACGCTCTCTTTTTCTTTCTTTCGCAACCACATTTTTTCATCGCGTATTCCTATTCATCGCGCGATACCGGATAACGTTTCGGGAGAGCCGAGGGATCACTGGGGGGGGGGGAGACAAGCTCCGAAATAATTAACCGGGTGTGGAATAGACTCCTGGCTCGGAGCGGCGCGGCCGTAAAATATTACAAAAATGCGTCAAAATGTCGACGACACGTGTATGAAAGCAATTTACTTCATTCCTTTCGAACCCCTTTTTGATTGGAGGTCAGTAAACCGAATGACTGACATTGAATAAAAGCTCCAATCTGTCGAACCGACGTTTTGAGGCGGAGAGAGTGCGACAGAGGCGCAGCAAGCCAAAGCGGAAAAAAGAGAAAAAAAAACGAATGAGGGTATTTCTTTTGATACTGTTCGCTGATAAAATAATAGCGCTATAGCCTTCACGAAAAACTGTACCCGTCATAGCTGGCGAGGGCAATGCATTTATAGCGACCCTGTACCAAACCCCACATTATCCTCATTTAGCGGATTTTTTCTTTGAAATGTCAACAACTTCCGCTGAGCGGGGGGAGCGGGTGAGTGGTTTCGGACGTGTCCGAATATACGATAAAAACATGTAATTATTTCGAGTGATTCGTTTTAATGCGTGCCGAAATAAAGAGAATGAAGAATCAAATCCAAAAGTGACGATGGCATGGATGCGATCTAATCAAGAATATCGCATAACTGCGCGGAAACTTGAAAGAAGTACAATACTGAACAATAACATTGTTTTAAAAAACATATTCACTAGAGAGTACAAAATATTCTCGGGTGTTATCCCATCATTAGTGTTTCAATTACGAGGACTTAAGGGTGAATGTGTTACACACTGTACGGCTCAGGTAAAGGAACGGTAAGCTGTCACAGGGTGTCCATTCTTGTTCGGAAATGATTTGCCCTGACTTTTCCAGGTTTTCCAGGCCAATTTCTCCAGTTTTTCGGACCCTTCAAATACAAATTACGCATGCAAGAGGGGGCGGGGTCAATTTTTTTCAAACATCGTGAGCGGCGAATATCGGCAATCACTCCACTAACTTTTTCTTTACTACCGTGTGCTTATGAAGCTGTGGCAAAGGGGGTGTAAAAATTTAATGATGGAAATGAAAACGCGCTCTATGGGGTACAGCGTGGTGCGATGTCAATTAACGACTTCATCCATTTTTTTGTGTGACTTAATGCCGACCGCGAAGAGGGGGGGGGGGTGAAAGAATAAAATTCGAAAATTGGTCTGCAGGGTCGCTGTATACGATTTTAGGGGTAATTTTTGGATCCTGTTCCTCCTGGTGCGACCAATAAGGTAGCAAGAGCGTAGGACAAGAAACGGGTTGACTCGAAATTCACCCTTTATAATTAAAGCCACCGAATAGGGTAAAAATACAGTCTTATTTATTCAAAGTGTTGCTAATAGGAAATAACGCCGTAAAAATTTCTCAACTGAAAAAGCACAGGAACTTAAATTTGGTCCAGATTAAAAATCGGAAGCGATATTCGACATCAGCGACACAAAATCACCCCTCTTTCGATACTTCGTGCGATTTTTCGCCGCAGAAGCTGAATTCGTATTACGATAGTGCTTTGGAAGGGGTCGAATGAAAATTTGAGGCGATATTCGAAATCAGCGACTCAGAGCTTGGTAGGCTATCCTGTCCAAAAAATTGACATTAGAATCTCGTAAAGAATTTAGAACTTGAGGAGAACTAGAGTAACCGGAATTAACCCCTCCATCGTGGAGCATGAATGGTCTGGCGGGAGGGAAAATAACTATTAAAATGAATTCTGTAACCCAGGCGAAAAAGATGCAGCATATCTAACGACAAATGGTATCATTTCCGGCATCTCAGCCCACTTCATTACACCTCCAACTCGATCTTCGAACTTGTGGCTTTGGCCTTCTACATCGACGCTAAGCCCCTCGAAGTAGAAGTTACCACCCCACAAGACGTGGACTTGCTACACGTTCTGATTGCAGTTTTGTTTTTCCGTCGGCGGGACTAGCATCAGTGACGTCGAGTGACTATTTACTAGAAATATGGCTCTAATTACAACAACCGTATAGTTGGTAGCAAAGGTACCGAGAAGAAGTCCCCAATCCAAAAAGGAGTGAGACCAAGATGCCTTCTGTCTCCAAAACTCTCCAACAACTACTCGGAAGAAATAACTCGACACAAAACTTTCCCCAAGGCTGGTTTCAATTTGACCCGAGCCCTGGAACCGCCTCTTCGAGCATTACCTCAGGGACATCGGGGAGTCTCTTAGGGCTGCCTTAGCCCTCTTCTCTTCTTGCAGGGGGTCGGTCTAACACTGTGACATGACCTACATAGGAGAAACAGGCAGAAAATTCACAACCAGAATGAAAAAATACATGAAAAATTACAGCGGCTAAATGATGACAAATCACTGTTTGGAAAACACTGCAATGACCAGGGACATAACAATGACAAATTGACAGAAAAGTATAACATTCTACACATAGAAAACAACGCAAGAAAAAGAAAATTAAAAGAACAACTATAAATAATAAAGGCAAAAACAAAACAACCTATAAACACAACAACTAACTTCCAAAGTGAGAACTTATTCCAACCAATAACATAACCCCCACGGATTGGACGGACTGCACAATTACAGACAACCAATAAGAGCACACAACTAATAACACTCATTGATTGGACAGACTGCATATGAAGGCAACCAATAGGAGAACAAGACTAAACAGGTTTACCATACAGTACTACTCTCGACTATAAGTACAGAACCAGAAGAGACAAGACTCATTTACGGTACTCCACTGATGATGGCATAACAGCCGAAAACGCTCTGGAATACAGAAGAAAAAAAGTGAATTGGCACATCCTACACACGGAATATAAATACAATGTCAACAGAATCAACTAAAAATATAGTCACCGTTTAAACGTCTCACCTACCCCCTTTCCTGTCTCATTTAACTGTCCTATAAAGTTATCAATTAAGCCCGAATTACTTTCAACTTTTTCCAATTTTTCTCAATTTTCGAAATTGTTTTCAAAAATACTTTTTAACCGGCAATCAATCCGTACCTCATTCGTCGAACAAAAAGTTGAAACCAGCACCCTTATTTGAAGTTCACGATTCGAAATTCGGTTGACGGATACTTCTTAGTTTTCCAATAAGGTTCTCCTCGCCACCTCACATCGCGCTTTAGAAAAGAAAAAAATACGGTAAAAACTTTTTCGTGCTTTATGTGTTTCGAACAGAATTCGCACAAATAAAGTAATAATTGTTTTCGAGGTTGAAAAAAAGTTTTCAAAACCACAAGAAAAGGGAAACCATTGCTCGAATCCACTGGGGTGCTTCTTCAGGCCTCGATTAAATGACTGTATTTCGGCAAAGCTCTATGGCTCGATATAAGGAGATTCCAGGGACTCCATCACAATTAGCAGAGTATAATTGAGACCTCGGTTCCCGAAACGCATTCAGTCTATTTCTAACAGAAATACTTCCACTACCTGGATCTCCGTGACGTTTTAGAAACTAACAAAACTCGAAACCGAACATTAGAATTTCGAAATATGTTTTCCTAGAAACTCCGGACAGTGATGGAATAAGCACGTTTTGGAAACTGGATTCTTAATTCAGAAGCTAATTTTTATTCTTTTTCAGATTCCTATCAGAGACGTAATTAGTAAGTTCTTTTTTACGAGGGGGAGGGGCGGCGGACATGGACAGGATAACGTAAACTCAATTACGTATAAAAAATGTCAGTGGAAGCATAAAAATAAGTCCAGACTTTCCACATTTTAAACGGGCATGGAGAGAGATTATCCTCCAATCCTTTCAGTTGCAGCTGATAAAAGTTACTTGGGAAGGCCAACTGAGGAAATATACTGAACTTTCTCATTAAAACATTACATTACAGTAAGAGGCTCGTAGTGGGTGGGGACATGGGGCAAGGGTGGATCTCAACGAGTGATTAAGAAAATAAAAAGGTATTAAGAAGAAAGTGCTCAACCAGTAGCGTAACTAGGATTTTTAACGGGGGGGGGGGCAGAAAGGGCCACGAATTTTTGAAGGGGGCCCAGTTTTAAAAACTTTTGCTTTATTTTATCTAATACTATAAATTTTACAAAATTTTCAAATTCAGCGGGAGGCCAAGATTTTTAGGAGGGTCCTGCCCCCCCCGGCCCCCCTTGGTTACGCGCCTGTGATCAACGAGTCTGAGGTGAATTTGAAATGATAACACTGCAATTTTCCAATAAGACGTTAGCATTGCCAAGACTTTCAGGAACATGGGCTAGGAGTGAATAGAACACGAAAGCTCAGAAGCAAATTCAGCATGGTAGGAGTTTAGGGAGAGGGGCAAAGGGAGTAGAATCAAATTCTTTGTACAATCAAAAGAAAAAACACGAAACTTCAACAATTTCAGAGTTTTTCATCATATTATCATGTTAAAAGCAACCAAAACACAAACTTCTACGACAGGCAAATGTGAACAATTTCTCTGTTTCTTAAAACCTAAAGAGAGTTCTGAATTCCCCCTCCCGTGGATCCGTCACTACGAATGCTCATTTTCAGTTCAGGAACGCGGAACCGAGCACAAAATGGAATAGGCAGCCGGACTGCTTTATAAAAACGACCTTGATTGGAGGAAAGGAATTCACTGGCTTCGAATTACATTTCCTATACAACATTTAATTACCACCGCGATGAAGGAAAATTACGAGCATCAAAGCTGGTCGCAATACGATCAGCGGCACCACTAGCGAGAAAAAGTTTCGAATGAGTTTTAAAACCTTCGAACTCCTTTACGAAAAGCGAGTATCTGTCGACGTTCCGATAATTCGCAAAGAACCTTCGAACCGAGAAATCTTCGCTCACTGCCTCGCACTCGTTCGAGGAAAATAAAACCAACCTTGTTTTCATCTCGAACACTTCCGCACAACACGTACCCCTCGATTTTCCCATTCGAATATTTCAGAACGATATCGCGAATTCGCTGTCTCACCGCGTATTTATTTACGTACGAGTGTGTGCATTCTCATCGAAAACAAAAGCAAGCACACTGGTGGAAACTAAAATATGTTTTAATTTCGTCGAGTGCTCTTGATACGCAGATTCCCTGCGGGTGTGAACTTCTCGGAAACTCGTTCGTTTCAATTTCCCTGACTGTAAACGTACATCACACTCGTGGGTACCAATTCTGAGGTTTCTAGAGTCCTGCCTACGATCATTAACTTATACCAGTCTGGCTACTGATGCGATACTCGAAAGGGTAGTTTCCGGGGCCGGGGGTGCGGTCTCTGGGGAGCCACTTTGGCATGTGTGCTTCGCCCTACATTGTAGGAAGCCAACTAGTACTATACCAGTGGCAAAAAAATCGGAGAATTGAAAAAACTGCCCACATAAATGAAATTCCGTTTGACGACCCCCTTTCGAAGTTCGAATTTGAATGAAATTCTTCTACTTTATAAGAGAGACAAGTGCTTTTGTCCGAACTTGGCTCCTCAATGGCTATATGAAATGTACGTGCTTTTGTCCGAATTTGGCTCCTCAATGGCTAGATCTCACTGAAGAATAGGAAGTTTTTACATACAAATTCTGGAAAATGTATTTTAAAAGCTGTAATAAAGCTTTTAAGTTGCATGAGTGTCTGAGCGTGAGTGCACTATTCCGTGTATAAAAACGCGAAAAGTGCAGCCATCGTGAGACAATGACCTGCAGTGTAAATGTTGTCAACATGCCGGTATAACAACCACCGAATTGTTTACAGAAAGTTAATTGCTTTTGCTGCCCGACTGCGATAGAATTCGCATATTCGAACTTCGCTAGAAGCGCTGTAATCGCTGGACGAAAAGATGGATGTGTAACTTATCAGTTACATGCATAATATTTAATATAACTTTGGGTGTATTTTGCCAAGATTTTGCTTTATACGTTACTATTAGGTGAAACAAAAAATTTTACAACTAAAAATGGAGATGATAAATGAAACTAAATAATTGGCATCCCAGTCGATGTCGATGATATTTTTGATTTCATTGGGCAATCAGGTGAATTTTATGACACGAATGTAATTCCAATTCACTAAATTCATGAAACGAGCAGAAAATATCGAAAAATCGACAAAACCTCTCAATACTGTGGTGACCGAGCTGCGCTCTTTCCGAATGGCCAAGGTATTGATATCGAATAATTCGATAGATATGCAAACGAGTTTCTTTCTCTCACTTCTCCGAACACGTTAATTCCTGTTTAGATGAGTGACGCCAAAAAAATCGAGGACGTGAGAGAGAGAGAGAGAGAGAAAATATAAGAGATCATTAGCGTAGCCAAAGAAAGCCCCCTTCGACATTTTGTGAAATAGGGGTTTTCTAACTTTGGCACGCCCTTTAACACCCCCGCCCCTTTCGGTCAAGACCGAACCCTTTCCTCGAACCCTAAACTGGCTATGTCACTGTGAGGGATGTAATTCTTTCGTTTTATTTTTGTTATTTCAGTAGAGTAAGTTGGAAGAGGGGTCAGAGTCAGGAAACAAAATAAATTTTATAGTTCGTCAACTCTTGGCTTGACTCAGTGGCGTAGCCAGGGGAGATTAGGGGGATGAATCCCCCCTCCTTGAGAGGAGAATTTTTTACATGCTGGCAATATCAGAGTGAATGCGCGAAATGAGATTTAAATTCATATGCATAACATACTGATACGTCAATGTAAAAATATACAGTTTATAGTAGGTGTACCCCGTTTGCTGATCTCCTCTCTTGAAAAAATTCTGGCTACGCCACTGGCTTGACTAAATGTTTTAACCATGAGACTTTGTAGACATTCAAAGTTTTGAACATTTCATGTTCGGTATTAATTAAAAGTAGTAAGGAATGTATTATTCATACAAAAAGAAAAGATACTGAATATGAAAAGCTTCAAATAAGTATATTATTAATAAGAAAGGAAGAAAAAAGTTTAAAAAACTGCTGTAGTGAACCAATAAAGGTTTTCTCTTCTTCACTTGCAGAGTCGTCATTTTCTTCACTACTATAGTCTGATTCGTCACTTTCGCAGTCTTCTTCGTATCCATTTTCACCTGTAGCTTCTTCATCATTGCTGATGGGATCTTGTGTTTCAGAGCTTTTTTCCTCAGCTGAAGCAGTTCCAGCTACCTCCTCTGTGACTTCTTTCTCAGCTCAGGTAGGTACTTTCTTAGGGAATGTCAAGTAACTGTAATACTTCTTTTGGCAATACCTCATGTTTCATTGTTTACTGAGTAACGTAGATATACGTGGGTCTGAAGATGCCATTAACCTGAATTAGAAAAATCATTGTTACGTGAAAGAAAGAGAATATTTCATTCAAAAATTCAACTCATTTCAATGTTTTGAACTTCGGTTTTTAAAATAGGGGGCTGTTATTGGCCAATGTAGTAAGCGGAAAGTAGTGAATGCGAGTAAAACTACCACTACTAAAAGAGAAATGTGTGAAAAGTTTTTTGTAAGCATTATCGAACAACTTTTTGTACATCAACACTTATAAAAATAAAACATTATGAAGACAGTTCGGGGATGGGGTGAGGTTATTACCCCGGACCCCTTGTCGATACTCCGTAGCAATAAGTGAACACCGGTTAGAGTTGAACTTCGTATATTGAAATTAGGTTAAGCATCGTAGCGTCATCTATCCTATACAGAGTGTCGTAAAGCATCGTGCGTCGTAGACCGAACTCATATTGCGAGAGAGTGCGGGCACCGACTTCATCGTGACTCAGACTAGACTGTAAGGTTAGGCAGACAGTGTTACCAGACCTTAGAGCATAGCCATCTCAACACATTGTAAAAGCACTTACTTTGAATGCTCACATCTCACTTTATAACAATAAATTCAGAACTCAAAAGCAAATTCATGTTTAAAACCAGGATTTAAAACGGTATCAAAAAATATGAAGGAACATGTTTTTCCAGAACCGTTATAAGTCCATTTTTTGCGTTTTTGTGATAAGGATAGTTTCTGATAGTACTTTTCGCGAGGAATACGATGGTAACGCTGGTTTCTCCCGATCTTCGCTCTTCCTATTCGAAAAAAGCATTTCAAAATGAATCCCCAATATGAAAGGACGTTATAAGTCCCCATCGTCTTGTACGATATTCGCGTTTTCAGCGGCAACTTTGTTTTACCTCTCCTGAAAAATCGTGAATTTGGACTTATAACACTCTTGAAGAAGCATGTTCAAAAGTTGTCAATACACAAGAAACCGGATGCCTTGGGCAATGCTGAAAACGATCCAATATCGTCTCTTCGGTTTGTTAACATTCATTTTTCGGAATTCGCCCTAAATTTTTTTGAAGCCCACTACGCGTTGTGGTTTCGCGAATAAGCCTCCTAATGTGAACTCTTACGCCCATTCTCAAGTTTCTCTTCTACACTGCGGATTCACTACAGCGAACCCTACTAAAAAACCGTTCAAACAATAGTCTACGCGCAATGGCTTTCTCTCGATTACATTTCCCAAAAAGCAATTTATTGTATCTTCTCAATTCGCTAGAGCGGCTACTTCCCAAGAAATAAACGAAATCGTAATTTTAATCCCCCTCCTCACCGCCGTTGAGTGACGGATCTTCGTAGTAATAGAGCGGGCTTTCCAAAATCGCCGACTACGAAATAGAAACGACCGCCGCCGATTACGACGGCACATTTTTCGTTCGGGTGTCTTTGCGAAAAAACGAAAATACGAACAAGATAACTGTATTCAACAACTAAAGTCATTAACTTCCCATTAGACGCGGCGCGAAGAACAGGCCCTTATGACGGTAAATAGGGTGTTGAACTCGGGCGGCGGCCTCTGTGCACTCGCCTGCTTCGCTACTTTGTCCTCCTCCCGCCGGTCGCTGTACCGCCGCCTGATGCGTTACGTGTACAGCCTTTACGCTTTTGCTCAAAAAGAGAAAGGAACAGAATATGAGAGAGAAAGAGGAGGTGAACTTTTGCTGTACACATAGTTACACGTTACAAAAAAGTGAATCAGAAAATGCCGGTGGAAAACGTGGAACCCGCCCGCTGTGCCGCAGTAACGACTACGCCATTTGCGTCACCGACGACGATTTCGCCGCGTCGAACGGAAAGGAACTTCGGCCCAGCTCCAGCCGAACTCCAGCCAGAGGGCGAGGAAAGCACTGGAAAGCACTGAAATGAGCGAGTACAAGGTTGACTGGAATTATTGTAGACTACCTTGTTCCGCTTTTATCGCCCGACCGCGCGCGGTTTTTTATCGTCGCACGTCGGGAAAATCTAATCGAAGGCTGGCGAAAACGGCTAATAGCGTTGCCAGTTGAGATAACGCGTTCTTACTTCTTAGTGCGGCGATGAAAACTTGACTGAAAATGTTCTGGCAGGAATAAAGGAACGTATTTTACAGGGTTTTCCCTAATACCGTCCCATTTCACGTTTCACTTTACTATTATTGTTATGATTACTATCATTATTATTGTTTTCTGTACGTCAAAAGCAAACCGCAGCATGCGTGACGGATTCGGTCAGAATTTATAATTTTTACCCCCCCCCCCCAACACTTTAATTATTTTTGTGTTCTTACGCTCGTAATAATTAACTTTCTCGGACGCCACGAGTTGCAAGTTATCAAAATGGTGACAAATTAATTCGACGCCTTGCAAAACCCTCAGAATGATGATGCATCTCCTCATAAATACACTCCACAGTGAACCTGCTCCCAGCCTCCTCAGGTACTCCTATTTGACGGTTAGGATCAAAACGGTACAAAAAATTAGTTTAGTGACTCTCAAAATCCATGCATCTACTCGCATATATCATCAGCAGTAAACTCCCTCCCTCCCCGCCTTCTCGAGTTTCACACTTCACAAGTTGGAGTTTAAAGATTGCCAAAAACGAGCTTATGGCCTTTCAACCCTCAGAAATGAATACCTACAAAGCATCTGCTCATTCATATCATCAGCAGTAAACTCACTTCTCACCTCCTCAAATTTCACAATTTGCAAGTTAGGGACGAAATAATACCAAAATTGAGCTCACCGGCCTTCAAAATATAAGAACTGACACCTTTATTGCGTTTATTGATATTTTCAGTTTTCAGCTCTGATCCACAAATGCCTCAGTTAGTTTATTGGGATCAAATTGTTATCAAAAATTCAAATCTGTAAAACAACTACACTGAATTTTATTAAAATTTTGAATCCTTCCCTCCTGCACGAGCCACAATTTTGAACACCAATGTCCAAATTGAATTCTACGACCGTGGAACCCTCACAAAGGCGTGTTTGATTCGATGATACGAACTAATGAATGTCTGAAAAAGTCGAGTATCAAAGTCATGACGCAGGGCGACCACTTGGTCATTTTTTTCATTTCAAGTCATCTAAGGTCATTTTTGGTCATTTTCTCCCTATTTGTCATTCTTGGGGAAGTTGGTCCTTCAAATTCTTAAAATTCTGCTGATTACGAAGAAAATTATTTCTTCCTTTATTTTGTGCTTCAAATATTTCTTTTCCTATACATTTTATTAAAACTTTAATCTTATTATTTTTTGTTTTTTGATTTCGAATTTATTATTTTGATTCCTTTATTTTTAAATAATTTAATAAACTTTCTTTACATTCGATATCGGTTTGATTTAATATGAAAAATTTTTTTTTGAATTTATTAATTTTAATTACTATTTATTATTTAATTTTATTAGTTTGAAAATTTTTAGGTTTAATTTAATTTAATTAAGATTTTTAAAATTAATTAAAGTATTTAAAGAGTTGTTCATTGTAAATAAAACTGAAATTCAATTTTTCAGCAGATTGCAGTTAAAACTTCCAACGCAACTCTAGCTAGTCAGTCGTATCTGAGAAAGACAATGACTGAATAATAAAACCAAAGTGTACGGATATAATCGGCAAAGCGAGAAGAAAATCGAATGTTGTGTTGTTGGTCTTTATTTATTTCCGCCTCTTAAATTCAAGTTTATGCGGTGGGGTGGGGAGGGTGGAAATACATGACGACGAATAGTATATAAAGAGATAAGCACAAAAAAGAAGGAAAAATTACAAATGATCACCAATTCTGGTCATTTTGTTTCACATTTAATTATTTTTCCATTTTTCCCCCTGAAATTTTGAATGGCCACGCTGCCATTACGGACATGGATAAGATACAAAAAAAAAAAAACCATTCAACGCAGGGTTCTTCAGAATGGCTGAGGGGAGGAGAAAATTAAGGATAAGTAGAGGGGAAAGTAGAGGAACAGACCCGATGGAATGAGTAACCTTGCTACTCCCAGGCCTTCGTGAAATTGGGAAGATGTCGCAAATTTAACGGTTTCAGCCATACGGTCTGTATGCGTGATAGTTAGGGTGGTCCCACGTTACAAAAATAACATGGAAAAAATTGAACAACTCCAGAAAAATCATTTTCGACGTACTTTACCCTATGACCTGTAATTTTGAGGTTTTGCCACCTCAGTGGAGCCTTCAAAATGGGTGTTTGAACAAAGAAAATTTCATAAATGGATGTAGCATTTCGGAAATCCATTTAGACAATCTTTTTCATGCTTTTATTCGACTTTTGTGGTCTGTAATAATGTACTTTCAAATTCAACAGAAATCCTTTACTTTTATTTGAATTTTCCTAAAAATTCTCGATGAATATTTCATATTTTCACTAATGAGAACGATTTTTTATGATCAAACGAATTTTTCACCAAACTCGATCTTTTGGAAGCGTCAAAGAAAAATTGCCGATTTATTTACAGGGAATTATGTTAAACGTGAACCCCGGGACCTCTAAAAATTCTTCGATTAAAAAAATGTTGGCTAGCGAGTTTTTAGACGAAAAGGAACGCGTTTAGCTACTGGTAGTAAAACATTCTTCAAGAATAGCGAAATTTTGGATCAACCTAAGATTAGTGTAAGGGCAGGTAATTTTTAAACTCCCTTCTCTCTTGGTAACGTTTCTGGATTACTTACGAAGAAATGTCAAAGGATCTCTCTTCAGTGAAAGTGAGGAACATTTTTGATTCGAAATATTTTGCGAATAAATCAGTGTTCATCGATTCACCCTGAAATTCTCGAATTTGGGGAAATTTTTTACTTCCTGGAAAGACGAAGTCGCCCTTGGATTCTCTGAATCACTGATTTTGAATATTTCATCGGATTTGTTTTCGACCACGGTTTGTGCCCCAAATTCTGAATTTCACTCTGAAAATGAGGTAACTAGAATTCACTCGAAAAATCGAGTAAAGTTGCTAATCTCGAAAATTACACACTTGATTTTTAATCCGAGCGTGATTTGGTTTCCAAAATTCAAAATTGACTCTTGAAATGGATAAAATGTATTCTATGTTCTCAAAAAATCGAATTAGTATCGAAATAGGGAATTTTTGCTTCACTGATTCTGACTTTCTTTAAATTTTTCTTGACTTAGATTTGAGCTCCATAGTTTTAATTCCATAATTTACGTGATTTACAAAAGTCGGCTAAGTATCAAAACTGATTTCTTTGAGTAGCATATTTCGAAAAACCTCGTCTACTTTTTAATCGACATTTTTCTGCTGTCTAAAAATCTAACACGAGAGCCGACGATACACAAACATAGAGTAATTTTTCAAAATTAGGCGAATCATAAAGATTACGGATTTCGATGACCGCTGGATAGAAATTTTCTGTCAGAGTCCTTTAAGTGTTCTACGTTTCAAATTTGAAATTAAAAAATTCTGATTTTTCATTTTTATTGTCACCGAAATCCAGATTGATAAAAGAAAGGGAATTTTAGAATCTGGGTTCTAATAAATCTGATGAAATTTTATAGCTCGGCATTCTATAATTATAAGTTTAGAGTAAAATTGTTTTGGACTTGATTTTTCAAGATGTATCTATCGAAGTTTTTAGCTCAAATTTGGAATGAACCTGAAAATCCAATCTAGAAATATTTTTTGGTTCACTTTTAAAAGTTTGAATTTTGACATTTTCCGGTCTTTTGAAGCTGTTCTTAAAGTGATACTAAAATTTTATTTCGAATTAATTCTAAAATTCAATTCAGGCAAATATTTTCTCCATTGTATAGGACATTTTTATCCATTGAAAAGCCAGATATAAAATAAAGAAAGACATCAATATTTCAAAATCTTATTCGGAATCAGAGCAAAAAATACATTAGTCCAATGGTGTCAGAATGATACAACTAAGTCTTACTTGAGAGTGTAAATGTAGTTTTAGCGTGAGAAATGCCCTCATCTGAATAATAAAACCCAGATTCTGAATATTCATACAAAATTAGCCCAGAAAATGTGTACGTATTTCTGTTTCTTACCGACAAGTGGCCACTTTGATATCTCAATTTGAACTTTTTACCACTTCGGAAAAAGCTCTACTTTAGTAGCTCACAGTTGTAGGTGTGGGCTGTTTCCAGGAATAAGGATTGACTCGTTCGACTCGTTACGTTTCTAATTAATGGGTAACACAACTAATGCCAATTTGAAATGTTGGACTAGGCCACGTGGGGGAAAAGCTGTTTGATCGATGTCGTTTCAATTTCCCATTTCGCTGAGTTCTGCAAAACAGAACAACTGCGTATTATTCCCTGAGACCTCTCAGTACAAGCTGCCGGCAACATGAGTTGTAATTCGTAATTTCTAGTTTCATTACCAATGTAAAAATGATGGACACTTGACGAAAACATATATTCTACACTTTCGTATTCGCTCGAAAAATTTTCGATATCATTCACAAGATACTAGAAACGCAAACTTGAGAAACCAGAAGGGATTCCTTCATAGTATCATGTATGCAGAGAAATCCTCAGAAACACCAAAAGGCGATATCTTATTCCACAGGGATGCCCATTTGTGGAAGACGAGTGTAAACTAGTCTGAGATTTTTCTCGATTCTGCGCTACAATTCGAACCCTCCTATTTTGCACACATTGAGAACATTCGTGAATCACAATCTCGAGCGATGCACACAGTTTTTACATTCGACAAAATTGGATAGAAGACTCCTAGTGGCAGTATAATGAACTAGTAGCACAAAAGTATACTCAGTGAAAAGTACGAACGTATTCATAGAACTTACATACCTACGAGAAAAAGGTGTATGCTGTACTTATGTATACAGGAACAAAAAGTATATAAAATGTATACTTATTGTTACTTCTGCACACAGTACTTCTTTCTCGTTACCCCAGAATAATATGGGAATATTTTTAATCGCAAACGAAACTAGGTCACTGTGTAATATTTTCGCGATTGTGTTTTTGCACTGCTTTTAAACGCCGAGAAAACGAATACATTTGCTGACACAGCTCGTCAACCCTTTTCAGCTATTGTTTGCGCTGCAGCCGGTATCGTCAATTTCTTCTTTGTGTACCCTCTCCAATTGTCGATGTAATTTCGAGAAACTGTAATTTCGCAGATAGACGTACAGAAATCGACGATCTGGCGAAGCACGGAAATAATTTTCCGGAGAAAATACCCATTTTCTGGCCAGGAAATGCGAAAATTCTCCGAAATAATTCATTACAATATTCGGTGATGTCGATATTGCAGCACTTCGCTTTGCTACGGCATTTCAGAGTAAACCGCAACATGATTCTGTTCTAGGTTTTATTCTCAGAACCAGATTGGAATGAATTTGAACCGCCCATCTAATTTTGTCATAAGTTTCCATTATTTATCCAAGTCCCGTGGATAGTCCAGACATTAAGCAAGTTTTCGTAGCTACATATTTTGGTAATTGCTCTGTTTAGGTATTCCTACCCCTAGTTATCGCCTTCCGTAGATATCTCGAATACAATTTCCCCCATCGTTTTAAAACTCAACCGGATCAACGAAGACGACTTAATTGCCTCTACATTGCCCATACTCGTATTATGGCAAAAATGAAGAAAATTACAGAAATAATAGAAAGAGTTCAAATCACAGAGTTTATAGACACGAGGGATGAAAGTAGAAGGAATGAAGGGGTAGGAAAAGATGAGAAAAACACAAAAGAATTTGTAATAATATAAATTAAATAACAGAATTAATAGAATTGGTTGGAAGCTAAGAAATGACTACAGCCAAAAAAATACTACAAATGAATTAGCAAGCAGAATGGATATACATGGATAAGGCACAGGCATGGAAGAAGGGACAGAATTGAAGGACATGATGAATTGATCCAAATAAGTGACAGAAATAGAAGAAATAGTAAAACTGCTGAAAATTTCAGACGCCTATTATCAATAATATGAGAGAAGAATGTCAAATTATAAGTATACGAGTAAAATTGATATGAAGAGTAAATAAGACATATTCCTCAGAGCAGGTTGAAATGAAAAGAAATAGATTTTTTGTCACATACACACACGCGCGCTGGACGCAACTCACGTCATGCAAGAGGACTTTTACTTCTTGCATGTTCAAAATTCTAAAACGAGTTCACACGTTCACTGTAGAATGCTGAAATAAAACAAACTGAAAATGAAAAAGAGCATTCAATCCTCGTGAATTCAACCAACATTAAGTCCTTTCTAATTGTCATACATTTTATCACCCTCTGATCTGCGATCTTCCATTCTCAAACAAGGAGGTATGAAAATAAACGAGACTTCACGAATTCGTCTCCCCATCTCGTCATTGGTCTGCCACGCGATCTTTTTCTCTCGTACGGCGTCCAAGCCTCTACTTTTCTTTCTCATCTCTCTTCCTCCTGTCTTAAAATATGCCCCGCGTACTTCCATTTCAGTTTCTTCACAAAGTATCCTATGTCTGTCATACTAGATTTTTTCCTTAAAATTTGGTTGCTAATTTCGTCTCTTCTCCTAATGCCAAAAATGCTTCTTCCCATAGCTCTCAGCGTTCTCTGAAGCTTCTGCGTACCACCTTTTGTTAGGGCCCAGGTCTGGGCCTTGTACGAGAGAACCGGCCGCGTGCAGCTTTCCCATATTTTTGTCTTTAATTTGTTGTTAAACTTTCCTTTAAACATTGACTTTAGTGCCCAGTACTTTTGCCACCCTTTTTTAACCCTAATATTTAATTATTTTTCCCTCCGGTTTTTGAAGGACAATGTTTGTCCCAAATATACTACTTCTTCCTCCCATTTCACTTCAGATCCTCCAATTTTTACCGGTCTTTTTTTGTCATTCGCCAAAATGAAGGATTTTTCCCAGTTTATCTCCAAACCTGCTTCTTTGCTTTTTATCCATAGTTCCTCATCCATTTTTTCCAGTTCATCGATCGATTCAGCTATGATAACCACGTCGTCCGCATATCTGAGGTTGCTCAGGTATTCGCCATTGATTTTTAACCCTTTTTGTTCCCATTCGAGTTCCCTGAACATTTCTTCGATCGCACAGTTAAATAGATTTGGGGAGAGAGGGTCTCCTTGCCGTACACCTTTTTCTATTTTAAATATGCTTCGGAGCCTTCATATAGCTTTCTGATTAGCCTGATAAATTTTGGGTTCACCCCCTGCTTTGCCATTGCGACCAAGTTTTAATAGTCGAAATAAAATTTGTTCGACTCTATTTACTCAAAAATCAATCACTTTTTAAAAGCACTTTTCAACCATGTTAAGAATCGGACTTGGACATTCTGGATTCCTGCATAAAGCGTAATTTCAAAAAGCGAATAGATGAAATATTAGATTGAGCATTTGCCTGATGGATCTGGATTGGCGGCTTTGGTGTTGACAGGATAGGTTTTTCTTCTCTTTTTTTTTGGGGAGGGAGGGGAGGGGGGGTCGTGATTGTAGAAATTTTGCTGGGTCGTTCACTGCTGCCTCTTCATTCCTTTTCTTCCTATTTCCTTTTTTTCCCTTCATCATTGCTATTATGATGATATTATGATTGTTATTATAGCTTACGATCATCTTCCCAGCCACTGTTACTGGCTCTTTCGGGGCGTAGTGGCGGGGGAAGGGGATATATATCTAAATAAATAATAAAAGCTCCACAAAAACCACAGAACTAAACTCTTTCGCAGAAACAATAAGACACGAAAAAAACACAATTTGAGTGCGTCCATTTCAAAACATGCTAAGTGCAAAATCACTGTTATGAGATATCAGCGTTCAAAACTTTAGGATGCTCTTCCGTAAAGCGAAATTAGTGTACAGTGCTCGTTGATATGTATTCTAAAAATAGCCATTCTCCTGATTTGAATTATAGAAAAAGAAATCGAGTTTGTGGCGCCGAAGACAAAAAATTTGTACGATAAAGCTGAACACACTTAGCATGTTTCGATTTGGATAACTTCGTCGGTAGCAATTCTTTGGAATAAACTCGAAATAGGTAACCGACGAAATACAACATTGCTCACTTAAATATTGTCGAAATACAGGATTTCACTTACGACATTTCCGAACTTCTTTGAAGCCCGGTTTCTTCGTTTTTTTTGCCATTTATTTTCAACATCAATAATGAATAAATTAATATTGAGTAAATCGCACAATATTAATAATGCTGAACCGGCCGAACATTCAGTGCAATTCACAGGTGAAGACGAAGTTGATAAGAAACAATATTTGTGCGGACAAAATATTCCTGGAATCAGCCATGAATGCTATTTCTTTTTCTTTAAATGCCCGGTTTGAGGCAACACTGCTAGTTACAGACAAGCGATAAAGACCAGCGCATGCTTCGAGACTTGAAGCTGCCATTCCCCTCATTTACCTCGAAACATGCTGAGTGCACTTAGCATGTTTTGAAATGGACGCTCTCAATTTTAAACGTGTGGTATCTAAGGGGTGGAGATAAGGAGACGGAAACATTCCGATGGGAAGATATGGCCGTAGGGAAACGGGTCGGGTAATCAAAACCTCTCCTACTGGTTGATGAGATCAAAAAATGCCATTAGTTTTACGTTTTCGCTGATAAAACGATTACTAATGCATAGCAGAGTCAAGGGTCATTTTAATACTCCCCTTCCCATTTAAAACATTTCTGAGATAGCTAATTTTTCTATCCGGCTAATAATCTTTATAATTTTCACAGCAAACGGATATTGAGGGTACATTTAGCCTCCTGAGAGCAGAAACCCCACTGGTATTACTGAAAACTCAGTAAGTCTATTAGGATGACAGTTCAAAGAAACTTGTGAGAAAATCTCGGCCAGAAATTTGATACCACTCAAACTCCAAATTTCCTGGACTGCTAACAGGCGTCAGAGGACTACACTGCACTCGGTGATTGTCATATTATTAGTATCCTTGGCACCCGATTTAGTAGTAAGACACCTATGTGCTAAAGTGGTGTCCACTGTTACAACAAAATTTTTCAAAAGTTTCGGTTGGCTGTTTGCACTGACAGACGCTACAGATTTCATGGAGATCTGCAAGCTTTACTAATTGAGATCGTAGAAGACAACTTGAATGAATAAGCTTGATGAATTACACTCGAGTGACACTGTGCTAGACACATCTGGCTTTGAATTCGGAATGAAAGGAGCGTACACGATATTATATCCGTATGCGTTGTGTTCGTCGTCAATAGGTGTATTTACTGGTGTACGTTCCCACGAGCTGCTGGAAAAGAAACGTCGACTCCGTAGGGCTTGGCATGACATCGGTAATTATAAAATAAAAAGAACCTATGCGACGTCGAGCAACACGGATCCGAATGACACACTAAACGGGTGACAAGACAGACGAGGGCGTGTACCGAGGAAGTTGAACCTATCTACGTGAGATTGATATCGCGCTAATTTTTCAAAAGAGCTTTCCAGCAGACTTGCGAGTGCGAACTGGAAAACCAAAATTACGAATTAACGACGGCGTTATCTTCAGTTTATACAAGGGAGCACTGTTGCCGGCTGCTTTGTGCCTCAGCGTCCCCCTAACATTATCTCGTGCTTCAAGTTTGAAGAGAATCCACCAAAAAAAAAAAATTCTACCAACCAGAAATGGTTTAGGAAGAATCTCAAGTACCAGAATGGACCCTCTCATATACTTTATACCATGCTACCGTGCTACCTTTGAAGTTGATCCCGCAATCATTTGACACGAGTCACACGTACCGTTTCATACTACAGTATTTACTTAATGACAACACTGAAATCTGAAAATCGATCGCAGCGATCTTTTCATCGAAGATCACTTTATTCTCGAAAACAAAGATCAATAAGGTAGGTAATAGGTATTCTGCGAATACTGGTATACATTTCTCATTTCCGTATACTAAATACCGCTTTCTCCCACAAGAAGGGAGCTGAAAGCGAAGAAAAAGTACTAATACCCTGCCATTTCACGACAGTCGAAGTAAATAGAATCACCAACTGTCAACTGTTTCATAATTAACGCACCTCTCGAGGCTCTGTGTCTGTAATTTACTCGCAATAAATGTCAACGCGCCATTGCGATATTAGGGTTACTTTCAAACCATACGCCACCGATCACGTGCTTCAAGTCTAGGGTTGTCTTTTTCTCTGCAAAATCAAACTCCCCTATGAATAAATAAGCAGTATCGTCGAAGCTCCACTCGTCTGTACGCAATAATATGTTTTCATCGTCAAAATTTTTCGACGCGGTTTTCGCAACGCCTCTAGGCTTAAGGGCAACGATGATATTGTCATCTCTTTCGACGTTTCTTGTAGCGCTTTTTTTTTATCCCAAGATGTGCATACATACAGATACACACACACACAAACAAACAAACAAAAAAAAAGTAGATGGAGCAAAAAATGGGACGAGTATCTCGGTTCGTGTGTCTTCCTCGTGCATTCGGTTATGATGTACACACGATACACGGATAAATCGGATAGAGAAAATTGTTGAGTTGGAAAACGTGTTATGTCAGATTAGGTTCGTTAGGAAGGGTGGAATTTCGTTGTTTTCGCTGAAAAACCTGCGACCCGCACGAGAAAGGGTAAATTTTTCCGCTTTCCATTCTTGCGAGAAAAATATCCGGCGATTGGGTTGCGCGAAATTGGCGAATATTATAGTCGGTACCGCTCCGGAAGATACAAAACGAAGGGAGTCAATTCGAAGTCGTATATGTATGACCGTTTGTGGAAGCGTTCTGGAGCTTCCCTTCAAGACTGTACAGTGCGATAAAACCGGCAAATAATAGACAATTTCAAACAACCGAATTCGACATCCGAACAGAGCAACATGGAATGCAGATATAAACTAGCAAAATACGGTTTTATGAGTTGATATGTAACCGATCTGCAATACCGCATCAAAATATGCATTCTTTCACATAGCGAGGCAGATCCCATTACCGAAAAAATCGGCGAGAAAATGGGAAAATGATAGCTGAAAAACAGCAATGCCATTCATCTTATTATCATTTGAGGAGTGCCCTTCCAAAACGCAGTAAGCACATAATTTCAACTAGTTCAGCATGTCCAATAAACAGTAGGTATACAGATCTCAATCTTGATTTTTTCCTCTCCGAGTCTCGACAAAAGCTGCCTCAACATTAACGGATACGACCAAGAAATTTACATTTCAAAATTGAAATATTCGCAAAAATATAAGCTAAAGAAAGTTCTTAAAAACAGGACTTATTGCATTTTGGAATAAATTGGAATACACAGTGAATGGACTTATTGCCTTTTGGAAAGTAGCTTTTTCATTAACAAAAAGATTGCGATAACAGGAAGGAAAAATGACTTTTCTTCTATTTTGCAATTCGACAAAGATAAGTTAGGAAATTCCACCAACCTATTTAAACCAAAAAAAAAAAAAAAAAGCATCGCTACATCCTGAAAATGAGCTTTTTCATTAGAAAATATCGTGATATAGGGTGTCTCCCAAAACCGGAAAATGAAAATCCAGGACTTTCCGGGGACCTATCCAAGACTTTTCTGGCCCGTTGAAATCTAGCGAGTGACATATCCGATCAAAATTTTTCTTGCAATATTTGATTTTCTAATTCATAAAAAAATTACTATTCTTCAGATAGTTCTTTCGGGTTCATTTAAACAAATTTCGGGGTATTCCAGGTTTTCGGGCATTTTTGTGAGATCCGGGACTTTTTCCAGGTTTCGAGAGTTTCCAGGAGCGTTAGACACCCTGTAATAACGTGAAGGAAAATATTTTTTATCATTTGACAAAGAGATATAGATGAGTTGGAAGTTCTACCGCCCAATTACGAAAATGGAATAGGCAGACAGCGTTTCTTACAAACCACCCTTATTTACTACCTATACCACCGGATATTACGAAAGTATTCCGGTTACACTTTTATATTGCATACTTAGAAAGCTGAATGCAAGAAGTCGTGAAGTTGATTTTCTTGCAGTAACGAGCAATGTGTCAACCAGTATCCAAAATAATTTCAGTTAGCGTAGTCTGTCACTTCAAGAAATAGCACTCAGCTCTTCATTTACTGAAACTAGGGAGGAGGTTGGCAAGCCACACCCATCATCGACTCACGAATCTCTCCGATTACGTGCTTGCTCTTATGCTCTTTGTTCGGGGAATATGAAAAAAATAAGTGCGAATGGTCGGAACGTTGAATGCAGAAAAATGGACAGTTGGAGGAAAGAAGAATTAGAAATTCTGGGGAAATTCCAAAAGTGGAGAAAACTAAAAATGTTGAAAAAGTTGCAGAAATCGAAATCGAGAAAGCTAGGAGAACTAGGAAGAGAAGTTTGAAAAGCACGTAAGTTTGGAAGTAGGAAAGTTGAAAAGTGCAGAAGAAGAGTACCTACGTGAAGTCTGGAACTTGGAACAGTTGATATTTTCTTTAATTAAGCCCTTTTCCATTACTTTTTATTTATTTATTTTCAGCTACATTTAGATTAAGGCTAGACCCAAAATACGGCAAAGGCCTCCTCCAGCCTAGCCCATTCTTGTCTCTCTAAGGCTACACGACCAAACTGTTGATGTCCCAACATTTTAGAGAAACCATTCCTCTACCTAGCCCTAGGTTTGCCCCTTTTAGGTTTTCGGAAATGTTCATAAATGGTTTTTCTGCGTGACCATCAATCGACTGTTTTTCTAGCCAAGTGTCCTGCCCAGTTTTACAAATTTTTTCCGATTGTCTGAACTGCATCTGAACTATTTTTTAGTTTTTTCTTTATTGTTTGTATTTATATTTGGTCTTATTTCTCAGTGTTGAGAATCCATCTTTCTATAGAGTTTACTGTAATTTTAATTTTTTGCACTACATTTTTTCTCAAGGTCCATATTCAGACTCAATTTATATGAGTGTGGGCAGGACGCTACTGTTGAAAATTTCACTCTTTTGTTTATCTGAGAATGGTCCTTCAAAAATCGTTCTTAGGCACCAATACTTATTCTACGTTAGGGTGCTCCAGAGTTGTACTTCTCATTCAGTTCGATTTCTAAAAGATATTAGCTGCCATAAATAAATTACTTTCTTCTTTGATTATTTTAATTCCTTTACATTCAATAGACTATTCCTCTATCAAGTTGTCCAGTACTTTTGTTTTATCAAAATTTATTAACATCCCTGCTTCTTCCCCATCAAGTTTACTGGGAGAGTTTAAAAAGGGTCAAGTTGTGACCTGTTCAACTTGGAAAAGTAGGATATGCAGTTGGAAGTTGGTAAGAAGAAATTTTGGAAACATACTGGTAAAACAGGGATTCAGAAAGTTTGGGAAGCAGAGTAATTTGGGAAAGTTAAGAAAAAGGAACCTTGAGCAAGTTGGAAATCGAGTAAGTTGAGAAAATTGGGACGATATCGAAAGTTGAAAGAGTTAGGAAAACAGTCAAAACAATGGGAAGGTATGAATGTTGGGTAAGTTAGGAAAAAAAGAAATGCTAGGAATTATAAGACCGTTGTGAGTTGTGGAGAATTGATAGGTAAAAACATCAAGAATATTGAGAAAGTCAATAATTCATAAAAGCAGAAAGTTGGAAAATTGGGAAGTACAAAAAATTTAAATGTAGAAAATGGGGGAATACAAGAAGTTAGAAAGTAAGGAAGTCACGAATGTTGGAAGTTAAAACTTGAAAAAGCAGAGTTTGAATGTTCGAAAAAGTGGCAATATTGCAAATTTGAAAAATTAGTAAAATGAACAAATGCGGAGAGTAACAAAGTACAAGAAGTAACAAAAGTTAAGAAAGCGTGGAAGTTGGGAAAGGTGAACGTAAGAAAGGCATAGAACCTTGAAAAATATAAAACATTTGCAAAATTAAGGAAATGCATGAAAATTTGCAAATCAGAATACTTGAAAGTGTGGACACATTGAAAAACGGGAAGGTTGATTTGAAGAGTTAGACGGGGGGAACATCAAGAATGTAACAAAGTTAGAATTTGAGGGAAACAGGAAAAGAAAGAAAACTGGAGGGTTGCGATCCTGCATAAGTAAACACAGTTTCTTCTTGATGAAAGAGGGAGCGAAGACCAGATTTCCATCGTACTAAGTAAGACAGCTAATGTTCTGTCCAGAAATTGGAGTGCTAACAACCAAAGTTCTATTTTATTATACAGTAATTTCTGAATTTCCTCCAGAGTTGCGTTGTCGTTCAACAACTGGTGTGACACTGTGGATAACCAACTCTGTCATTTATTACAAAATACATATCAGGAAAATCAACCTCACTATTTTGGTGCAAATTTATTCTTGAACACCTTGCACTCGATGATCTGCGTTATCCGAGTTCATTTCTTGTTTTTCGAACGAAGAAATTTAGTCTTTAAAACCAAAGTGGTGAAAAAATGAGAGAACAAACGACACAAAGTAACGCAGTCGAGTGTAAAAACTGCGGAACACTTCTGAATTTCGATAGAACACTCGACGAAAGATTTCTAGTGTACTAGTCTTGAATAAAGAAGTAAATCTGTCGCTGTTTGAGACTGTATTTCCTTTTCTACTTTCTTCTTTTTTATCGAATTAAAGAAAAAAGAAAGAAGCTTTTTCACTCGCGGAAGTAAACAAGATACCGACCGCTACACCGCTACCGTCTCTTAATTTATACCGTGTAAAAGAGCCCTTTGGGGTCGTAATTTACTTTTAAGCAGATAAAAACAGACGTTAGACCGGGCTTAAAATTTCGAAAGGTTATATATAATAAATGGAAGTAGGCGACCCCCACCCCCACGGCACAATTTACGACGTTAAAGCATTTTCATTCGGGTCTTTTAGTTTTCTTTTTGTCTATATATATTATATATATTTTTCATTCGGAAAATAATTCTTTTCTCGTTTTCCACTTTCGTCTGGCTGGTGTTTTCTGCGACGAGTACCCGTGGCTGAGTTTTTATTATCCCCCTTGGCAGTTTTGCTGCGTCGTCATCATCGCCACCGTCGGCTTCGCGTATAATTTTTTAAGCTTACTGTCGCCCATTTTTTGCCTTGTCGAGAACAGAAAGAGGCGAGACGTGGAAGAGCGAGGAAATCTGATTTATTCGCTCCACGTTTTACCTACCGGAATTTACCAAAATTAATTTTGTAAAAAAAAAAAAAAAAATGAAAAGTTGATTCAGTCGAGATAAAGATTATACCGGAACGTGCGACAGGAGGGCCAGGAGGGAGAGGGGTGGAGAACCGTGGCACTGATGCTGCTACGAATGTTACCGACTGAATATGAGAAAAGATGAAAAAAAATGACCAAGAAATTTTAATTTACTATAGATAGCCTAGGATAATTAATCTGAAGTATTCATCAATCCGAACAGAACTTCCAGTGGATCGAATCGCTCCCTCAGAATTGGATTAAAACCATAAGTTCTTATTAGTTTCAATATTTCCTAGCAGTCCAAAGGGGGAATATCTTGATCCCTTCAAAGACGCTGGCCCTCGTCAGATCAGGATGCACCTCACAAGATTCTCGAAGGGTTTCAGTGAATCTAAAAAATCTTAGAAAATTCTCAACTATCTTAAACAAGTTTCGGAGAAGGTCGCAGAGTGTTAAAAGGGCGCGGACAAGGTCTTGAAGAATCTTAGACAAGTCTGAAACCCCTTACAGCACTTCAAGAAAAGCTGACCTAGTCTTAAATAAGTATTGAAGAGACTTGAGGAGTATTGAAGAGTCTTGAATAGGTTTTTAACATGGCTAAAGGATTTTCAATGAATCTGAAACAGATCTGGAGAAGTCACTAACATATTTTGAAGAGTCCTAATGAGTTTCGAGTAAGTTTAGAAAAGTCTCAAAGGAGTCTCAAATTTCTTCGAATTAACGCAAGGAACAAAACGTTATAATGTTCAAGAGCGAGCAGCTGAAAAGAACCGCCTCAGAGAACAAAATATTGAAGAGAACTAGAAGAAAAAAAGAAATATGGGGCGTTTTAATTATTTGCTTGAAGACGTATTTCAACAGAATTCGAACTCTTCCTTGCGAAGAAAGATAGTAAAAGTAAAAAAGGTCTGAGTGTCAGAATCTAGAATTTAAAGACTTCAAATCCATTCTTGATTGAGGTGTAAACAAAATGTTATAACTAGTATCTTTATTGCTCAAGTAGATATTTGTATTCAGCAACACTTCCGGGAGAGAGCCAGTGTTGCCAAGTGTGGCACATCTACGTTTATATGGCACTTTTGGGGATACTTTTGAAATATGTGGCATTTTTAGTGGCACTTCTTTAATAACTCCAGCGGGAAATAATTATTTCCTATTTCGAAGATAAACAATAAAGATAGTAGACAAAACTAATTCATCGGACACCTTACTCAAAAAAGCTTGTTATGTAGATCGTGCGTAGATGGTGTCACGCATTTTGAATCTCCGACCAAAACGTCGCTCGGATATACTTCTGCAGATCAGAAATAGGGATTCCAAAAATATGATTTTTCATGTTTTTCTCTGTTAAAATAGATAGGGAATAGCCATGTTATTTTTGTGATTCATATAATTTTAAGAAGAATGAGCCACACTTGATCGAGCATATTTTGGATATAAAAACATGTTTTGGCATATTTTCTGCTTTTTTAGACCATATTCAAGAATATTTGGCCAATTTCCACCATGTTTGTGGAATATTTCCAATTTTTCTCAATATTGCACAATTTTTGTCTCCTAAGAAGATAAAACTGCAACAACTGCAACTTTTTTATAAACTAAAAAATTTTTTCCGAAAAGTTTTCTGCCTGTGTAGAACACTGTCAAATTTATTCAGAGTTCGCCTGTGGGAAAGGACTTTGGGGTACGGTTGCCGTAACTAGAACCAGTCCTCTGGTAAGTAGTCAATCAGCTGGCGTATAGTGCTATAGTTCCACTGACAATTGAAACGAAACGGTGTCCAGGGTCTCCTGCGCGTCCACGTCGTACGGGGTGGTAACCACTAGTTCGGTGGACTCAGCCCTGATCTAGGGGGCTAAAGCAGAGACTCCTCACGAGGTGATGGTGAAACGGTGCATGCTCAGATGTCGGATCTGGGTAAGCGTTAAATGCCGTTAAGCGTATACCACCGGAACAACTCGCAGGCCATCATCTCCTCACCCACGACTATGTACCCCAGTCAAGTACGAAGACTGTACTAGGTGAGCAGGCGAGCCTCAAGCGCCTAAAAACTGAACCATCCGACTAAGCGAGCACACCCTAACAGAAAAGCCTGCCGAAGGCAACGGGAAACCACCGCAGTAACCGTCTCTAGTCGTCAAACTAATGAAATGCGTTCTCTGCGGCACAAAAACTCCAAATGTAAAATAGCCCCTCGTTCGGATGTCTGGGTGGGGGCCTCCGCGAGGAATGTAACTCACTGCAAAGATGGAAAACTAACCATAGCTACCTGGAATGTGAGATCGCCATTCAGCCCGGAGAAGTACATATTAGGAGTAAGCGAAGTCAGATGGCCGGAACCGACCGAATAATATTAGATGGGTGTGAAATAATTTATTCAGGAGGTGATAGTTACGAGCACGGAGTCGGTATTTTGATTGCCAAGAAATTGAGCAAAATGATAAAGGAAATAATACCGATATCAAGCAGGGTTATGGTGGTAATTATTAACAACAAACCCAAACCAATTAGCGTTCTGCAAGTCTACGCTCCGACTACCGATCATGAAGACGAAGAAGTGGAAAAGTTCTATGAGGAGGTAGAAGAACTCAGCAAGAAGCTTAGACTAGACGGTCCCGTATTCACAATAGGCGATTTCAATGCAAAAGTAGGAGCAGGAAGAGTGGGAAATAACGGTGAGGCTCACGGGCTAGGACAGAGGAACGCTAGAGGCGAAAGCAAAATCGAATTTGTGGAGAAAATCATTTAGTAATCTGCAACACCATTTTCCAACAGCATCTGCGAAGACTATGTATCCGTGGGTGAGCCCGGGAGGACACTTCAAGAACCAGATAGATTATATCCTGGTCAACTAAAGATCTAAAGATACTTAAATTTAATACTCAACTGTCGGACTTGCCCGTTGGCATTTAGTATTTTTTGTAGGTGACCCCAGCTTGAGACCTCTCCTCTGGTCAACACCTCTTCCAGCTTCTGATAGAGCATGGTACTGACTTTTATAGTCTGGGGAGATTCTAGATATCAAATTCCGATCTTTTGGGTGGTATCTTTCTTTTCCCGTATTGATTTTACAGTAAACTGGACGGTGGTCAGAGTGGAATTTGAAGTTGTTAAGGGTATCGCAGATAAGAATTTTTTTAACGTTAGTGGTGGTGCCAAAATGTAGTCAATTTGTGATTTATATTCCTGGTTCGGGGCTCTCCACGTCCATCTCGTGCCGTTTCTTTTCTTAAAGTAAGTATTAATTATTCCAAAATTTTGTTCTTGACAGAATTGGACTAGCCTGCTGCCCCTACGATTTCTAGTTCCGTAATCATATTTACCTACATATTTTGTTCACCAACGTTTAGAGCTCCTACTGGACTGTTAAAGTCACCTATTATTAGTAAGTAATTTTTCAAATTGTATTTGGTAGTAGATACGACTTCTTCCAATTTTGAGTAAAATGTTTCGCATTCTTGTTCGTCGGATAGTGATGCAGGGCATAGATTTCTGTTATTGTTAATAGTATGTTTCCGAACTTCAGTTTAATCAGAGCTATTCTGTCGGAGATACCTCTAAATTCTATTACTTTGTTTTCTAGACTGTTCTTGATTAGGAACTCTACTCCCCTCTGACCATATTCCGGTCCTATGTAGCAAAAGAGGTTTTCATTTTTTGTTTTAATGAAGGAGTCTCCGCGGCGCCTGACTTTCGCCAGGCCTAAAATGTCCAAGTTCGAGTTTAAAAAAACATTTTCTAGCTCTACTAGACTTTCATGGTGTTTTAGAGTTCTTAAGTTAAGAGTGGCAACTTGTACCGAATTTCGCTTACTTGAAGTAGGCTTAGCAATTTTTGATTGGTATTTTTTGATAGTTACTTCCGGGATTTTTGGGGGATTGTGTTGTTTCGAAATAGAAGAATTCTTTGATGGCCTTAAAGTGTAGGACTTTATGTTTTTGTGTTCTATTGTTTCTGTTTGCAGATTTTTGGGTGGGCTGATGATTGGGGTGTGGTCTGCAAAACACTAGCTGATCGGATTTATCTGGGTTTGGTGATGAGTTCGGCTTACATTCTCATTTTTGCCACTTTGTGTGAATCAAAACTAACAGTCACTAAATAAGTAAGTAGATCAAAGCACCGCTCGTGTGAGCACCAGCTTCAGCACTAAGCTACGCAGAGACCGGGAGCTAAGCCTCCCTAGTTTACTCTCATTTTCCAGGCAAGAAAAAAACAACACTCGTACAAAAATGAGGTATTGATACTACATCAATACGTCTCCCCTCCACCACATAGCAAACCAAAATCAGACGCCGTCAAACAAGTAGACAGCACCAGCTTCAGTATTGAGCTACATAGAGGCCGGGAGCTGAGCCCTCCTAGTTTACTCTCATTTTACCGACATGAATGAGCGGAAACATACACCTAATTTTGGGAATTTACCCCGAGTTTTCCGAATTCGGACTATCGCATTTCGCCACCAAACCTGAGCATTTTCTATACACAGTTACCGATCGCCGATAACGTTCAAAAACAAAGAGTAAACTGCAGCGCAACAAAAAAAAAAGAGGAACTAGTCTAGAAACACGATTGATTGATGATGGTGGCTGTAGTACCCGAGAAGACTTGATATTGCATATCAAGCCGGTGTGTACGAACGATAAAGTCAAAACCATATATCATCGTAAGCTTTCACGTCACGTATCACCGGCACGCTGCCTTTCATATTGTCCCCTCTCGTCTGGTCGTTTGCCGAGGAGAAATGGAGGAAATTCGCTAAATAATGTACTGGTATGCTTTTTGCGTCCAGTTTTACGGGCTTTCTAAGATGGTGGGGGGGGGGGACAGAAGTGTCCGAACATTCTTCGACAGCTGTGGCAAACCCAGCGAAATATTATTGAAAAAGGGCGACGAGTTCATTATAATTAAATCCTCGAGTACGTATTATTATTTTGACCCTATTTCGAAAACTGAAGTAATTGCGGCCGGGATTTTTACAACTGAAAGAGTCAACAGTCAAAATATATTGGAAGGTCTGCGGACGGGACCTACAGACTAAGCTAGAAGTCTCGTTAGCAACAATTTTTCTATTTCCCCCCTCCCTCCCCGGTCTAAAACGACACAATATTCCGCGGTTTTTCGTAGAAAGTAAATTGAATTCCAGCCACAACTACGATACTCGTAATCTCCTTAGTAAATGAACACCATTTTACTAAGCAAGCCAGACCGAGAGAAACAGAAGAAATTGTATTCTATCGAGACACTCGTCTTGCTGGAATTTGATTTTCGGTAGCTGCCGTGCACACGTGCACCACGAAAACTCGTTTTAATAATATCAATAACCGATTCTACCAACACATAGTTCTGTAATAATAAAGCTCGAGCCCCTTCCCCTTCGCCATCCTGAATGCCACAACCATTATAATTTCATACTGAAAAAGCACGAAGCTGCGGAGAATATAATCGTAAAATATTTGTTGACCTGGAAGGCTCGGAGGCGGCTTTGTACTTGGAACAACTCGACACAAAGGTGCTCGAAAAAGTAATTTTTATTTCTAACGTGGATGGATACTCGTTTTCACCGTGGTTCTGAAAATGAAAGCTTCCGTTTTTACGATCTCGTGTGCATTCCCAATCAATATTATACACGGGAGATGATTCGTCACGAGTCACTTTATATGTATATTATGAACGTATAATATCGAAAAGTAGGTTAAACGTGCCTGCATTCCTCTTCACGTCATCCCTGTAGATCTGAAAATGTAGCCGAGAATTATCTTATTGCGCGAGATCCGAATTCGTGAAAATCTTTTGAAAGCTTCTCACCGCTTACCCTTCATTTTCCATTTTACACATTTTATCACATACACATCGATAGCGACAGGATGATATGTTACCTGAAACAAAAAATCATACAGTAACTCGTTAGATTGGGATTGAAACTCTCCAAAGGCTATACAGATTCGTTAAAATTGATTAAATGCCATTTAATAATACTTATGAAACTCATCAAAGCTCGTAAGACTTGTTCAGGCACTGGACATTTTAAAAATTCATTCATAAAGTGCATTACACCTTCGCAGAACTTCCGAATACTCTCTTCAACAATTTAAAATTTGTTAAAACTAATAAAGACTCACTAAAACCTTGCTGGCATCAGGACCGGAGCGAGGCCTATTGGTATGGGGCTGGGATAGGTCGCAAATGCCTACTGAAAATGCGCTTACTCGGTGAAAACATTTTCCATGCAAAAAGGGGGGGGGAATAGCCATTTCTATATTCTGCCGATTAAACTGACGCACAAAATGCCGACTCAATGAAACAAAAATGATTCATCCAGTCAAAAAAGTCAGCATTAACGATTTTCTTGTTTCGCTGACTAAAATGGTCGAATTCGTCGAAAAATGTCGACTCCAAAGAGTCATACTTTCCCTTCCCTCGCTCTGCCCCTGGTTGGCAAAACGAATAAGATTTCTAATAAGATTTCTGCTCAGAACTCTCTCCAAAATTAGAAATACCAGGGTGATGAAAATGAAATTCGAGACGAAAGTCTATTTGAATCGGTTAGAGCCAAAAGGGGTTAAGTCCACTTTTGTCGTTTTTGCTTTTTTCACGGATTATGGGGTACTGAAGCATTGCGAATCTGCTGGAGTGGTTAACATTTCGTGAAACAGCCGGGAAAGTGCTTTTTGGTAACATCACTTTCTGTGAATTTTTTGTAATAAAATTTTTTCAAAAAATGGATTTTCCCCAGAAATTTTTGAAAATGGTGTATTTTAGTGTAAAAAATAGAAATAAATAAAAAATTCCGGCCCACCTCCCGCTCTTTTTACATTTTTATACCTAAAAAGTGCTACTTTCAAGAACGAAATCGCAATTTTCCCATACAGCTTCGGAACCTTTTTTCTTACAAACAGGGATTTTGCTCGATTTAGATGGGGACTAAAATGACCACTTTATGTCTGGCTACAAAAAGGGGGAGCTATTTCAAGCCGTGAAACTGTAAAAAAAAATTGTTCAAAGCCAAAAGGGGTCAAGTCCACAAACTTTGAGCCACCCCAGCTCCGGTCCATCAAAATTGTATTCGACGGGACCGGACTTAAAAGTTGTCTCTTGTGACCCTCTACCACCACTCTGAAGGACGTATTCCACGATTTTCAAATTTTCGAATAAAACACTTTTTTTCGCTTTCTCAAAAGTGCGATTTTGGACTTGACCCCTTTTGGTTCTAACCGATTCATTAATAGATTTTCGAAGCCACTGATTATTATTTTAAGAGCAGTGCTTCGATTCAACTGTGCGAGGCGTCACCAAGGGGAGGAATCCATTAATAGATTTTCGAGGCCACTGAATCATATTTTGAAAGTAGTTCAATTACGTGAAGTGTCACCAACGGGGGTTAAAACCTATCAATAGTCGCCATTTCGAGATGGTATTCAGTTTGTGGGTTCCACAGAGTCGCTAAATTCGATGCTTAAAATAATTTCTGGATCCGACCCCACAGGGGTAACGGAATAAGCGACCTTGAAAACCCATAATTTGAAAACTGGCTCGAATACTACGTTTCGACCCCTTTTGGTGACATCGCAGGCAAAATGAGAACAATACATAAATAGAGAAAAATATAAAATAAAGAAACTGAAAAGCAGAAACATAATTTTAGATCCAAATTTCGCTGCGTGGCCAAACGGTTGAGACATACCCGCTTCGTAATCCATGCGTCTCAGGTTCGAGTCCCACCAACGTCGGAGAGCTAATGATAGTCAAATACCCAGGAACGAAACTATAGCCCCAATAATTTGGCAGTTGGCAACTTTTGAAACTGTTCATTTGAATTTTTCATTCTTTATGAATGATTGTTTATTTGTTTGTTTGTTCATTTATTTATTATTATTATTATTTTCAATTAAAAAATACATCGATTAAACAATCAGTAACTTCTTAATTTTTTGAAAATTTTGTCGGCGAATTTTTAGTTTAAAAAAATATTTGTCGTCAAATTTTTCTTGTCCCCCCCCCCAAAAAAAAAACCACAAAAAACAACAAACTGAAAATCAAGTTTCGTCTCTGCAAATACTCCCGCTAACATCCTAGCGAACACAGCGACTGCAGTATCAATCGAGGTAGAGAGATCGCGCGTCCTGAAACACCGTCATCAGTTCGAAAGAGCAAGACATTACAATCGTAGGGCGAGTTACCACCAGATCAGAAAAATTCGGTACTGTGCGCGTGCCGATCGTGGACAGCTTTCATTCAACGTAGTAAGCGAACTGCGTCTGTAAACTCTTCGGCACAAAGAAGGAAAACACTAACGCAACATTCGCTCTACATAAAACAGTGTCCAGTATTATCGAATGAATCAAAAACTGTGAAGTTATAAAAGTTCAGCTTTCGACGATAGTACATCTAATTCTCCAGCAAATGGCAACTGTAGGATAGCCTGCAGGTCGAATGTTATCGCTCGGCAGGTACTATCGGAGAATGCTCTTTCTTTGACGGCTTCTTTCATAAGCAGCGATGATTTTTCAATGTTTCAACCGTGAGGAAAGTAACAGCGAACTACCTCGACTATAACCCAGCCCGAAAAAGTCGCGCATCCAAAACCGCGATCGCCAACGTCCGGCATTGGATATGGCACCTGAAGAAAAAGATTATAGACCAGCCGGGAAGAAAGTAAGAAGGTTTTAGGCATGCTTGCGTGAGTTTAAAAAAATCTGAAACATGTTGGAGAAATTACCAGTCTTAAGCATATTATCTGCCAGTTCTTTCGACATTTTCAATCAAACCTCGACAAGTTATAAGCAATATTTGACTTGTCTTGAACTTTCAACTCCTTAGACTAAAAATAAAAAATATCGTGAATTCCAAAGAAATTTTGCGTACATTTTTGTATTAAAATGCAACTTCCCAGCACGGCCCCGTATCAAAATTCAGCAATAATTTCTTTTCGTCCCTATCATCTCATGTCAGGAGGTAGTGGCCGGTATGATTTTCACCCAATTGATTAATCCCACTAATAATCTCATTTTCAGATTTAATTTATCCTCGAATAAATAATTTTAGATTTTGACTTCTATTTCCATCATTAATTTTTATATTATTAAACTTAATAATAATATTAATACAAGATGAACTTTATACCCTCCATTATCCATTCAAAATAATATTTCTATAAATTTTATTATTTTTTCATTACATTTAAATGGTGTATCATCAATTTTAAGATCACTAAATTTTATGCAGTTTACAAGGCAGATTAGCCTGAGCAGTTTGCCACTGAATTCATAGTGATTTGTTGCATTAGAGGATTTCCTTCTCTGCGCCGAAGAGTATCTTATGTGCAAAAATCGTTACCAGCCAGGTGTCACACACTGAGCAAACGACCCACAAGTCGCACACAAAGTAGCATCAATTCTTCAGATAAGGGTAGTAAAGTCTTCTTCTAGTATAATGCCATGTTCCTAAGACCTAATGAGGATTGCAGAGCACGCTATCTATTTACCACGACTCGTACTGCGGTCGGTTTTTCACTAGGATATTGCGCGGATAGAGATGAAACCTGTTCAGGAACTTTCCGGCGCTGGGGATCCAACAAAAGGATGTGCCCAATGCGCAAAATCCCGCCAGTTACCCAGGTGACTAAAGGGGAACCAAGGGTAACTGGTGGGTTTCTGGGTAATCTGAGGGTAACTGAGGATAGCAAATGGGTAACTTACCCAGGTAACTAAAAGGGAACCAAGGGTAACTAACAGGTTTCTGAGTAAACTGAGGGTAACTGAGGGTTGAAAATGGGTAACTTTTTCGCGGGAAACTAGGGTAACTAACTGCACATCGGGTGAGGCGGAAAACGAACGGGTTTAATACCATCCGTTCCATCCTAATTACGAGTAAAATAAATTGTAGTCAGAAAATCATAACAAATCAATATAATATTGTGCCTCATAGTGAAAATGCTTGTGAGGTGGAAGACGGGCTTAATACCACTCAAGCATGTAGCAATTCGTTTTACCCTTCTGACCAGTAAGATCAATTCCAGCCCGACAAAACGAACAATTAATTCATATAATCCGGCGTCTCAAAGTGTAAGAATGCTACTATCCTTTATTAAAATCAGCAGCTTCCAGGTCTGATAGTACTTTATATTTCATATTGGAAACAGTTTTCCAACTCCATAAAATTACTTATAGCTACCACCAAATACACCCGTATTTCCTTCCACAGCCGACCGTCGCACTCATCATTCGAAAAACAGTCGCATATGAAGCCGAGGGTAAAAGTTAAAATACTTAGTAACTTTGGAGCAGGAAAAAAAAGCAAAAATACGACGGTGAGTCTGATAAGCCTTCTCACATATTCGGACATAGCGCTTTACAAGTTTGCCGCACCTCGCTGTCCGACGTTTTGACATAAAAGAAGTTCAAACACGAGGAAGGGGAGGAGTGTTGGGGGACGACAAAAAAAAAAGTATTCCACCTCATTCTATTTTCGCTGAACGAATCTGGCAAACAAATTACAACGCGTAGTCCGTTCGAGAATACAGAGGCACACAACTTTTTCCATTTACCCTTTATCGTGTCACCGAACTCAGCTCGTGAGCCTAACATACGCACACGAAAAGTGCCGTATGCGATATGCCCACGAAGCCCAGGGCATATATCATGTACGGTGTCCAGCAATCGGACCTGTGAGCCGAATCTGCGAAACCACAGCTCCAGTTCGATTTTCGAACAATATTTTCTCGTCTAATACCAAGATTGAGGAGTGAAGCGGGATAGTTAAATTGAGAATGAACTCCGATGAAGATAGAAACGAGTCGAGTAGTGCTACAGAGAGAACGAGACAAGCGTGTCGACCTTGCCATGTTTTTATGACGTGTAATAGCAACTTATGGAGCCCGTAACCCGTCAACCAAAAGAAAGAATTTCCAGTTGGATTGGCGACCAATATTATAATTAAGCTATCATTACCAATAATACTGACGTAACGGTTATATCGCATCCTCCATAATACAACAGCCACTACTTAAGGCAAAAAAAAACCAAAAAAAAAACCTGAGGGTAATTAAAGTACGTAACTGAACCACACTACGCCGAACAGCTCAAAAGAAGCATAAGGAAGTGAAAATTCATAAGTTTTAGAAAGCTGACTCGAAATGTATAATCGATTGTCCCTTAGCATTACCAAATTAGCCCATACCTGTAGCACCTGAAAACATTATTCCTGTCTACCACTATTTATTCCATGCCCGACGGCACCATGTACTTGTCGAAATGAAACATTCCGAAAGACATTCATTACAGTTTTTTTATTTCTCAGGATGTATGACAGTGAGATAAATAAAAATGTTCGTTTCAACCACTAAAAAAGTAAAAGCTATAGAAACTTAATAAACAGAATAAAAACAAGCGAGAAATGTCGAGTTAAAACTTTTCTTATAGCATTACACCTTCCGGACCAAACTTTTTATGCTTCTTCACCGATAATTGATACGTGGCATCCTCTCCCTTCATCTCAATACTGAGCGTCGTCCACTTTTCCGGCGATGAGGTCTTTACATGCATTATTTTATTTGTAGATACGAACATATCAACCTCAGTTGACTTTTATTTATGTACAATCCAGTCAATAGAGAAATAAGTCATACAAAGCCAAATTTAGGTACGACTGTTTGGTCAACCGCCTTGGTAAAAGGGAGAAAAGCCACCGTTTCTTCGACCCAGGCATTCGGTATCACAGGGAGTGGTTCCTGGGTCATAACTTGCTTCCTTATCGTTTTTATAAAAAAATAAAGAGTTTCGGAAGAAAATTTACTCTGCACCAGTTTTTCTCTAAAAGCGGTCCTTTAAAATTTTTCAGCAACCCTAGAAACATTGTAAATAGCAGTTGAAAATAACAGGCTTCCAAGGAACAACGCGTGGAATTTTCGATAATTCATCAGTCTCAACGACTTGTGGAAACCTAAGAACGCAAATTACCCGCTGACCAGTTTCCGTACATCGACACCTATCCATCAAAGGGAATTTTTCCGCCCTCTTACCAGGCCGCTGAATCTGGTTAATGGCCGTCGCTCAGAGAGAAACCAGAAAATTAGTACTGCCTGCCCTGCCCAAATTCCCACGCTGTAAAATTCAACATCAGCGCCAAATTTATAATCCTAGAACATTGCTTTTTTCCTTCAACATGTGAGTGCGACATTTTGACTTTTTCGATCTTTAACAGGGCACTATCTATGAAATAGGTTATCATGAAAATTTTAAGGCTAGGTATGGAATCAGCATGATATTTTGATACCGAAACATTGTTTTCTTCCTTCGATGTGTAAATCCAGCATTGCGCCCATTTTACTATTTGAAAAATAATTTTCAAAGTGAAAAAAGCTGTTGTTACAGTTTGAAGGCTATTCAGAATCAGCGCCAAATATTAATGCCAGAACATCGTTTTGACCTCTTTGATCTTCTAAAAGATGAATTTCAGGTTAGAAAAAAGCTTTCATCAAAATTTAAGGCCTGATTTAGAACCAGGGCAAAATTTTGGTTCCAGAACATTGGATTTGTTTTTTCATATTAAATTCTACATACTGCTCTTTTGGACCCTTAAAAGGCCATGTCTGTGGTGAAAAGTTTTCTTCAAAAATTCTAAGGTCAGATACTGAATCAGCGCAAGAATATTTGCTCAATGATATCAAAAGTGAAAAAATGGACTTTACTTTGTGCTCAACGCCATTTACGCGAGAAAAAGGTCTGTAACCAAATGTTTGAAGGTTAGATTCAAAATCTACACGAAAAGTTCGCCTAGAAACGTGATTTTCAGTTGTTTACCAATTTGTAACTCATCTAGAAATAAACCTCAAAAACCACCCAAAATACCCTTTTTGGCCATTTTGAAGGCCTTATATATGGAAACTGTGCATGATTGAGCATTTCTGAGGCCAAATTCGGATTTAGCATGAAAGAGTATATCAGAGTCACGTATTGAAATCTCAGAATGAGGAGAAAGGTCAAAATTTGTTCCATCACGAAATTGCATTAAAAGAGGCATCACACTGGAGGCTATTTAAGAAAGGTGTGTTAACGTTTTTTGAGAGAAAGTCGAAGCTAAATCCCAAAACGGGAAAAAGAGGACTCGACGAACTTTCAAAAAACGTAAGTATTGTTGCCGTCTACACCTTTTTAAGGCAGACAGTAATTTGCTAAGCCCGAAAATATGGCATCATTGCGAGCAGACAAAAAGTTACAAAGAATACCGGCTAATTGCTGACTCGGGATTGAAGAAGGCTTCAGAGGGGGAAAAAATTATAAATAAGAAGTTACACCCCCCGCACCAATCAGTATCCCT
Organism: Acanthococcus lagerstroemiae; assembly: GCA_031841125.1. Classification (NCBI taxonomy): domain Eukaryota; kingdom Metazoa; phylum Arthropoda; class Insecta; order Hemiptera; family Eriococcidae; genus Acanthococcus; species Acanthococcus lagerstroemiae. Next base: position 35,697,856 of record CM063113.1, on the reverse strand, counting down.
GGGTGGGGTCTGGTTGGCCGAGTGGATAGCGCGCTGGTCTCGGAATCCGGAGGTCCCAGGTTCGGGCCCACGTAGCAACTCGCAACATTTTAACCTAGGCCCGGTTTTCGGCAAGATGAGAAGAGGGTTAAGACAGCCCTAACAGCCTCCCCGACGTCTCTGAAGTAATGCACGAAAGGACGGATTCCAGGGCTCGGGTTGAGTTAAAATTAGGGGAAAAAAAGGAATCAGTATTCCTTCTCCTTCTCTTGCATGGCGGATATTGTACTATAACCATCGGACGATGCAGGTTCCTCATCTTACTCATGAAGAAAATTCGCAGGACATTTGGACAAATTTTTACCTCGGATGAAAATGAAAAAATCCACAATACGGCGATGAGGTGAAAAATTTTCTCCCGGTCATAGGATGAATAAACGAGTCTTTGGAGTTTTAGAGTCTTTGAAACTGAAGGAGGTTGACTGTCTATAACAATGAGGAGGGGGGAAGAAGAAACGTGTGCACGTGGACACTGGAAAATTTTGAAATCGTGCAGTCCAAAATGTTCAATGACTCGTGAATTTCGGTTTAGTCCCGATTATTGGCGCCCTGAACTTGTACAAGCAACTACTCGCGGATATCGAAATTTAATTTCTCGGCGAAATTCTCGAGTAAGAAAATTTTCATTTTAGCGTATTCGTGCTCGAAACTGAGAATATTTTACCAGCAAATTTCAAACACTAACTTTTGATTTTTGGGTGGGCGGGTGGGGGTTATCCGCAACAAATTTCATCAATCCAATTCATCAGACAGGACAATTACCTCCTGTTGGATGGAAAAACCATGGCGAGGAGTCAATCGTCGTGGATGTTACCATCAAGTATCAATATCTGTTATATTTTTTTAAATTTTTGTTCCAAGTTGTTGTTTTTTGTTGTTTTTGTTTTCAATAACGTAGTATAGAAAGCTTGGAAGTATATGTTAAAAAGTTCCAGAAGGGATAGCGTAAAGTTCTGTTACTTGGGATTTCAATCCAGTGTCGTGGTTAATTTTTGACTGGGGCAAAGATATGTACCTAATACATTTTCCGGCACAACAAATGGCAACACTGGTACAGTTTTGATCCCTGAACATGATCCAGATGTCAGATTGTAATCACTGGAAATGTGGTAGCACAATTTTCAAAAATTCCGAGGAAAAGGAAACTTTTGAAGCTGTTTTGTCCGTAGTCGTGGATATCAATGCTTTCGCCATGGCAGGATTGCCAATTTAGCCTTTTTTGGGCTATTTTTAACCGATTTTGAAATTATTTAAAATTTAGCCGATTTATAAGATGCAGCCTGAAATCGGCTAGTTCGAGAAGATTTATCCGATCGGTGATTAGATTTGCCTGTAAAAGAGTAAATCAGTGACGGGTCACAAGAAAAGGGCTCTAGTGTCTGTCTACCACTAAGGCCCTTTTCTTGTAACACGTCACATTGAGTAGAAAACAAGTGTTAAAGCCTGAGTGTGGTTCTGGTGATGATAACGAGTAAAAAATTAAACCTACACATAATATACATAAATTATTATGCCGCATAAAACTGGACAAGATTCTCGCACATTATAGGTAGGCTACTCTTTTTTCTTCCCCATTTTATATTTTCGAAAGACCATTTTCACAGTAGGTATTTTTCATTTTTCATTTAGCCGAACTTTTAGCCAATTTTAGCTTTTTTCATTTAGCAGATATTTTAGCCCATGTTTTCATTGAAACTAGCTGGAAAAAAAAAAAAAAAAAAAACCAACAGAAATGGCAACCGGTGTCTATCGTCGTGGACAAAAATTATTCCCCTCTCTAAATGTTGATGTTCCTGCTCTGTAAACTTGTTGAATATTCTCTACAACATATAACTAAGTATTATGAAGCAAAAGACTGCCATTTTAAAGTTCCCAGTTTCTGAAGAATAACCCACAAATAGCTGAAATGAAACGAAAAATTTACAAAAAATGATGAACATTCTCACGTCAGTCGACGGAAGCAAACGACTTGAACGAAAAGTAAAGCGTGAAGAATTAAAAACTTTGAAAAAATTATATAAAGCAAGTTCGAAGTATCAAATTTTATAGAAAAAAGTACAGTGAACACGAAACGCGAGAAACTTTTTACGATGGTTTTCATAAGAGGACTAAAAGCCAAGTAACCAGAAGCGTGACGGGGTTGAAAAAGAGGAAAAATCTCGTGAAACAAAAGGTCGACAACTGAATCACACACTATTATAAATCGTAAACCATTACAATCAAAATTATACATCATAGTTGAACAAAATGTTGTAGAAAACGGTGAGACTGAAAATCTTAACGCAGGGGGTAATGATTTTAACAAAAGAAAAGCAGGGGTCGAACTGAATACAGCTCATCTGAAGGGCAATTTAGACAGATGAACATAAACCCATTATTTTTTTTTCGAGAATCTAAAATTATAAGGGGCAAGATTTTCAGCGAAGGTCGGAATCTCAGAGAGGAAAGGGTTGGGGTGAATGTTTAGTGGAGTGTACTACGATGCGCGGATATCAAATTGGCTCTTCAGACATTGCATCTCTGACCCCGGAACCTACTCTTCCGAATATCATATCGGTGACCAGAGGGACATCTTGAGGCTAGCCCAGTCCCCATTTCACCAATTCGCCTCGGATTCGCGCTGTCCTGCCACGGCCACTATGGCACACCTTCCTGATTGAGGAAGCACCACAGCCGGGCTGAGCTTCCTTCCTTCACCTCCTCGTCTTGGTACATGTGGTGAGCAGGAGAATGATGACGGCGTGGTGAACCCGGCCGGGGCAGCAGCCTGGGAATGACATAAGAGTCGTGTCGAGTGTGGACCCAGCTTTATCCGTCAGTACTCTGCCTCGATCATTCTGTCTGCATCTTGTTCTTCATGATGATTGAGACAAATGGTTGTGGTAGAATGATGAACACAATTCTATTACAGCCTGGTTGTACTCGTAGCACATTTAACGAGAACAAGATTATACTAAGAATCACAAATGGCGGTGTTAACTTCGCGGAACCTATTTGTCCGATGACTATATCGTTGAACAATTCGTCTGCTCGAGTATCAGTCTGCTGGCTTGTCTCTTGATTTAGCTAGATATTGACGCCAGGGATCTTCCTGTCTCCTGATCCGGCTAAATCTTGAGGTCCCGACCTGTTTCGAATTCAAGGTAGACAGCCCGCCTGGTATTTTCCACTCTGCGGCAGAGACGGTGGCCAGGTACATAACAGAGCGATTTCACGGGGCTCAGGTGAGCCGAAGAAGAAGAAAATTTGAAAGTGTGTTTTCATAAATTATGCGACGCGTGCGAACTACACTGCGTCGATTATCGCGGCGTGGCGCGGCTACGCTTTCTCGCCGTCAGAAGCGAAAGCGAACGCTGTTGGGTTCGACGTCTGTATTATAATTTTTTCAGCACCCTCTCAGCTTCGATGGTATGCCACGGGGTCGTTAAAAATTAAAACGTAACCGTCGACGGCATTTTTTCCACGCTGACGAACGACACACTCGAAAATATGCTCGGCCCCATTACCGCGACCACTAGCCGTACATATCGCATCTCACGAAGCTCGTAAGGTCGTTCGCGTACATTCGCGTTTACGTGCCCCTTATGTCCCCCTCCTTCCTAGATGCTGGCATGTACGTGTGTACATTGCCCGCCATTTTACCATCGAATCGACTTTTCAATAATGTACGAAGCGCCGACGTCGTCGTCGTCTCGTAATATACGGCTCATTCGCGTGTAAACTCGCGGAAGAATTAATTTCACGCGTTCGCGACGTATTTAAAGAACAACCCGAATGGGCTGTAAATTATCGTCGGGGCTTTTGTCGGCGATATCGGGCCACGCAAACTTATGTACTGCATCGTGCTGTATACCAAATTGAAACGAACTTAACTGCGTCGCCATGCACTGCGGTGTATCCCCCCGCCTCCCCCACGAGTACATATATACAAATTTATTCCAGATTCCTTACCCTCCCCTATTTTGTTTTCCTTCCTGATTGAGCTGTAAAATTATTAATTTCGTAAATACCATGTCAGAATGAAGGCGCAGGAACCTCAGATATCGTTCGGTTGTGTACATTGTGTCGTTAGTTCGTTGTCGATGTCTGAACTCTGAACCAAGTTCCCGGATTGCACAGCAATGCACGAAGCCCCGTGTACGTGCACCGCCGCCGTCGGTAGGATGCTTTTTCAAATCGTGTAAGCCTAGCGTTCGAAAATCAGCAGCCAGATGGGGTGGAGCGGAGGTTCGCGTGTTTCCAGTCATTTCCATGTATCCTAGTCCAGTCAGTTTAACCTAGAACAGCTACCTATACCGACCAAAGTCGAACAAAGCTGAATTTTGACAGAAATGATCAGATTCTTGTCCTCATAAGGGGGAAAATAGTCCCCGTTTTTCCGAACCACGTCTCTGTCACCACGGAGGAGCAGGCTGGCTTCTGCATTATAACCAGGTCATCTAAAGTCATCTATTTTGAAAAGAGGGTCATCTACGTCATCTACAGTCATATTTTAATAAAAACTTTTTATTCTATGAAACAACTGGAAAAAACTGCCATAATAGCATAGTTTCATTTTTACCATTTTATATGCCTTTACAACTGGGTATACTTGAGCGAGAACCGTAACGCTCTCCCATACAGCCCCCCGTAACGGCTCTCCGTAACGGCTTCCCGTAACGCACCTGTTACTATGACGTAATACTACTAAGTATACTTAAGCGAAAATCGTATTTATACATTTCCATGGAAATTTATTCCTTTCAGCCAGGGACTTGAGTGAAAAGCGTAACACTCCCCCTGTAACGGCCCCCCGTTTTATTGGGGTACGAAAGCATATAAAATGTTACTGTCTATCTCCAGTCGTGAGTAGATGAAAAATTACGAAGCTGGAAAACTTTCCAAAATTTGATCATAACTCAGCCCCTTCAAAAGTAAGAGTATAGAAACATATCTACATAGTATCAGGGTAGGCTGCCTGCTTACCAGGTGGAATAGGGGTCATTGCGAAAGAGACACCCTGTATCATGTTGGTCAAATGGAATTTATCCAGAAATCAAACGTTGGATAATTATTGTTGTAATAATAGTTGGTTAATGATCGACCCCTGAAAAGTGAAATGTGAGCAAACTGGAACCGAAGTATGTGACGTTCAAGAAAAATAATGATGTGTAACCTAATGAGACCCAACCTGATAAAATCAATTCTTTATCACTTCAAGTTGTAACTTACTCATACTTACTCATAAATTTCTATTTTAATCATACTTGTGCCTTTTTACATACCAAATGTCAGACCGAGCGTTATTAGATTTTAGGTTCGGCCTCATTAGGTTTTAGGTAGGGCCTTCTTGGGTGCGCTACGCCTTATCAAGTCTCGCAAAAAAAAAAAAAAAAGTTTTAATTTAAGATGGGAAGAAGCTGAAAGCTAAAGTTGCCTGTTTTCTTAGGGTCGGCTTCAAGTAGCCGAGCCTATTGCAATTACTATTTTGTTCTTCTTCTTTTCTTCTCAATTCAGTCACAGTTCAGTTCAGTGACGCGTGGTTTCCGATAGTATTCACTGATCTGAGTCACAGTAGTTCAGTTCGATGGCGCTTTATTTCCGAGAAATCGAGTGTATAATTGAAAATAATAATAATTATTATTATAAGCCACAATTTCGATTTACCAGGGGCGGCAACACGCCTCTTGTAATTACATTTTCCCCATCGTTTTTTTCTCTTTCTTTTTCAGCAGTGCTCTTTGATCTTGATCTTCATTACTGTGTGTGCAGTGTGTAGAGCCAAGGAGATTTAAAAGAAAGCAACAATTCGGATTTTATTCTTCAGTAATTGCACTGTTAATTGTTGAGGATTGGAGTACTGTGCCCCTTGGTAAAGATTTTGAAAATTGAGGAAACCCCTTCATAGGATTTAGAAGTTGTAAGTTAAGTTGTTTGTTAATGCATAAATGGGTTTCCAGTTTGTTTAGTATACAGTTCGTTTGAATCGAGCCAAGTAGAACATATTTAGTAGGAAATTCGTCTTATTAGCAGTACAGTTTTTTTTCACAGTAGCGATGTTGCATATCCGAGTATACGATATAGAATTTTCTTGCCTTCTCAGTGAATTCTCTAACCAATGATGCGTATGAGTTGTTCGTGAATTCTGATCAAATCTGGATCAAGTGAAACATGTTCCTTTGAGATACCTATTTCTGCGGTACTCTTATCAGTAAATTTTTCAAGGGATAATAGGACATGAATTATGTCTCACAAATATAATAAAAGAATTAATGCTTAATTTTGGTATTCTGTTTCAGGTTTTCAGCGATGAAGTCTTAGCGTTGTGGCTGTCTTCACCTGAGAACAAAACAACGGTGTTCCTCTCTGTGGTGATTGTGTGAATACGTGATGCAGCAAATCCACCTAAATTGGTTGAATTAAATAATATAAAATATTAGAAGAACGTTTCTTAGCTCCAGGATGCGGGTGAAGGGTTGGCTTTTCCAGCCGGCCCTCTTCGAGTAGCGAAGCTGCACGTTTTTCATTGGTTGCCCTATGTTTTATATATTTGTTCTTACATGAATAATTTGTTTGTCTTACATGCTGACTCCTACTTGTTTTTCAAATCCATATTCCATTTTCCCCCTTCTTTCTTACTTTGGCTATTGTTTCCTTTTTTATTTTTGTATATGAGCATCGGCTATTGTAAATATGTTTGCAGTTTCTGTCGCCCTAATAGCATCTTAAATTAATACATCTACATCTTCTCGGGTCACTGTTCGATTATTTATCGGTGCTGGTTCTACAACAGCAGGCAGAGAAGGGCCCTCAATCTCCCTCTTACAATCTAAATTTGACGATCTAACAAAAGCCTTCCTTTTACTCTGGAAAGTGTACTTCTAATCGCAAAAAATGTTAAGACACGAGAAAAATTACCGCCAGAAACAAACTCATTTTCGTACTATTATTTTTCATCTAAAGTTTCAAATTTTTAGCAAATAAAAGTAGAAGAAGAAGAAAAAAATGTCATCCAAATTTTCAGATTAGACTTCGGCATAGAAATTCTCAGCTGTAAACTTACTCAAACGATGGATGCAGTCTCATGAGTGCTGAACCAGATGAGACTGATAACACCTTTCAGGGTATTAACTGGTACCTACACGATCTCAGTAGGTAATATTTCTTCATCTCAGCTGCATATAAAAAGTATTAACCTTTCTATCAACCCTTAATTACAAATTTCAGCTACACTATCTTAGCCGGTATTTCTTAATCCTAGTTGTATAAAACAAATGAAGAGTCTCCCGTTCCAACGGTATTGATAACTCAATTTCGCCCAAAAAAGTGACTTACCTGCTTCTTTCCGGTACCCATCAAATATTAACGTTCCATGAACCCTCCATCCCCTCCAAAACAGTAATAGTATTAAGCCATAAAATACGATAATTCCAATGACCTCGAAAAATACGCACCCCTAAATCTAACAAGCGAAATATTTTCCGCCTTTCCCATTTTTCCTTTGATTTTTTTTTTTTAACTCTCAAGTCTACGACTCATTTCATTTTTTTTTTTGTTCCTTTCAATATACGAATGTTGTAAATCAAATTGTAGTTTAGGAAGTGAATACCATACGTATACTCAATCTGGCAACGTCCGCCGGTAGGCTTATATGACAGTCCAACATCGTTTCGGTTATTTACGATACCCTAATATTAAAATATGGGCACGCACCTGATACCAATAACTCGGAGAGCTTTCCGGAGAGACTTTCCGACTGCGCAAGTTCTTTTTACTTTTTTTTCGCAGGGATAATGCAATAAGGACTTCAGCATTAAAGACGGAATGTGGAGAAATATCGCATAGGCGTCAAATTATGTGTCAAATTGTATGGAAGAGAAGCCGACGACGTGAAACGATGGTTCACAGCCTAGCGATCGCCGATGTTACCGCGAAAAATTGAAGTGTCCCATATTTATCGAGTTTTAGTCTTCCAGCGACCCGTCTGATTGTGGTGTGAGCGAAATTCACAGGGAAATCAATTACGGGATTACAAGTTAACTACCTTTAGCGGAATGATCAGTAAATAACCTATTACATGTGTGTCATAGGGGAAAAGATAAGTTTGAATATTACAAGAAAACATCTTCGGATGGAAGCTTTCCAATAAGAAGCCATACCACAGACAGCTCTTCATGTCTCGACAGAATACCAAGATTTTTGCAGAAGGGCAGCACGTCTTAACAGGAGCAATCAAATCTCTGATTCTAGCACCACATAGAATGTTTACTTTATACCATAAAGGAATTTGTGGAAACGGAGAGCATGTCTTCAGCTCCTTCAATAACCTTAGGAAGTCGCGTATAAATTAAGATCATTCTTCAAATTTTTATAAGTATAGCTGTCTCGACACTAAGAACATGTATCAGCATTGTGAGACACGTGGCTCATAACGATTCACCCATACACTGTAAGCCTTTGGCAAAGAGAATGAAATACACTGACAAAACAAGCCCAACGAAAAGCAACGACAAACTACCTCAGCCATCAGTCATGGAAGTCGCTTTATTAAAAATCAGGCGGTCATTGGGGCCATAAGGAACAAGGACTGAGGAGGACCGAATATTTCTTTTTGTAATTCTATTTTTTACTAGCTTGTGAAACTCTGAAATGTTTGTATCATGTTTTATTGATGGAAAAAGAACTGATATGATGTGAACGTCCTCACAATATTAATGAAAAATGTCAGTTAAAATGAACCTTCTGAAAAACTTGTAACTAAAGGTAGGCGATCTGTATTTATTGAGCAAATCTATTTATTGGGCAACTGATAACTAAAATACACGGGTGTTTTAATACATAGAACTCTATTTATTATTTTGAAAAACATGATGTACGCCGCTTTCATGTTACGTGACACAAAGTCGGGCCTCTGAACAAAAGGGGAATCATTTTAAAACGTACTCCCAAGAATTCGTCAGCTTTGAGACTACATAGATACGAAATACGAATTCCCGACCATATGTTGTAACAGTAGGGCAACTCTATATCTGCTATCTGCCAAAAAAAGAAGAAAAAAACAAAAAATATACCAATAATTTTCAAGATCAAAAACTCAAGTTATTACCCTTCATAAGTCGATCCAATATTCGATCCTTTGCCTCAATAATATGCAGTAATACATTTTAAAATTACAAGGCGATTCAGGTGCAATTACTTCATGATTCTAACAGAATTGATGGGACAGATTTTCCATCAGAAGGTACCTGTTGATAACGAACGTGTTTTTTTTTTCATTCTCTCGAATATATTTGGCTAGTGAGGAGTTCCACTGTACGCATTTGTACCACGCACAGCCCCGTAGCCATAGGGAGGGGGGAAAACTGGGGCTGAGCCCCCTCTAAGGGTATCTTAAGCCCTCCTAGGCACAGATACCACCATTAAAAAAAATCATCATTACACTGAACGAGAAAGAAAGAGGGGATGAAGAGAATTAATATCACAGAAATATTTAAAAATTTAGAACAAAAACTTGGTCAACTAATTTGAGACTCTTGAATTGGGAATGATTTCTATGTAAATGGCCCTAGTACACTCTCGTTAAGTTACCCGAGCCTGTTTAGACAATGAGACGAGACACCCGAGACCCCGAGCAGCCGCGTACACTCGCGATACATTTGCGGGAAAACTTCGTCAGCCTCGGCCCCGTAAACGGTTCATAAAGCCCCACCCACACATAAACTTTGGCTACGGGGCTGACCACTCAAGCCCCAATAATGAGCCGTGATTAGCTCTCCCTCAAAATGTGGTTATTTTTATCACAATAAAGGAACCTGAGTTATATTAAAAAAAAAGTTCACATTCCGCAATCGATGTATTTCTTACTAATGTTTTCGAACTAATGCAAGACTTAGCTAAAGTAAAGCAAATTGGAAATCCGAACACTCCGTCGCCCAGAGATTCATTATCCAAGAAAATAATTTCTTCGACCGAGTTCTGCGATGAGAAGTCAAAACCCCGAGAAATTCGCGAACTGCGCGCGGTAAATTAAATCTTTCTTCGGAATTCGATACCCCGGGATAAGATATAAAAGTAAATACGAAGTATAGTCAACTATGTAAAGATGGTTTTTTTCATTTCGATACGATTCCTCAAAGTATTCCTTTACACAGAAAAATCTCTGTCGACGAGTTTTTAATTTCGTCGAAATATGGGGCATTTATTGCGAGACGAAATTACAAACGTCATTCGAGTTCGTTGAACTTGTGTTCGATACTCGATACGAAATTATCGACGGAGTCCCACGGAGCATCTACATGATACATTTATAGCCGTCGAAGAATCTTTCATCTATTCGTATCCAGAAGGGAAACGTCCAATTATCTTCCAAGGGACACGATCTCGAACAATTTATAGGAGCATTGACCTTTTCTGCACTTGCAAACAGTAATTAAGACACAAGAAGACAGGAGTATTGGCTTTTAAATACACCAATATGACCACAGAGAGGTTATATTATTATGATCTATTTTCAAATGAATGCGCTGTAATAATCATGAGGAAGAGGAAATGCACAGTCGGTGAAAAATTAAGGAAATGGCAACCTCTAATAGTAGGGATTCCTTTTCGGACAGAATTTTTATAAAATATTAATTTCCAAGTAGTCCCATTTGGCACCTATACCCTACCTATTAAATCTAAGGGCGAGTTCCGAAGGTCAAGATCAGTTCTCAATTACTAGAATGCTGAATCCTGATAGAAAAGCTCCATCATTCAGAGGCCTAACCCCAGGTGATTATTATGCATTTTTGGGAAATTCGTTAGTCATTCGGCCGAATTGTAAAAAATATGTTTTTTGTACTTTTCTTTTTCTCGCTAGTCAGCACGATATTTTTGGGATGTTATTCGGCAAATGAAGGCGTTACCCTCTCCCTTCGATACCCTCTGGATCACAGTTTTCACGAGGCCATTGCTGACATTGAGAGTAAGAACCAGAGCTGAAAAATATAAAGCAGGAGATACATAATTTCCTAAATGGTCCACACATGTTCTATACGTTCAGGCATTATTACCTACTATATGGAGTCAAATTTCCTCAATCACCATTATGGCTATGATATCAAGCGTTAAACTTGCATAAGGAATAATAAATAAATAAATAAAAAAGAAATGTCCTGGGCATTTAGCTGGAAAGGGGCACCTGAAATAACGAGGACAGAATACTTACTCGTAAAAAAAGAGATGGAGAGAAAAAACGAAAAGAAGAACGATAAAGATCAAAAAAGAAACAAAAACCTGCAATTCAGTGCTAGTCTCGAAGATTCTCAATAAGTCTGGATACATCCTTGAAAAGCCTGGAGAAGTTTTTTAAAGGGTCGCACGTATATCTGGAAATCTTTGTATGGTCTGAGTCTTATAAGGCCTAAAAGAATCTTAAATTTGTCTTAAAAATTCTAAAGACTCGTAAATAAATTTAGTTAATGTCGCTGAAAATCTCAAGCCATTCGGGTTGAGTTTGGGAAGAGTCTTTTAAGGAGTTTCAAAAAAGTTTGACAGGTTTTATGGAATATGCACGAGTCTTAAACGGCCTTGAATATCCTTGAAGAGATTTATAGGGAGCCTCTCTTTTCTGATCTTACCCTCAACCGAATCCTGGGATCCGCCCTTTCGAGCATTACCTCAGAGACGTCGAGGAGGCTGTTAAGGCTATCTTAGTCCTCTTCTCTTCTCGCCGAAAAACCGGCCTAGCTCGAAATGTAGTGAGTTGCTATGTGGGCTTGAACCCGGACCTCCGGATTCCGAGACCAGCGCACTATCCACTCGGTCAACCAGACATGCCAGATCCAGAAGAGTTTTAAATCATTCTCGAAGAACCTGGAAAATCTTGATTAACGTTATACGAATCAGGAAGAGACTTCAACGAGTCTCAGTTAGTCTTAACCTTAAGACTCCATAGTTTAACATTTATGTACGTTCACGCATGTTATGTGTTTACATTACATATATGGTCTATGGTGTTCCACGATTAAAGAAGTCTAAAAGAGTCCTCAGTATCCTTAATCAAATCTAAATGAGTCTCGAAGAGTCGTATCAAGTTCTAAGCAAGTCCAGAAAAGCCACATCGAGTTTCCAGCAACAATTAATTAGCTTAAGTGATCGACAGAGAAGGTACCCCCCCCCCTATGCTTTGCAGAAAAAAGATACCAGAAAACAGGACGAAATAAAAAATAAACTAAAAAATGGTAAGGCAGAAAACGGAAAGGATGAGAGAGGAGAGAATGAGACACTATTTGGTACGGGGCAGGAGATTCAATATTCTGCCTCGGGGAGCACTCGCCCAAATCAGGCACTGACTCGTCTTCTCAAACGTGAGCTCGTTGAATAGACAGATCGATGGACTCGAAAAATGACTGAGCAAGCGTGTATAAATTAATGCTGGCATTTGAAAAACAAAGAGAATTATACTTTTCTCATTACATACTTGTAGACATTACACGTAATACTCGCTCGAGTTTTACAGCGAATAACTTTTGACTCCCTGGATTACGACCTTTTGCTTTGATGCTCCTTTCTGGGCATACGCCAGCTCCTCTTCCTCAATTTCTCGTATACTCACTTTACAGACTGCTCTCATCTAACAAACGAATTTAGATATATCTCCTTTCAACTGTACAGATATCCGAGCTCAAATCGGATGGATATCAGTCGATTAGCATTGCAGTGTCCCGAGTACACTCGACGGGCGTATTAATACCGCTAAGTGGGCCATTTAAGCGAGCTTGCTGGATGCAACGGGCGTCTCACAATGGCTAGGCAGGCAAATGGGGCATCGGCGGGAGTTGTTTTCTAAAAACGATGCAATCTCGACTGTTTAATCTGCGAGCGGGCTGTTTTACAACGATAATGAAAAGCGTTGATATTGCTTCTTGCCTGTAAAAATTATAAAAGCCCCTCGCTTTACAACACCGCTCGTTCATACGAAGCTCATTATTGTGCGAGACGACGAGAACAGCGATGATATACGAAATCATTTTGGGGATACTGCAAGTAGCCCTGTGTTCTGATTTGCGGCGATATTTGCAGCACGAGGGAGGCAAAAAAAGAAAAAGACGATATTCGCGGTTTTCCAGCATAAAAATTTTTATCACTTCGACTAGAGCCGGCGATTCGGACTTTTCCAGGGTGTGGTGAGTGTTCCTTTTCCTCCTTCCCTCCTGACATAAAGTTCTTCACTTCCACAACGACTAGACTACAATCCATCTTGGCAGTTGGAATTCGGGTCCAACGTGAAATTCGTTATTGACTGGCGGATTTAAGATAGTTGGAGGAGGTTACACATAATCAGCCACATTGTTCCAAACTCTTTTGAACGAGTTAGTTTATTAGAACGCGATACGGCCAGAAACCCCAACCCGGCAGCACCCTTAATACCGCTGCAAGGGCGTTGTAAACAGGTAACCCTAAACGAAGCGGTGAAAAAACACGGCAAATATTTCAACCAGAGCGGGGTGGCAAACTGAATCAGACGCGGTTACCTTTATCGCGATTACTGCGGCCCATCCGTCAGCACTGACCCTTGGCCGCTCCGGTAATCTGGACAAAGCTGTTCAATTTGTCCTGCCCGCAGTACTCTTATAAGTGCCATAAGGATGGAAACTGAACGTTTTCATTAATATGAAAAGCTCGCGTTCACATGGTTGGGGGCATCTCGAGCTATTTCTATTTTTCCCACCAGTAATATCTCTTCTTTTTTCTCTCTTTCTGTTCAGTATTCGTCTTTTCTTTTACGCGGAAAAATGTTATTATCGTAAAAAACAAAGTTATACAAATTTTTTCACCGAGGGTTAGCCGCAAAACGAAATTGAATCGCTAATAAAATAAGGTACTTTAAACCTTTTTTTCTCTCTTTTTCGGTGCAGTTTAAGATACAAGGTATATATATTGCAGCAAAAAAGGGTCTCGCGTTTCCATTTTTCGGTTTTTCTCTTCACCTCCTGCTACGTTTTCCTTTCTTTTTCGCGCTACATCGATTCGCGAGACAAAATTTGTTGAAGACTACGGTTCCTCGTCGGGTTCGTTAAAAGCTGTATAGTAATTCGGTTTTATTAAACTAATCTCTGGCGAAGGCAAGAGGTAACTTACACTTTGAATTTAGATGGGCAGAGAAAACGAGTTTAGCGTCAGTGTAAGTCGACTGCTGCGTAACAATTTCCGAAAATTTTATTTCAGTAATTGCATTCTAGATATTCAGATAGAAGGTATACATGTTCGTGACAGAGAAATTCTACCAGAGAGTATACGCAGTAAATTATACTTTCGTTTGTAGGTATTTTTGGTCAATTCACCTCGACTCACTAGTCGACCTCTCAAGATCGCCGAATTTGACAGCAGTATTGGGACTTGGAATCTAACTGCCCGACATTTGGTGGCCAACGGCGTCGGGAAGTATATTTCTAAAGAGAGGAAAGGGGGTACAGAAATAAAAGATTAAAGTCAACAGGCAAAATAAAATTCTCTTGCCTCTGAAAATTGGAAGGAACAAAAAATACTGAAAAATTTTCTACATCATCAAAAATCTCGTAAATTTTGTTTCTGAACTGGTAAATAATTGTTCATTTTTTTGTGGTAGTGGTGGTGGTAGGGGGATGTACAATATAGATACTCCTGTATCCTTCCTCTCATTCCGACGTCACTACTCGTGGTGAAATAAGTACAGTAAGCTTATTTTCGATAATTGGCTCCCATGGTGAATGTACAGGCAAGTTCAGTAATTTTACGATTTCCGTAAACTTAAGAAAGCAGTTTTTTGAAACCAATTCTGCACATTAAAATTATCGTCGAAACAAAATGACCTCAGACATGTTCGTAAAACGAGATTGATCTTTGCTCTCTGTATAACAAGACAGGAGTATTCGATACAGAACCCTCGGAGTCCTTGCATGTTTTATTAGTGTAGGTATGTGTGTATGTGTAATGTGTACACAGCGATTGTAGCTATGTGTACATTGGCGCTATCTACATTTCGTTCCAAATCTCGATTAGTTTAAACGTAAATTAAAAAACTGTGTATCTAATCAACAAATTGTGAAGGGGAAGGGGTGTTGCTGGCCACCGTTCCATTTTGTTTTTCAAGTGTAGTGCAGTAGACTGCGAAGAGTATAAAAATAAAAACCCGCTCAATTAGTAAAGGATTGAGGGAGATATACTGTGTTTGTTTTTTTCACCAAGATAAAATAAATGTAAACAACCCTAGTTTTAAGAAAACAAACTGGTAAGCATGGGAAAGAAACCTTTTCAGGAATACAACGTTTGTCTCGATTTGTGCCCCAAGTTGTCAATTTCAGATTTTAAACAGACAAAACTTATATTAATCTTAAAATTAAGGATCAAAATTGGGATTTTATCATAGCTCATCAGATTTCTAATCAGATCCCAAAGAGGGTTCCTGAAATCAGAATTTTACCCTTGAGAGGGGCACAACTGACCCACCTCAGGAATTCGGATAAAATATCAAAATTTATGGGTTTTCGGGTCGTTTATCTGAAATGTCTCGTTATATTCTCCATCCGCTTTAATTTGAGTTCCCAAAATCAAATCTCCACCATTAGGATGGAAATCGACAGGAAAAATCGAAAAAACTACCAAAATATGGATTCTATGAGTAGTTAAGTCTGAGAAAAATCGAACAAACTACCAAAATATGGATTCCACAAGTAGTTAACTCCAGATATTTCATCAGAGTTTGCATTCAGCTTCAGTTTATCACCAACATACCCAAAATTATAATTTCATGCTCAAAACTTCAGGCTATTAACTCGAATTACGATCGGATCAAGAATCGAAAGGGATTTCAAATCGACAACCAAGAAACCCCCCCCCCCAGCTCCGATACGTTGTTTGTATTCCCAAGTCAAGTATACTTTGTCCATTCTAAGCAAGAAATTTGGGTTTTTAGGCTGAAACCAGGGCCAGATGAAAATGAGTGACTTTGGAAACTCCTACTGTAGCATTTCCTTGATACCTTTATACTTGAACTGGGGCAGTTGGTGAAACATTCTAGCCTCTCTTTTGGAAGACCTTGCTCGTAGCATGAAGAGTTGCCCGATATATTACCGAATCTTGTCGCATTAAAATCAAATTTTGATACCACGTATTTAAATTTAACATTTTCGACTTACAATATCTTTTCCTTGGCTGCATTATAAATATGTAATAAGAAAACCTTAACTTCCCTTCCTCATCCTGTCATCACTGCCACCATCAGAAAGAAAACTCGTGAACCCGACACAGACATACAGCTAATTAGGTAACCAACAGAAAAGACTGACAAGACAAACGCATAACGAAGAAAACAAGTCAATAGACGGAAAATTTGAACAAACAAATAAGCAGATATGACGAAGACGATGTATACATATAGCACTGAGCAGGAAGTGAGCACACACAAGCACACACACACACAGGGTTGGTCAATGAGGTAGTTGGACGGCGAAGCAAGCAAGTACTTGGTGCCAATTTTCTATGACGCTCTTGATTACGAATCTACCATTAACAAGGATCTTAAATTCAGAAATGTAAATTTTTCGAAAAACAGAAAAACTAAATTTCCATTAATTTAAACTTTATTCATTTTCGTTAAGATTGGAATATAAATGCTGATTAGCAATCTCACATCCGTATATCTTGGAAGATTTCGTCATTCATCAAGGAACCCCGTGCATCTGAGATCCCCTGTTCTTTTGACTGAGCTATCAAATGGTCCTCCGGGCCGGATAGTAAAACCTGGCAGCAAATAATCACGATCATTAACGGCGACCAGATGAAATCGACAATGAAGAATCAGTTCACCATGGCGCTATCGAAATATACGTATGCAGAAGTCAACATACAGAGAATTTCTGGCACCAGCCATCACGCTACACAAAAGATCTGTTTCACTGAGTTATCAATAGTCGATTTTCCAGAACGTATTCTGTTCCCAGATTTTTTCTTCGAAACTGACTGAACCAGTCGACAGACATTCCCAAGCCACAAGGAATCATATTAGGATTTGAAAAAACATTAAGACAGAGTTAAGCTTCTTTTAGCCCAGAAAAAATGAAAACTGTTATTCTTATCTTCATCTTGGTGCTTTCTTCCTTGAACCTAAATGCCTAAATTTTCATACGAGAGTCAAATAATGGTAACAACGCGTTTAGTGATGAACACGTTCAAAGGAAAAACAATTTCTGCTAATAACTGTAGGTCCTCATTGTCGACAGCGTCTTCCTGCGATTCCAACATAGGCAGTTCCAGTCTCTCGTCCTTCGAGAATGTAAGAAATTCTCACGTGATGATTCATCCTCGATAATTCCCTTTGGAACAGCAAGACCCCGTATTCGTCTAAGCTAATCATTAACTGTATCCCTCGTTTATTTCCTTCTTTCCACCCGAGAAATAAATCAAAATAAGACCATTTGCGGCAATAGCCCCATCTTCGAAATGCAATTTGGTCTTTGTGGTATAGGGTTTTCTCTATACTATCCAGTAAATACAGAGCAATCGCAGTCCCTATTCAATAGTTGCCGACAAATTACGCTTTCTCCGACCACCCCAGACGAAAAATCGCCCTTCCTGATTTCGTAATTACCTGATACACGTTTTCAGAAAGCGAAAATTTATTTTCCGTCGAAATGATTAAAAGTTGGAAAAGTTTTTTCTTTTCATTATTTTAGAGAAAACCACCCAAAAAGGGAAAAAAATAATAATAAATCGTATTTTCGCGATTATAATCGACGTCAGCGAGAGTGTTCAGTTATTTGCAGAAAAACGACAAAACTCTTATTTTTACTTTTTTCCTTCCTTTTCATTTTATAACCATTATCAAGGGGCTGTTTGCTTGAAATTTCGTTTTCGTTAATAAGCCCACCAGTCATAAAGATATTTGAGTCTTATTACGAATGATAAACTCTCGTTAACGACCTGACGCTGTTTGCTACACCCCGCATTTTCTGCTCCTTCTACGTATATATCATTTTACTTTTTCGCGAGCCATAAACTACGAGTATTATTTATTTACGAATCTTTTTATCTGATTCTTAAAAGTCGCGACTGGAAAAAGCCTTTCAAGAGTAGAAAATCGATACATAGTGACAAAAAGCTACAACTACGCCTAGCGGGAAGAAAAACGCGAATGATTGAAACGGTTTAGTTATGCATAAAAGAACAGGGAACCGCCAGAAATTTGGACTTTTTTCTCTGGAGTCCTGATTTTTTCCTCTTCTTCAGACTCAAAAGATATACTTATTCACAATGAGACGATTTTAACGAAGTTCTAATAGTGGTATAGGAACGTACTCTTAGTTCATCTCCACAGACAGAATTACCCCGCAAAAAAGAAAAAAGAAATAATATGTAAATTACGGTTCTGGTTTCCTTTGCGCTTGGCAACGATGCTTACGAAATATTACATAAACTTAGGTAGCATTAAAACTTCCTGCCTGTTGCACATGGTTGAAAACGATCCAACTTCGAGTTATCAGGTGTAAGAACAATTTTTTTGGAAAAACTACAGCTCCTTATCATAAAACAACAGAAAATTGAATTTTAAAATGAGTTTTGTTGTAGAAAATTTGGATTAAAAAGTAAGTTTTGTTGTCGAAAATAGTTCTTAAGTATTTTTAGAGTTTATAAGCATTATTTAAGAGACAATGCAAAACGGTAATCAATAAAAAAAACTGTACAAAAGTTCAGAAAAACATTCTGAGAAGGGAAAATACGTACTGATCTAACAAAATGTTAGCCACTCAGGAATACTCTCAGAAAGAAAACTGACGTCGTAAAGAAACTCTGACATTTATTTCCCTACATAAACGTTGGATATGGCTGATGGAAGAATGCATGACGGCCTTCAGCAATATGAAAAAAATTACAAGCGTGCTCGTGACAACTTTTAGAGAAGTGAAAGGTTCAGTCTTCTGTTACAGAATAAATAAAAGAAAAAGTATATTTTTTAATAAATTTACATCAAAAATTGTGTTTTTATCATCTCTCAATTCAAGTCATTTGAACAACAAAATTGACTATTCTTGTTCTTAGACAGGATAACTGAACTCTCCTCTCACTACAAAGTTGTCTTAAATTTGAAAGCCATTGGTTTCTGATTTTATTAGGCACATGTGCCCCCTCAAACCAAATTTAAACAAACAATAATAAGCTAAGATCACGATATAGTTACCAACATCAGAAGACAAAAATGGAACGGGCGGGGGACGTCTCCCGCTTAGAAGACAACAGATGGACCTATCAACTGACGTTCTGGTGACCACTAGACCAAAAAAGAAATAAAGGCAGGCAAAAGATAAGATAGCGAGATGATTTTGACAAGTTTCTCAGAAATTCCTACTTCCACAGGGTGGCGGGGGAAAAGAAGGAATGGTGTAGACTGGGGGAGGCCTTTGCCCAAAGACAGGGTATGGGGCAGTAGGAGACGGTTAATGTATTAATAATGTAAAATTATCACTCACCTACACGCTCTAATAAAGAGTTTATTATTATTATTATTATTATTATTATTATTATTATTATTAGGGTCTTTTAACGCAGTTTTACTTGGCCGAATAATGCCGAATTGGACGCCATTTCCGAAAATAGTGCCAAAAACACCCGTCTGGTGCCAAAAATGTTTTAACTTCGACAAGGTTTTTAGCGCCAAAAACGGATTTTCATTATTTCAAACATTTTCTCCTCTACACACCAGAAATTAGACATTTCTCGCTTAATATGGCTGTGGTATTCGTTCATATTTCTGGTTGTTTCTCTCGTCCATTAGAGAACGAAAATAGTACGAAGTATAATAGGTACGTCTGTCAATGGTGTTGGTTTTCTTACAATAATCTCTGCAAAAAAAAAAAAACTTTTAGTCAACCCAGTAGAAAGAGAAGTAAGCGTCGATAAGAAGAGGTTCATTTCTAGGAAATTTCAGACTTCACATTTTACATTTGACAAAAACCAAAAGGAAGACGCCGAATGGTCGGTTCATACTATCTACGAATGGTAGAATAGTTGATCAGTACAAATGGTCGGTGGAGCCGAGCAAATACGACAATTTAATGCGTCCAAAAATGAGTGAGATTCACGACAATGATGCACTGCTGAAAATTAATTACCACAATAACCTACGTGGCGACAAATTCAATGTTATAAGCGACTTTTTGTGTAGACGTCAATTTAAGTGAAAACTACGAATAAAAAATGAAAAAATAATTCGGAGCTGACGCAGTGGGACTTCGATGTGTGAAAAAAGTGGTTATTAAACCTGGATAATACTGAGATCAATATTTTCATTGACAAAAGGAAGGGCGAGGAGTTAATCGAGGTGCAATACAAAGGGAGACCGTTAGCTGTTACAAGAAAGATGAAGTACTTAAAGGTATATCTTGACGAAAAACTTTCCTGGAGAGACTGAGAGATTACCTCTCGGAGAAAATAAGAAAAGGGATTAGGGCTCTTTGGGCTTGCCGTACCTTCGTCGGCAGAACCTGAGGACTGTCTCCCAAAATGATGCACTGGATATATGAAGGGTAAAGAATCAAAACTCACATTCGCCATTTTACTTCAAGGGCGCAAATAGGTAAAATACTGTACAAGGTGCAGGAATATCATTGCTGCGCCTGTGGACGTGGAGTATGTTATATATGTCGCACATTCACAGGCGCAGCAAAGATATTCCTACACCCGTGTACAGTATTTTGCCTATTTGCGCCCTTGAAGTAAAATGGTGAATGTGAGTTTTGATTCTTTACCCTTCATTATACCGGTGTAATATGCCCCAAAATCACATATGCGGCAGTGGGTAGTGGGGCCAAGTTCACCTAACAAAATTCAGAGAGAAACTGAACCACCTGCAAAGGCTAGCGTGTGAGTCACAATCTGCTTTCTTCAACCACACTTATTTAAATCGTCTTTGGCGCTTCAGTTTTGGTACTGAACCCGTTGCGACATGATCTTATAGGGATCGTCGATGCAGTCAAGAAAAAATATAATTGGCGAGGAATGTAATGAACTGTCGTTTAAAATAAAAGTCGTTTGAAAATATTTTTTGTCGTTCTTACTAATGAAATAGTTGTTGTTCTTGTTGTAGTTATGTACCATTATTTATTATGCAAAAGTCTTGTAGTGCAACTCTTTTTTCCTGTTGTGTCGTGTAATATTCCCTTCTTTATAACTGATTCATACAGAAGGAACCCCGTTTCAAAGTTAATTTGCAACAACCACTTTTAAAAAATTGGGCTAGTTTTGTGTTAAATAGAATAATTGGTTTGCCCCCTGTTTAAACTTTTTTTTTTGTTGAAAAAATAAATGTTTTATTGTTATTGAATACGGATTACATTTAGGGCCATTAACAATACACCTTATTTTACATACGTAGTTTCTGTTGGAAAGAATGATATTTCAAATGTTCTGACTAGGGCCTCGTTACATATCACCGGAATTGGTTCATCATAATTTATTGTACCAGACTGAAAATTTACAACAGTTTCTCAAGCTGGAAAGGCGGTAAGGGCTGATTGTAACATACCCACGTGCCTCACACGCAGCTGATCGTATCTGTAAATCATCAATCCCGTATTATCGATGTATACTGGAACGTTGGACCAGAAATTACGAGGCACGTCGAAATCGACTTTATTCTTGAATTGCTAACACCCGAGTGGCAACACAGAGTTGTCAATCGTCGAGTTAAACCCGTCGGCGTCTGGTGTAAATTGTAAAAATCGTGTTTGTTCGGGGTACACATCCGTAATATAATAAATGCGTGTTCTTCTTTCTTTTTCTAAACCTCTCCCTCACCTTCCAGCCACCACAACTCGGAGCTTCGCGCATATTCTAGATTCGAACGAGAAGTCTCTCAAGTGTCGTAAACACATTCTGTTTTGAATCAACTTGATTAATATTCTTTGTATAGGTCTGCTCATACAAGTGACACGGTGAAGATGACGTTTTGTTGTACGTTAAGTACTAACATACACACTATACACACGTGGTCGTTGCCATAAATCGGGACACGTTTGGTAGAATCGTCAATTACGAATGTGCACCGTGTATACGAGGCCGTGAACTGAAAGACCCATCGGAACGCTGAACAGAGAGGTGAACATATGATACAACATACGGTCCGACACCGTTAACCTGTCGACATGGCACTTCCGATTTGAGCGACGATTGCTAAATAAGGCTCTCCGACTCCTTGATTATGTCCCATATTGATTCCGAGACGCAGCAGTCGCCTCTGGTATACCTTGAAACCCGATAGCCGCGCTCGAACACCGAAGCAAATGGCAAAGGAAAATAACCGAGATCGGCTGTAGCTGTTTGTCACATTTGGCACGGCTGATCCAGAAAATATATCACTAGTAATGGGAGAGGTCGCAGGGTGGCCAAGTGGTAACGTGCCCGCTTCGTAATCCTTGCGTCTCGGGTTCGAGTTCCACCAACGTCGGACCTCCACTAACATCCTAGCGAACTCAGCAACCACAGCATCAATCGTGGTAAAAAAACATAACGCGTCCTGCAACCTTCAGTTCACACGAATAAGGCATTACAATGGGGCGTGTTACCACCGGATCTGAAAGACTGAGATTGTCACTGTCGTGGACAGCTTACCATCAGGGTTCCACCAAAGGGGGTTCCGGTTCCACCAAGAGGGTACTGGCCAAATACTGGTCACGAAACTCTTCTCACTCTGTATTCATTGGTTCGATCGCACCTTGAGTTTGCTTCGTCTGTTTGGAGCCCAGCTCAACAATCTCGCATTTTGGTCATAGAACGTATTCAAAAAAGATTTCTTCGCTTTCTCTTTTTCAAGTTATTTCAATATTATCCACAGGATATAGGCTACGAAGAAATTTTAGATGGGTTTCAGATTCAGTCCCTTTTCTACGCGTAGGAATATTGCTTCTATTCAGTATATTCACAATTAGCTCATATCTAAAATTACGGACTCCTCTCAACTATCGAATATTAACATTAACATACCACAGGTATCTCAGCGAAAACACAAATTATTCCAAATTCCCTTTTTCCGAACTGAAGTAGCAAGAAACTCACCAACAATACGAGGCATGAGGCTGACTAATGACCTAATGGAATTATGTCCCTCTGCTGACTCTCTCGACTCTAGAAACGGCCCTTCACTGCACCGACTGATTCTTCGGTAATCTGGAAATCACTGGGGTCGACAGGGCATGGCACCGGTTACATGTGCGTGTTTCTGTGTATGGATGGGTGATGGGTGTGGGGGGGGGGGTTCATTAGGGTGGATGTATCTGGGGATTGTATAGGTGTACGCATGCATGTATGTATGTGTGTTTGTGTATGGGTGTGTTCATAGGGGTGTGTTGCCGGAGTGCTTGCGTGAATGAAAGTGAGTGTGAGCGAATGGGTGCATGTGTGCAGAGGTGTTCGGTTTTTTTTTGTGTTTTTTTTTTGTTTTATTTATTTATTATTATTATCATTTTAGATTATTTTTCTTTTTTTGTTATTGTCATTTCAGTTATTATTAATATTATTATTATTATTATTATTTTTTTAATTTATTTATCTCGTCTTAAATATTATATGCAATTATTGGTCCCCTTCCAGTAATTGGCCGACTCCGGCTGTTGGAACGGGAGAATAAAGTATTTATTTATTATATTGACACTGTATTCAATTCATAGGTTTTCGAAGTCACTGATGTCAATCTGCACGCATAATATTTAATCGGTATCATATAACCTATCAATTTCTAAATTCATACTTTCGAAACACTCTGAAAGATCGAGAAAAACATTTTCTCTAAAAAATGTGAAACCAATACATTTTGCTATTAGAAAAACGGGAGAGGTTCGAGGAGCCTGTTGTTAATACGATGCTCAAGCTGGAATTTTTAAAGGATTACCTTTCCACCAAGTGTAATAATAAGCCGGCCGATACTCACTGAAATTCAGAAGTTCTAAAACAGAGGAATAACAATCCGCCCCAAACTCATTAAAATTCAGGAATTCGAAAATTGCTAGCACCCCAATGTACTTGCAATATTAGTGGGTGAATAAAGAAAATATGCAACACAAGATTCACAGTAACTTCGAAATATCGAAGTCAAATGTTCAAATGTGGCGAGTATAATAGTGGAAGCAGAGCACTTAGAAATACATGGCTATAGACATACGCCATTTTTAGACTTTCCACACCCGATGATTCAAAATTAGCTAGGAACACAGGACGTTTTGCACAGCGAATTTCAATATAATACTACATGAAAATGGCTTATACAGACGAAAATAGACTTTCAGTTTAGAGGATGGGGGGGGGGGGGGAGAAAATGTTGCCGACAAATATTTTTTGAAAACTAAAAATTCGCCGAATACATTTTTTTTAAATTTGAAAATACGCCGATTTTTCAATCAGAATATTTTTTAATCTAAAAAACAAACAAACGTTCTTAGGAAATGAAGAATTCAAATGAATAGTTTCACAATTTGCCGAATGCCAAATTCTTGGGGTGTTTCAACCCCCACTACCCCTATAGTTTCGCCCCTGATGACTTATGTCCGTACTCAGGCGTTTCTGGGTGCCCTAGTAAAAAGGGTGACAATTTCAAATTCCACATTTATGAAAACAGAACCCTTCCCTCCACACAAACCCTCAATTATGCATGTTGGTGAATTAGGACTAAGGACCGTCAAACTCAAGTTTTGTGTTAGGGTGATGACTATGCGCTAAAATACCTGAGAAATAATTCGTGGTTTATCGATGCGAGTTATGATTAGAGACCGGATTCTTCGGTATTAAAAAATAGGAAATTTGGCAGCAACATCTGCAGAATTCGGCATTTTCGGCATTTAAAAAAAATATATCTTTTTTCCCCACAAAATAGTCTGATAAATCAACATTTTTAATTAAAATCACAAAATACTTTAATTGTACACAATGACAAGATGTTTTGCTAAATTTTGCTGAGTGAATTGATGGCGCTTGTTACTTGATATTAATACAATTTATAAGCTGAGAATGAACGCTTTAAATCAACAGATATTAGCGGAGCAAAATTATATGCAGATAGCACCTGTGGTTCGCGAGAAACTGTGCAAATTACTTGGTAAGAAGTGTCACTAAAAGAAATACTCAATTCTCGAAGTAACGCGAACCCTTCATTTTCAGAAAAAACTTGTTCTAATTTTTGCTGAAGTATAGATATCCCTGAGTCCCTGGCATGATCTGAATTTTTCGACGCACTTCTTCTATGATCTCGACTTGGTCGCGTAAAAGCAAACCTTGTGTTGACAAAATAGCATATTTCGGCACATAAAGTCACATTCGGCATTTAACCCATTTTGGCATTTTTTGGCAATATAAAACATTTTTCCCAGCCGTCTACCACCATTATTTGTGCTGATCTCTCAGAATAACTCGTCTGCCTATCAAGGAAATGACAAATGCCGAGGAATCCGGTCTCTAGTTATGATCATACTTCATCAAGGGCAGGATCAATCCAGAAATGTTATCTACTTTGGAAAAACGCGCTTGATGCGATACGATGATGTACTCGTACATTCATCGAACAGATCAACCAGATTACCCATGTATGCGAGGCACGAGGTCTATACGTAGGTAGGAAGCCAATCGATTCGAGAACCAAAATAACTTTTCCTTCCACCCTTCTCATTTTCGGAAGCTCGTAAAACTCTTGATCCCTACACAAAGCGCCGAATTTGCCGCGCAACATAAAAAAGTAGTGCACACAGAAGTCGAACCAAAAATGATAAGCTTTCTCGTCAATCGAAAACGACTCGATCAAAAGTAATTTTCAATTAGGTTCGAAGCACGCGATTCGAAAAATATTAAAGGCCGTTCCTCGATTTCGAATTTCCCATACACACATCCCTTTCGACTAAACGGAAAGTGAAAGCAAAAAAAAAAAAAAAAAAAACGAATCCGAATTTTTCTCAGCTTGCGTGAAGATATTTGGGAAACGATAAAAACGAGGAAAACTGGTGTCAACAGGATAAGCCGAATTGAAAACTCCTTTTATCTGAAAATAATTACGCGAAAGAAGCCACGCCGCCCAAGGAGTTGAAAGTTTTCTTTAGCGTGTAAAATTTAATATCGGC
This sequence comes from Acanthococcus lagerstroemiae, assembly GCA_031841125.1. Lineage (NCBI taxonomy): Eukaryota > Metazoa > Arthropoda > Insecta > Hemiptera > Eriococcidae > Acanthococcus > Acanthococcus lagerstroemiae. The sequence goes on along the minus strand of CM063113.1, from coordinate 35,671,727 downwards.
AACGATTACAAACGACTCTGGCACTACGCTGGAGCTCTGGAACTGTATAGATATGGAGCTGGAGGAGGCGAGAGAAAGAGACGCCACGAGAGAGGGCGTCGAGGCGACACACCAGCCGCTCACAGCCGAAAGAAATTGTCAGCCGGTTACTTAGCGATGGAATAATAAATATAAATCGTCCGTGTTTTCGCTTTTGACCCGAGTTTTTGGAGAAAAAAAAAAGAAGAAAAAATCAAGACCGAAGTATTTCGATGTTTGTTTACCGGTGTAGCGTTTCTTTTTTCTTTTTTGTTCGCCGCAAATTATTCGCGTAGCGCCGACGTTTATACGAACTGGAAGTATTCAAATAGTTCTGTATTTTTTATTTGTTCGCTTCTTTTTGCCCGAACGTTTGTGTGTTTTTTTTTCTATTCACTCATCGGTATTCCTCCGACATCAAATTCTTTTGAGAATCATTTTCGATAGTTTAGAATGCGCGTGAGATCTTAAAGAATTTTAAGCAAGGAACTACGTCAATCTCGAGGCCACAACCAGTAGGAGAGCAAGTAGGAGTGTTACACTTCGGCAAAGTTATGCTATTATTTTTCAACCCGAGGAAAATTCTACAGCACTGAACAGAAAAACTCCTCCTTCTCCCATACCGAAAAAATGTTGACAACACTATTAAAACCCTTCTTCTCCTCTCCAAAGAAAATGCTAGTTATCGTTTTAGTCTCCCTCTGCACGAGCAGAGCACAGGAAGCACAGGCGATGGTGAGACTTTTCCAGGATGAAGCAACCATTCATTGGCTTAAAACGTCCCATGGAAAAGGCAGCAAAATACCTACTTCCCTAACACTAAACGTCGAGCTCTTCACGACAGAAAATTACTTACTTAAGATGGCTTGGCCGACCTGCTTGAGGTTTGTGGAAATAATTTCGTGAAACCTTAACGAGAATGCATTTTGAAAGACGAAAGAAGGTGCTGAACACTAAATTTGAAAGCTGGCAGTGCAAAGTATCAACTATTTCGCCAAGACTCGTGAAACTACTACCGAAGATTTAGAAAGACTATCTACACGAAGAGGCCTGTTCAGATGTTTTACGTCAAGATTCTGCGGGGGCTCGACAATAATGCGACAATGACAAATCAATCCAAATCAACTTGAGTACCTGGGTAAGCTTAGTGCACATAGCCGCTGTCACTTGGAGCCTGCGTAGGATGTCTACACAGTTTGGAAAATCAAAATACTTGACTTTTATTTGACCTATAAACAGGGACGTACCGATAGAGGGCAGGGGGCAACTACGGCCCCCATCCGCGGTAGGAATTTTTCACTCAGCAGTTGGGAAAATTTACCATTTCAGACAGGCGGAGTTGGGAAAGTCGAACAAGTCAAAAGTTTTTTTTCTATTTTTTTTTACTTGCTTTGAAACACTTGGGAATTGAGTTGAGAAGTTGGGAAAATCCAACAAGTCAAATTTTTTTTTTTTTAAACTTTGATATTTGGGAATTCTGAGTTGAGTCAGCAGGTCCAGCAAAATCATTGAAATAAAAATCACATCAAAGAAAAGATTTTATAGTTCATTGATCAAAAGTAGTTTTTTTTTTTTGCTTACTTTGACAGCTGGGAATTGAGTTGAGAAGTTGGGAAAATCCAACAAGTCAAAAAAGTTTTTTTCTTTTTGACTTTGATACTTCGGAATTTTGAGTAGAATCATCAGTTTAAAAATGCAATTTGGTTTGATGCTTCGATACTTGAAAATTTTGAGTTGAGTCAGTTGCGTCTTTCACAATTTTTGCCCCCCCCCCATCCCCCATGCCCCAGGATAAACTCTTCAGTACGTCCCTACCTATAAATTTGACTTAATATAGGACTGCGAAAAGGCGCGCCTTATGCAGGAACATGCAAGCAGTTCAGCAAATTGTAAAACTGCAAAAATTAGTCTGATATGCTATATGGCGCAAATAATGAAGAAGAATAAATTTCAATTTATTATTGAAAATTGGAACAAACGTTTTCAATTCTAGCTTCGATATTTTTTAGTTAATTCATCGTTCCTAGTCATTCATGTAATTAAAATTACTTGACCTATAGAAGAATTTTGAGAAAATACTCGACTTTTACTTTACCACTTGACTTTTTCTTTGAATACTTGACTTTTACTTGACTTACTTGACCCTGTAGACAGCCTGCTGTGACAACTACAAAGAAGTTAGGAGTTGTCACGCATCTTGAGCGGCATATGTAACCTACGCCCTTGGGATCTATATGTATAGAATAGATTATACAAAAACTCGTTAGAACTAAGTTAGTGCTTGTTAAGACTCATTAGGTCATCGTTCAGGCTTCATTAGACTGACTTAGGACTCTTCAGGACTATATAATAGTTCGTTAAGACTAGTTTAAGATCTGTTGAGACTAAATTAACACTCTATTGTGACCGTTAAGACATTCGTAAGGTAAGACTCTAATAAGACTCGCGACAAAGTCCTTCAAGACTCAGCTAGCACAAAATGAGACTCTTCAGTGTTACATGAGAACTCAATGCGGCTAGTTCAGATAATTTTAAGATTCTTTAGACTCGTTAGGATCCTCTAAAAAACGTTAAGACTAGTTCAAAGTTTGATGAATTAACAAAACTTACGAAACCATTGCACAGTTCGAAGTGTTTTAATGAGGAGCTTTTACAGCTTCCGAGTGAGTTTTATAATTCTAAAAGGTTTTAATGAATTTTAATGAGTTTTGAAACCATTTTTAATGTGACTGCATCGGTTCCCTTCATACACTGAAAAGTCGTATTAGGCTTTACCGGTGTTTTGAAAATTTTGGCAGTATCTCAATGAATCTGAAAACAGTATTTTGGGAAGTTTTGTAGAGTTCTAACAAAGTCTTGGAAAGTTTTCGCAGAATCTAAACGAGCCTTTATGAAAGTTAACGAAACTTAAGAGTTTGAACATGATCTTAAGATTGGTCATAACAAAGACTTCGTCAGTCTTGACACTGTTCAGTCACTTGTCCCACTAAACACTCATCTCTATCTAGATTCGAAAATATTTGGATTCAGGAATCTTGGAAATCTTCAAGCCAGTTCTATCATCAACGTTCACGATTGAACCATGGTTGAACTTTATTCAAACGTCAAATTTTGGCTAGTTAGTTCAAGCACAGAAGAGGTCCGTTCCACTTTTGGCACACTTTGCCATCAAAGCAAAGAGTAACCCTAAATGTCAACAAAATTAATCACTAGGCATTTTGAGCACTTCTAACATGTCAAAAAATTCCTAATGCAAAGCTCGAACATTCTGACTTCGATACTGTCGAAGACGCGCGATATTTCATTTTTAATTGATCAATCATAGTCAGCTTGTTTATGTAACAGCGATCTTTTACATAATCCCACAGGAAGTAGTTGATAGACTCTTTTTTGGCCATTTATGCTTTTGTACTTCGAAAGTCTTACTGCAAGAGGACAAAACATGCTTTAAATTTTGGTCCGGATTAATATATGTAGTAAGTTTTAACGAAAGAAATACGAGTAGGTTCATCAATTGTGCACATTGTGACGCAATATCTACCGGTTTTTTAGCAATATTAAATAGAGAATACTGAGCACAAAAATCTCTTTGGAAGGGGTTAATTATGTTTTTCGCGTGAGCGTTTTTTCTGAAAGACCTTCTTCCACTTTGCTTTCAGTCCAGGGGGAATAATTTCAATGTTCCAAACACATGTACGGACTAACATCCAAAGATACCGCTAAAATGTAGAGGACAGAGCACGACACCCATACGCATGCGAAGCACCCAGAATGGAGCCAACATGAGCAAAGCAAGTGCCAACATAAACAAGCAGTTACTATGGCTTATAAGATTGTTAAACCAGATTCCGATATTATTACTTCGATTTCATTATCAAGCGAGGATAGGGGTTAAGGTTAACTCAATCAAACACTAGAAGTATCGTGTTTCGTACTCCAAATATCACCGAATTCATTTCGTTTGCCTTTCCCACGCCCGTTCTTCGGGGCACCAATTAACCTCACTTCGCCTATGGCCCAACAATACGAAACAACGATAAAATATCGAATCCTCGCACCTTGCGATTTATTACTTTCAAATACCCCTACATTTACAGCAACCGCAATAATTCCAGATCCTCTTTTTCGATTCACGAAGCAACCGGGTGGACGGGCCGGGAATCACCCAGACTTTTTACTCGTTCATTTTTTCAAATTACTATAACCGTAACTTCAACGAAAGCCGAGTAATAACTCGCGTATAAGTTTCATAAAAGCAGTACAGCCGGAACGAAAAAAAAAAAAATCAGGGAAAAAAAACTTTATGAAAAAATATTACCGCGATATTTGGCGAGGGTGGCGCTGGCGCTCCTTCGGGGCTTTCAAAACGCATCATACAGTATGACTCATTTCACGGCGCCTCCCCAAGACGAGAGCGACGAACAAGATGCAGTCGGGAAAAGGCGAGTAAAAGAGAACGAGAAAAATGAAAAGAGAAGATGAAAGCTCTACTTCGTTTTCCGGTGCGTACTTTCAAAGTAAATTGGAAAAACGTATCGAACGCTCGTTGATCATCCGGCGTCTAATTTAATTTAACAGCCTAAGTCCCGAACAGCGGAACACGAGAAGTATTTTTAAACGCGCCGTTTAATTGGACGGAATGAATACAAACAAAACGAAACAAAGCAAGAGAAAGCAAGCAAAAAAAATACACCAAACGACGACGAATTGTGGAAACTTATTCGTTATTCGTCCAGGAAATAAACGTCGAGACTTTTGTCGAGTGTATTTTTTTCTTCCTCTTAGCTCGCCCCCGCGCCTCCAGCCACCACCCTCAATTGGGGAAAACGTAACGCACACTGTAACGTACACGAAGAGTAAGCATTTTCGGCGAACTGGAAAAGAGCTATATTTATTGGGGCGGGGGCGGGGGTAAAAGTGCACAGACTCGCAGGTAGGTAATAATTTAGCGTATCGTATTTACCTCGTGACGACGAGCTATATACTCCTCTTCTGGCTCCCGCGGATCCGGGTAATTCGATTAGGGTACTGCACAGTGGATTTGGATGCTGCGATGCATGCACGATATACCTGCAACATGAGAGACGGAGAAAAAAATAAGTATAGAAAAAGGTGCGACGGGAGATACGGAAATCGAATAAAGCTGTTAAACAGGCTCCGAGCGGCTTCGCGGCGATGTTTTCGAAAATAACTTTCGGAAAATTCCGACACCTCGAGGGGAGCGTAAATGACCCTCGTCGAAGTCGGTGCATTCGGCCGAATCGGCAGCTCGTTATAGAAGTTCGTTGGTACCTAATACCGCATTCGAGTACACGAAAACAGTCTTCGCGACTTCGCCAGCGGTCAACTTACTAAAGCCTCAACTACGATAGATTTTCGGCTAAATGCTTAGTTTGTCTCAACAGAATATATTTCAGTACAAATTTTCACAGTGATGTAGACGGCACGCTGAAAAACAGTTTCAAAATCCAGTTGTTGAAAGATGGCACAGGGCTCCGATTCACAGTTTCAGGCTGAACGTAATCTCAAAGAACTTTTCCTCCGAATCGATGGGGAAGATCATTTTCAGAAAGTCGACATTATCTTGTAAACCTCGACTGAAATTTCTCGCATATGTACACCAATTAATTCATCGTGCTGTTACGTTACTCCCAACTATATCAAAGTGAATTCGAGAACGTCCTTAAATCTGAGGTATAGGGTACATATAGCAAAGTACGGGTGTCAATCATTTTTCAAATTTTTTGGATGTTTATACCGCCACAGAGATTAATATCGGACTATCAACTGAGAAAGTATTTCATATCCTTCCAGTGAATACTGTTTAAGAGGTCATATTGGTCCATTAAAACGGTCCAGGGCTAATGCACATGCCAAATCTCAAAGTAACAAGTTTGGTTTAAACTAACGACAGGTACTGCCAATCTCGTAAGGAACTCGAACGCCAGTGCCCAGCAACAGCCGGGACAAGGCGTGAAGCATTAGGACTGACGTATCCAGCAACCAATTAAGTCAAACGGATAGAACTCAGTAAAATTCTCACTTTGACTGTAAAAGTGAGGCTATTGAGCTGATCTTGAAGAGCAACCTGAAGAAAAGTGCAATGGACTACAAGGTCTGAGCATTCGGCGCTAATAACGCCACCTCATACAAACGAGACGGAACACGAACGGATAAATGAGCAACTAATCTTGAGTACATGTAAGAAGTTTTGCCTACCTGCCCCGCGAATGAATTACCTTGAAAAGTTAATTTCGCAAGTTACTTCGTTTATCACTTTTTATGAGTTTCAAGAAGAGAATATTCACCATCCACGCAGCATATTCGTTAGAAAACTTTCACAAATTTCTTTCCACCTAACAGAAAAAAATTTTCAGCTGTACTTGACCCATGACCATTTTTTCGTCATCCACCAACTCGGTCTCTTCGGTATACGAAAAAAGAATTCTCAATACGTTCGAATAACACTGGGGTTCCCCCTTCCCCTCGGCTGCTTTGTATGGATCCTCCCCCCAGTTTACCGCTCGGTATATCGACATTTCGCACCTCAGTTTCTGTCTGCCTGCCAGTTTAGCTGACTGACTGACTTACATGTTATCTGTCTGCGGATTAGGCCATCTGTTCGTTTCATTTGGATACACGGAATTGCCCTCCAGAGAGGGGAGGAGGCAACCAGTCTTTAGCATTGAGGATTATGGAAACTCAATATGACTAGGAAAGTTGAAACTTTTCGTGGCTCATTAAAACTCCATCAAAACTTATTAAAACTCACTGAGATCAGTTTCCAGACTCATTAAAACTCAGACGTGGAAGAACCGCGGAATATTTCGATAATCTCATGAACACTTGTGCTAGCTAACATTTCCGTCAAAATTGAGTTAAGTATGTAGACCTGTAACTAAAGGTGTAAGCTATCCGGTAATGTACAAAATAGCTGATAAATTATTATTTAGACCGCTCGGGGGCGCTTTCCGATTGAGCTAACCGATGAGATATAAGTTGAAATTTTCAAAACGCTCCCTGAAAAATTTCATTTTTGTCAACACAAGTTCCACGAGACCATCGAATTCCACACCGGAGGAGTTAGAATTTGTAAAGCAAACACGATTCTGGAAACAGGGATGGAAGTATTGAAATACATAGATGTAAATTTGGAGAAAACCGAGACGTATCAAAGGGAGAAAAAAGATCTCACTTCAACTTTTTTCAAAAGTGGATAAAACCGGATTCCCACTACATGGACTGTCTTTTGCTCCACATTTTTTTTCTAGTTGACAAGTGAAAAATTTTTAGCGCGAAGAATTAGAATATCCATCCCTCCACCACCCCCCCCCTCCGGAAAAATCGCTGCGGTGCGTTCTTAAAGTAATGAATTTTCGCATTGCAGAGAAAATATTTTGTATAATATGCATCATTTTGAGTAAGGAAGATTTATTCTGAGAGAGAAGGGCACGATTTGTTTTTAAGAGGTTGGTCAACTCATTTCCCACCTGTTCCAAAGTACCTGTTAAAATTATTACGGTTCAATTAAATTCGTTCAAGCGCTCTCCTATCAGGCTGTCAGTCTTTTTTCCGTCTGTTTCAGATCTTGGGCAATTTTTATCGATAGAAAGCGCATCATTTCATTCTGCCTGCCTGCCTTTCTTCCCAGATTGCGGAATAGCTGACTGTCTCGTTGTCGTGCCAACTCATACGGTGTATCTATCTGGCCTGGGTCTTGAGATAACAGATTTGCCCCTGTAATTTTCCGGGTTTTTCAGATAAGTGTCCCGCTGGAGCGTTTTTCTTCTTAAAATATAGGCAGAGTCGTTTCCGACGTTACTGAGTGCTAAAAAACGAATGAGTACAATTTCAAAATTCTTCCCCATAAAGAAAGGAGGTGAATAGGAGCAACATTAGGACTAGCTCCCACTGAGCTGAAATTTCGTATACGTTCATTTTGTTCTACGTAACAACTTTCGAGTATTACCCAGGTACAAATTTCAAAGAAACAAATAAAAAGACGAATCACCTAGGAGGGAGTTGAAAAACAGAACCTGCACGTTCAATTTCATAAGTAGAGAGCTGATTTACTGAGTATCCAAAAATGATACAACCTCATAAACAGACATTATGAAAATATTTGCCAAGCTTTTCAGTTTGGTTACTCAGTACTCACGTACTGACTACTCAGCCACAAACTGAGGGCACGAGCAGTGTTACCAACCCTCCGGCAATTGCCCAGATCTTAGACAATTCTCGATTCTTCCTGCATTTTCCCGGCACTCAAGTATTTTCTACATTTTTCCTGCATTTTTTCGGTACTCAAGTATTCTTTATCAATGTCAGGCATTTTATATCCCATGCCGGACATTTTCTATATCTTACAATTCTGTCTACACTTATTTTTTACATTTCACATTTTTGCTGCGTGCTGAGAGCTACGAACTATCATTCTTTTATTCATCAGTTGGCCAGGTCTGGTGTCTGTTTTCGTTGATAAAACGAAAAATCACAGCTTAGAAAGCCGAATGAAGTAATGTTTTTAGTTGTTCGTTGGTGTGTCCGTTCTAGTGCTAGATTCGAAAAATAAATGATTCACTCGATCTCAGGTTCCAAAAATTTCCTGCAGTCTCCGGCAATCTTCGGCATTTTTATTATACAATCCCAGGGCAACTCTGAAGTTGCGAGTTAGTAACGCTGGGTACGAGTTCCATGGTATTGCTATTGATACCAGGCTATAACAGAGAGAAAGACATCGAAAACGAGGTTCGCGGCTTGGAGCGAGCGATATGAACTTATGTATCTACTAGCCTCCTGAAGAAAAAATTCCCAACTCTCAATCGCCACCCCTAGGTACAGCACTAAATCTGAAGTTGCTGCCCAAATCAGTACACGTCTTGAACGGACGATAATGAAATTTACAGCCCAAATGGATCGCGTGTTTCTCGGTGGTTTACACTATACTTTACAGGAATTAAGAAATAAGTAGGCACTGTAAATTTGATTTAGAACGACGCTCGAAACGACTTTAATTCGGTAGGCGGTTTGTGAGACATTGATATAATAAAATATTCGTCGGTCGTATTTAAAACAGCTTGATGACGGAAAGGGCTGCGGCCGCGAGCGAGTATACTCGATATTATTTTGTACAAAATGTAAGACAGCGCCCAACGGCGTTGCGTTTTGTATTCCCGTGCTGCTACTGCTGCTGCCGTCGGGTTAGCTCGCGACTGTCGGAATTGCTGGCAATCCAATAAATTAGGGTGGAAATGACATTAGACGTGGAATTATTATTAGAAGTTGTTCGTTGTCGAAACAAGAAGGGAGCAAGAGAGCGACTCCCTCAGAGCCGAGAAATATTACCGATACATCTCTCGGAATAGTCTATCCGTCCGAGAAAAGATGTACGCCGCCACGGCGATGTAATTACTATATTGAACGTGGAACCAAGATGGTCGGTGAAAATCATTTTGTAAGTGGCTCCGCTGTTGCGGTTGACAAGACGAGCCACCAGCGCCGGGTGATTATATCGATTTTGGTTTTCACATTTCATCGAATATAGTAGTACATGATCTGTACAAAGACCAGGGAGTCTAAGAACGAAACAGACTGGAGCGGAAAACAGTCACAACGGTCCTGAGGACTTGTGATAATGAAGATGGAATACCAATCCTTAACTGACAGTTTCCAATGAGCAGAAACCTGGGTACTACAATTACGGTACGCTTCATACCCTTATCAAGGTTCAATACTTTTACATGAATATTTAATAGATTTCGACAGAATGGCAGAACATACATTTCTCTTATTTCTCCTCCTCCCCCGAGAGATGTGCAGGGCTATAGCTAGCATTTTTTGGAAGAGGGGATAGGCAGCAGAAATATTGATTGAAATACAGAAAATGTCATTTGAAACCTAAGAACAAGTCCTTTTATTGTCCCAGTTTTGTAGACTGACTGCTAGAATTAGAGGCATTTTGCTAAACCACCTACCACTAAACTTTTTAGGCAAATTATACATACAAATGAAATGCTCGCCAAACTCCGCTTATGCACACCACCATAGACCATACCAACTGAAGTACATACATAATGTACATACTCCTTAATTGCACGCTGCAGTTACATAAATTAGATTTGAACAGTACAAAACAAGAAAGGCATTTCTCGAAAAATGCCTTTTCGGTTTGTAGCGGTCTTTTTGTTATGTAGCCTTTATACACATGTCCCCAAAATTTCAGCACGATATTTTTTTATATTTGCTGAGATACAAATGCAAACGTTTATTCTTTCGAATGTTATCGCAAGTTCCCAACTACATATTATTATGAATGAGAATATGAATACGAATAAAACGCACAAGCGAAACGAGTGGACACAGCGAGCGAAGCCTTATCGGATGAGTCACTCAAGATAAGGAGCAAACTCGATAGAAGCAAGTTGTTTCACGTCGACAGCAGATTACGTGAGCGAGATACATTTATGTGGATTGTGGATACATCATTCAGGCTTCAAAGATGATGCTCGTGTAGTTGATTATGTCATGAGGGCGATGTTAACGTTTATTTTACGAATACGACCTTGTTTTCTTTTATTGAAATGAGTTCCTTAAAAAGGACTCAAACGCACTTTTCATACAGTAAAGTGATTAGAATAGCAATATAAATTAAAATTTCAAATTTGGATCATGAAGTACATACTTGTAGATCGATGTCAGGTGATTATGAATGAGAAATTTTGAATCAGCGACCCGCCATGTACCACAGTCTGTTAGAGTACATATAATATGTAGAATGTGGCCTCAGGGAGCTCTAAATTCGTAAAAAACTGAAGATCTTACCGTCATTCGTGAACATTTCAACTCAATCTGATGAGTAATTCGAGGAATGATGTTTATTGGGAATACATACATATGTAATTAGTCTCATCTCAAGAAGGGCTTTTTTCTCTCCAGCTCTTGAACTTCGCCACTACTCATCATACAAGACTTTACACATGTATGTACATATGTGCATAGGATCAGGCATAAGCATACATATGTACACAGTACACACTTAGACAGAAACATTCGGACACCTGAGGAAAAAATATGTGGAAGCCAGAGAAAGGAACTAGGGAGGGAGAAGAAATTGAAAAAAGAAGAGGAGGGTAGAACAGGTCAGCCTCCTCTCTAACAGGTCATCGAAGAAATTCCACCGACGCAAGCACGGACACAAAGAATTGCAGAACACGAAACACAAATATTTGGACAGGACAAAAAAAGTTGGACACTGCAGTAAATAATTGCCAATTGCCATCGTAATACATACAGTGTATTCTTCCCATAAGGAATCTGACTTCCATATCCCACATCTTCCTGAATAGGATTCGTTCAAATGTTCCTTTGATGATCAAAGGTTGATATCTGAATAATTGAAGAATTACAGAATAATAGTCATATTGCGACATCGTAGCATTACTGAATGCGGAGTTACATAGGTATGGGTCGAAAAATTTTGAAACAAAAATTCCTGCGTCCATTGTAATTAGCATTAACGTGCAATCAAAAACGAAACACAGTAGTTGCGGCCCGTCTCTTTTAAACAGTATACCAGTACATGAAGCTATGATGATGTAAGATAAAAATATCAACTTAAAATCTTGAATTCTGACATGCACCTAGTTCACAGAAATCAAAAGGAACATATTATGTTTGTATGTATGTAGATCCATATTATCATGTTCATAAATAGTTTAGAAACCATAGATCTTAAATTTAGAAACAAACGGAAGCTTCAGCATTACGTGCACGGAAATTACAATCATCATTCATTATGAAGTTGGTTTTCTCAAAACGAAGATTTTCGAGAAATGCCCTTCCTGGTTTCTAATTTCTAACATTCACTTGCTTTTGATCTGGGATCATGCAGTTTGGTTCCTGTCTTCCCCTGCTGGAGGCTTATTTGCCCAGGAAGTTATTTACTGTCGACATAATGTCTCAGATTTTATACACCACAAATTGTAGAATATTTTGCCAGCATTTAAAACATATGTAAATTACGAAAATATTAATAAATGCTGTTTTCACCTTAGGTCGCGATCATCCATGCCATTCGATCTACGACGAAAATACGAGTAACTTTTACGTTTCTTATTCCAGTACACATATATCGTTGGGGTAGTGTGAAAAGGTGCTACCTGCAATTTTTTCAGAGACTTTTTCGTATCTTTAGATAAGGAATTTTACTATCTAAATCTACAAGATACCACTCTGTAAATGATAAAATATTGCCTCAGTTCAACAGGAAACGCAAAAAACAAAATGGGTTAAAAATACACTACTAACAAAATTCATCGTAAAGAAAAGTAGGAATATCTTCATCTCAGAAATGTATTCCTAGTTGAATGTTGAAGCACTGTTACACTATCTTTAGTTAAACCAATTTTTAACAGACTCGTCGTGGTTGCTTCAAAACTTTTAAACCCCTCTCCTGTAAAATTTGTGTTTTTTTTTTTTTTTTTTTTTGCAGATAGCACCTTTTTATACTAACCCAACAATATATAGAACGTAGAGGCTGATTCGAGCCGCTATTAATTTTACGATTCCGATAGCGTATAATTACCGCGAATAATTACAGCCGCATTAACATATTCATGACTTAGCAAGTTCTATTTTACATTCTTTTTCAGTCATTTCCATGATTAAGATGTAGTTACGTCAAACGAAATGTTATAGTTTCTCGCGCATTGATATTCATTGCATACACCCTTTTTTTCTTCTTCTTAATTCTCTTCGTCTCGCAGGTTTATTTTCATTTTCCTTTTCGAGAAAATGTGTTTAATTCGCTTTTACAACGGGACCAAAAAATAAAGAGGGAAATTATTTTAATACACGCGTAGTTCGGCTCGTCTCGGTTATTGATCCCGAAAATTGGAAAATTGCGACGGTGTTTCTCATCCGGAGGAAAATCTCTACTCTTCAACTCTTGAACTGGACCTCGTTGCATACTGATACCGAGTGCTCGGTGTATTAATTTATCAAAACAATGACACTCGCGTCAGGTGCCAATTCAAGGAACAAGAGAAAAATCATCTTTTGCGCACAAAGAACCTGAGCCACACCCTCCTCGTCTTTTGTCATTTGCCGAGAAAAAGCTTAATAAAAAATTTGGAAACATTGCTGTCGTACATCTGCAAACATTCAAATCCAACCAGACATACTGAAACGCAGAATTGGGCATCACTCGAGTGAAAAAATAATCGAGTAATACCCATGAGTCATGAGTATCATCGTTAATCGTTAATCGTCCCTCATCACTCGTAGAACTTTATATATCTCATTATTCTTTACTCGTGCTGATAAATTACTCGTCACTCATTAGCTCATTACTCATGATTTTCCACAACACCATGCACGTTACAACGTGCAAGCGTTGCAGGTTGTAGCCGATGTACAAATATACAATGCTATCGCTTATCGCGATGTTATCGCCTATCGGGTATTGGTCGGTTCCATCCACGAATTCGAATTGTAGTTCACATAACTTTTCCAACGATGTGCATCAAGTTGGCTTTGAATTTTAAAATGGAAAAAAAAAAAGAAAAAGAAAAAAAGAGATTTATTCCCACCAAATTTAAATTTTGAGACCCCGCGTGGTGCCGTATATAAAATGTGATGCAATATTCGCTTCCAACATACAGTACAGGACCAGTAAAGATCCACAGGCGCTATGTAATTTGGATTATGACGGCACCATAAACGAGTAAATGGGGAAAAAATTGAAATTAAGTATAAAAACAAAGTATCGAAATAAAGGGATTAAAAATTTACACAAAATATTAAAATTCCAAAATAAGCGTTTCTTGGGTCGCTGATTTAAAACATCGCATCAGATTTTCGATACATGTAATCCCAAGTTCGACATGTTACCCATGGGAGAGCTGACATTTACATACTTAGCTCTGAAAATCTATCAAAGTATCAACATGGAGGCGAAGGGGGGATTGTACAAGCAACTCGACAGGGAAAATCAAATAAAGTACTCCCTCTGTCCCATAATATATGGTATACATTTCGGAAAAATCGAGGAAATAAGGCTGCACCAGGTAGCAAGAAAAAGGCAATGGCGTCATAACTATCTGCCATACAAAATACACCAACAACCAAGAATGAAGTATCAGGGGTCAGAAATGGCGTGTGGGGAGGGGTTCGAGATATCGTATTTTGGAGGAAAACGAAAGGGACCACCCGCTGGGCTGAAACAAAAGTAAGGGTTTGAAAACTATGGTGTGTTGTGTGCTGAGTGAGGACTGAAGAATCACGTAGAAGACGCGAAAAAAATTGCCGCGTTCAAATTTCAGAGAACTTGTACGTAGAGTACAAATTTTGAGTATTTCGTTTGATTTTAACCCTTTGTACTTGCGTCCTGCATTTCTCTTTGTTTTATCTGTAATAAATACGTATACCGACACGTGTCTGTCGTGATTCGTAGCTTTACACCAGTTTTCCTGACATGTTTACCTCTTTCCGGACAATGCTTATTCAAACAACGCGAAATGTATACCATATTTTGGGACAAGTAAAAAAAAATCAAATGTATACCAGGGAGTATCAAAATCAAAATCAATGCTCCAAAATTTCCCCAATTTTATATTTTGTTCAAATCTCTGAGACAAGTCAATTATGCTCGCTTGAATAGCAAAATCTATATTCTAAAATCCAAATTGAGGCTAAGTAAAAGATGAATGCTATTTTCGAAAGTAGCAATCCAAAAAACACCTGTTTCGATACGTTGTTCGATTTGTTAAAGCTAGTTAATTTCACGCATTTAGAATGATAATATTAAGAGTTTTGGAACCAAAATGGGAGTTAAATAAAAAATCGAATACCATTTTCGAGATTAACGACCCAAATAAAACCTACTTTGATATGTTACTCGATGTCTGAAGCCAACTAAAATTCGGATAATTTACGGTTCAAATCGGAGTGGAATAAGAAATTTGATAAGCTATTCTAACTCAGCGACCCAAAAAATTTCTACATATTTCGATACTTTGTTCAACATTTAAAGCAAAATCAGTTTTGCCCATTTTAGGTCCAAAATTTGGATTTTTGCGCTCAAATCGGTGCCGGATCAAGAATCTAATGCGATATTTCAAATCAGTGACTCCTCTGGCTATAACTATACAGCACTGATAACGATACACCACGCTACAGGCCTATTCATATCACCACGGCAGGCGAAATATGCTTCGGCATTTTTTTTCCCTGTGATAATTCAATAGGAATATCGATATTTTTGCGAATCATAAAATTCCCAGTGCAATGAGTCCTATGGGTTTGTGCATATTTTTTGCATAATTGGATATAAAATGCATATTTTCGCATATTTGCATTATTTTTAGGGAATATGGGGAATATTTTCCAAATTTTCTTCGTTGGGAATATTTTCAAAATTTTAAATATTTTCCTCCTTTTAAACAAATGTTGTAACTGGTCTCATTCAATAGAAAATTACAAAACAAAAAATTTTATTCTCAACATTTTTGCATCAAAATCAATTGTTAGCAGGATATTTGAAAAATTTGCATATGTGTAGCTATAACGCTTCAGTTACTTGACCTACTTGTCAGGCGCAGGTTATACTATGAACTTCCACGAATTTATCCTGCGAGACCTGTTTTTTGATACCCACATTCGGACCTAGCAGCGTAGTGGCTGACATCTGGCGAAAGTTTTTAACAGCATCCGTTTACACACCATTACTTTGACGAAATTGGAACCAAACGAAAATCACGATTTTCCCATTTAAATGCATGGAGACGTTCACCGCTATCCTAACGTTAAGCGGTAGAGGGGGAAGACTTGATGCTAGCGCAACACCGCGCTGCTAGGTCCGAATTGTACAATTAGTTTAGTTTTGAGAATATAATATACGCATATTTCGTGATTTTTAGAGAATATTTTGCCTTGCCTTGCACATCACAGAATAGTGTAGTACTTTGTTACACTTCACTTGTATTATGTACTGTATATTGTTGTCGCTCATCGCGGATACTTTATTTGTGATTTGTGGTTTCATGACTCTAGAACGAAATTTGATCCATGAGTAATGAGTAATGATCATGAAGAGTAATGATTCACTCATTACTCGTTACTCATTTACTGGAGTGAAATATGCCCAAATCTAACTAAGAGATAGATTGACAGCCAGTCAGCAAATGGCATGCCACCGCCAGAGAAAAGAAAGGAAAAACTATTTAATGCTCCCCTTCACACCACAAGTAAATCTGCGTATGAAGTTGAATAAAGTAGGTGAAAGTTTAAGGTAGTCCTGGTTTTCGAACCCTGGAATTTGTTCCAATAATTTAAATTTTTAAAAATCTGGGGCAGTTTCAGTTAAATTAGATAACAGATAAGGGGAACATGTGTCGTTTGTTCCTTTTTTTCATAATGAAAAAATACATGCCTTTACAGAGACATTCAACTTTTTTATTAAAATTTTTTCCTCAGCCTATGATTATGCGAGAAATATATATTTACAAGTTTTGACTAGACGTTTCGATAGTGCTTGAACAAATACCAACTTAAGTGTCCTGAGTTAGGTTCGGGAGGAGTTAGGAATAGGAATTCAAATATGCATTTCATTGCTTCGATACGGGGGGTCACTTCGACGATGGTTTTTCAGATCGAATCCAGTTATAGGATTAGTTTTTAGTTTAAGTCCCCAGGAGTAACACTACAGGGTCAAACCCAATCGAGATGGCGGTCGGAACACAGAATTTCGAAGCGGCTGAATTCGATTCCGAGGTTAAATCTGGTTGTATTTAAGCATGAATTCTAGCATTGGATTCAAGCCCCTTGAAGGCACACACCTATTACCATCACAGACAATAGCCTTGTTGAGGTATCAACCCCCTTTATGGGATTTAAACCAGAACCTAACTCTAAAATCGAATTCAGCGACTTTGAAAACCTGTGCATCGGCTAATTACCATCTCTAAAAGACGATTCTAATAAGATCTGAGCGCTTTACGGCGACACTGTGGGGGTTCAAAAAGAAAATCTAACCACTAAACTGGATTCAGCAATCTAGAAAAGTTGTAGATAACAACCATACTGAACATTCTGAACGCCTTTTCAGCTCTCTCTTCTCAGGAGCCATCAACTCAAAACGCTTTTTAAAAAAATTTGAAGAGTGTCCAAACACCAATCTACAATTTGAAAATATGTATGTCTAGCACTCTTGCAGACTGAGAAAGAAATGCTGACAAAATTCAAAACTCAATGCATTTTGTCATAAGAGGGAGGTGTATACGACACATGCTCCCCTCATCCGATCGAGCAGAAACTTTGCAAAAATTCTATTTAACAATACTGGAATCGATTTACTGATCGCGTCATGCGGTGGCGCACACAGGGGGGTTTTAGGCATCAGATCTTCCTCTCTTAACAAAGATAATTTTCACGTAAGCAATAAAAGTGGTGAAAATAAGTAAGAAACGGAAAATAGAAAAATGTGAAACAGTCACTCTCTCGAAATGTGAGTCTAGTAATTAGACAGTTGGGTCATGAAACTTCGAAAAAAGTAAACCAAAACGACGTGCACGTGTAGATGTTGTATTCCTTTGAGTTGTGAGGATTACCTACTGAGATATTTAGGGTGATGATACTCAGGAATACCAATTTGAGGAGAACGAAGTCCAAGTATAGATACATCCAGTAGCCCAAATGTGAAGTATTCGACCGGTTTCCATGTGGTCCTGCTAAACTTTTAAGCAGACCAATGTCTACTACCTTCACATTACAACCACAGTATGTCCTATCGGAGGATCACGAAACCAACTGGGAGCACTCATACAAGTCTAAAACTGACTTTTGTAGACAAGCCCCATAAATAAGTAGTTGATTCAACAGTGTGCGACTGCTGCGACGACAAAGAGACATATCACAGACATATTCTCTGTGGCTGACACCGAGAATACCGCGTCAGATATCAAAACACGAATTTCCCCACCTATTCATCGCGCTACGCGAAACCGAAATTTGACTTCCACATTCTATTCAGCTGCCTGGAAACTTCAAGTTACATCTTACAAAGAAAATAACCCGAAATTCGAGAGGAATAAAAGAGGCCGCAATTTATCGCGCTCGCTTTACCAGTTTACCTTTATACATTTCACTCTCGAGTAATAAGCCGCGTCTTTTACTCGCGCGTGAACCTCTTTACTTTATTCACACAGCGTGTACATCGCATGGGTGTACCTGTTGAAAATATGAATTCGTCGTCGAGTCTTTCAGTTTTATGTCCGCGTACGACATGCACAGGTACCAAATACACACTTACACATAATATGCATAACTCACACAAAGAACGAACTTCGGTTATGTACAACGAGTGAGCCATTTTCCTCTTTTTATACGCACACAACTCCGCAGAAATAATATACTCGTTAGGAGCTCGATTCTCCAAAGGGAGAATAAACTTATATTCATGGGCGAAATACAAAAACGCGTCCGTGAACATGTTATACAGCACTTGTATATGGCTCTTTGGTATAAGTCGTAAACGTGAAAGCCGCAGCAACAATTTGCATCGCCGACCGGGACTCGACGAGTCGCCGGATTATCTCCCGAGCCGACGAGCGGCAGATGTCACCGGGAACGCCGGCGTCTGTGCTTCTGTTCGTGATTTCAGCCTCGTCATCGAAGGGTTGGTCGCAGCCTCAGTCATCTATATCGATCCACGATCACCGCGAGCTATATATAGACGAGCACACAGAGAAAGCCTTCCCGGCTGGAAAACTCGTTTCATTATGCACCCTGTGTATTCGACACAACAACCCACAAAGCAAAAGAAGAAACAAAAATTTGCATTTCAGAAAGGCGATCTTCTTGGGAGGCACGACACGATGACTAAGTGTGCACAACTGGATAACACGATACGATGTAGTCGCATCAAAAAGGAGGCTCGAAACTAATTAAAATGCTGCAGCAAAATTGAGACGAACAAGAGGGTTAATTCGATACAGGTGCTGCGGTCCTCCGGTCCGTCCGCATTATACCGAGTCCGTATGTTGTGGTTACCTGTGCGCTGCTGCTCCGCAAATGCTGACTGATACGAAATTCCAATTTAGCAGATTTCCCTTTTCGCAGGGTCCGGTAACATGCAATACAAGGGCGCTGGCTGGAGCGGTCGGTATTACATTCAGCGAATGATGCCGACCAAGCTGTTAGACCAAATTTATACCGGAAAAGTTACGGCTGCCTCTGTATCGTTCCGTGCCAATTTACGACATTGGCTAGTTGGGAAAACGCAAACCGAAACATATACCTAATATTGCAACGTTTAGATATTTTCATATTAGAAATGTGTAGCTGAGAGAAAAGGTTTGGAATTTTATCAGCATGCTGTTTTCTACATCCCTACGCCATCCCAACAAAAATATTTATTAGAAAATCGCAACATCGAATGGTGCAGACTAGAAATTCCAAACAGAAGAGATGGCGACGACGATCCGAATCCGAAGTATTCTCAGCGTCTTAACAAACTGATAACAGAACCTGAACTAATTTGAATGAGCCTTAACAGAATCTAAATAATATTAGACGAGTTTTGACCTAGGTTTAACGAGCCCCAATAGATCTCAGAACTGTAACCGTCTTTTAGTCAAAAGTTCAAAATGATTCTTAATATTTTGAACGTGTCTAATAAGATTGGTAATTAGTCTTAAAGTCTACCTCAGTTTAGGTTGGAAATAAGCGAATTGGTTATAGCTTTGCGGATTTTTCGGATAATTATACAAGAAGAGTGTTTACTCCCGGCCGCAGCGAGGGCACTCAGAATCCAAGAAACGAGAGTGTGCAGAAAAAAGGCGTGTGCTGATGGATAGCAAAAGCAAATCATTAGAAAGTGAAACATGAACTATGACCAAACTGTAACTCAGCTATAACTGAACTGAACAGATGTCCTACCTGGCCGGTCAAGAGAGAGAAAGAAGAGGGCGTCATGAGAATAACAAGAAGAAGAACATGGTTTTAAAACTACCACGGACCGGAAGTACGGGAATGCAGGAGACAGAAGACGTTTGTTAGACGCTCGCATCGTGCTGAAATAGCCAGGCTGGACAATTTATACACAAATATGGGTCGTTCTCCGAAGATCATGAAAATACGCTCTTCATTTTTACAAAATTTGAACTATTGAATAATGAAATTTTTTTTTATGCTAACTCCTTGGGGATGCATAATAGAACATTCTTGCAACACTCGACTTTCTTAAATCTCAGTCGAGTCATTCGTCATGAACGTCAAATACGACTTTCCATGATGATTGACAAAAATGATTGCCCATAATGATGGATGACGATTTCAGGAAAATGGTCTGAACCCAGGTTTTTATGTTACAGAAAAATGAAGTAGATGAGTTTCATCTGCGATCCATTACTCACCTGAAACGAGTATTGTTCAAGTTTTCATTATCTTACGTGACCGCGCACAAGTGTCCATTACTGATGACGGAAAAAATATCAGACACTCGCTATTTTGTCGAGATTTTGATAATTCTCGGTTTTCTTAAGAAGACGGAGAGAAAAACATTTGACCAGTCTTCTTATCAAAGTATTGAATCAGTCTAGCCACTTTTCCGGTAACACAATATATAGAGTAACACGATTCACTGATTGGTTGAATACAGCCCATGACGGACGATGTTTTTTTGTTCACGGATCTTGATCCCAGCTACTGTGTCTATTAGAGCCAGGAAACTATGCTTCCACTGTTACCAATCCATCATCTCAATGCACTCCATCACAACCATGCTATCCAGTAGTACCAATACTTGTAAATATAAAAGTTATTTTCGATTTTGCGATCGAAGTTGTTTTACTCACACCCACGACGAATGACGATTTTGGAACTTCAATTGGTTTTTCAAAATTTTTATTTCACCAAATTTGGAAAGTTGATGTTGTGGGTCATAGGGGAGACTGTAGGGGAGACTATTACCTATGTACAGAAAAAGAAATCATCCCTCTAGCTCAGTTGGTTTCCGAGATGTAGGGGCCCACGCGAATTTCATGATCTTCAGAGAATGACCCATATACATCCAAAAGTCGCCGCAGCTTTTATCCAGAGGAACAAAAAAAGGTATAATGTGCATACATCCTCTACTCTCAACACCGAGGAGGTCACAAGTCTCTGCACAGCCAACTTGATAGCAAATCTCAATTTAAAAATTTGCTTCAGAGGTACTTGGCAACTAAAAATGTAACAAGTAATAGAAGTTCGAAAATTCGAATCATGAAATTCAAGTAATATTTTTAACCACATAAGACTCAACTTTGGTGGTCCCTTCAATATTCAAGATAGACAACAAATGGAAATTATACTTTTTTTCGCATTTTCAAAGAACTGTTTGCTATCCATTAAAATAAGAAATAAAGACATCCAGAATGAAACTCAATTCCAAAATCTAAGCACTGTCTTTAAATTTTCAAACGCGCCGCACCGCAGTAGTGTGTAACGGTGCTTTTATTGTCCTATTTACTGAACTGATTGTGACTCACCTCACACTGGAAAAGAAATGAAATTTAGATTGCAATAGGCTCGGCTACTACTTCTTCTTCTTCTTATAACGCCTTCTCTATTTAGAGGTTGGCTATCCAAATGGCTATTTGTATTTTGCAGATAGCTTTCCGGAAGAGTTCCGCCGACGAGCATCCAAGCCACCGTCGCAGGTCCTTCAGCCACGAATTTTGTCGCCTCCCGATCGATCTTTTTCCGCTTATTTTTCCTTCCATAATTATCCGCAACAGCTCGTACTTTCCTCCTCGTAGTATGTGCCCCAAATACTCTATCTTGCGCCGTTTTACACTGTTTAGCAGCTCGAGTTCCTTCTTCATCTTGTGTAGTACTTCCACATTCGGCACTCTCTGGGTCCAGGCTATCCGTAACATTCTGCGGTATATGTAAAATTCTAGCGCCTGTATTTGTTTTTCAATGTCTTCATTTAGGGTCCAGCTTTCGCAGCCGTACATCAGTACCGGAAAAACATAGCATCGCACTATTCTCATTCTTAGCTCCAATTTCAACCCCGGGCTCGTGAGAATATTCCTCATGCTTAAAAAGACATGCCTTGCCTGTTCGATTCTGCTGCGGATTTCGTGTTTATAATCGTAATTTTCTCTTAGTATCGTTCCAAGGTATTTAAAGGCGGGCACTTGTTCTATAGTTTCATTGTTGATCCGCAGTTCTGATTTGACAGGTTTCTTGGAGAACACCATCGTTTTTGTTTTTGAGGTGTTTAGTTTTAGACCCATTGCTTCGCTATGTTGGACAACGTTGTTCATCATTTTCTGTAGGTCCATTTGAGTGCTGGCTATGATTACCGTGTCGTCTGCATATCTGATGTTGTTGATTGCAAGGCCATTAACTTTTATTCCACCTGTTTCTTCGTAGAGAGCTTCTCTGAACACCACTTCTGCATATAAATTAAAAAGCATCGGTGATAAGACACAGCCTTGTCTGACTCCCCGCTGTATTTCAGCTTCTTCGGACGTAGCGTTGTCCATTCTGACTTCGGCAGTTTGTCCCCAGTATAATTCAGCAATTATTCGGATATCGCGCTTGTCTATCCCCGTGGAAATGAGAATTTCTATCATTTTATTGTGCCTTACCGTGTCAAAGGCTTTTTGATAGTCAAAGAAGCACGCATGCACATCTGTGTTCATGTCACGGCATCGCTGTATGAGCACGTTTGTAGCAAACAATGCTTCCCTGGTTCCGAGGCCGTTTCTGAATCCGAACTGGGTGTTGCTCATCTGTGATTCGCACTTGCGGTAAATTCTTAATTGTATGATCCGCAGGAAGATTTTGAGAACGTGCGACATTAGGCTTATTATTCGGTATTCATCACAGTTATGAGCTTTCAACTTTTTGGGTATCGTGACGAAGGTCGATTTCAGCCAGTCCATCGGTATCTTGCCCGCTTTATATATGCTGTTGAATAGCTTTGTCAACCTTGTTATTCCTTCCGCGTCTCTTTCCACCATCAACTTCAGCATTTCTACATGGATTTGGTCGGGGCCTGGCGCTTTATTGTTTCTTTGGCACGTGATGGCATGTATTACCTCACTGCGAGTGATTTCTGGGCCTTCGTCTAGGTGCATTTCCTCAATTCCTGCCTTTGGATCCGTGCGCTCATCTTGGAAAAGCTCTTGCACATACTCCCGCCATCGTTCGTAAGCTGACGAGCATCCAGCGCCATAAAACTGGATAGTCCGACTAAGGGAGTAAACCCTAACAGAAAATCCTGTGGAAGGCAAGGGGAAACCACCACAGTACATTCCCTATTCATCCGGCTACTACTAGCCGACCCTAAAAAATAAATAAAGAGTAAAATTTTGGGTGCAGTAAGTTTAAAAGTTCACCAAAAGTACGGTCGAATGGGGTATCTTGGAACAGCTGGGCATCTTGGAATGCACCAAGAGACTCGCACAGTAAATATCGACCGTTCACTGCTCATATACTCATAAGTGAGAGGAATGGTTCGAGGATTAGCTTGAATAGGCGCATAAAGAAATTCATACACATGTCAGCCAATGCGTTCCAAGTTACCTGGCTGTTCCAATCCAATATACCGCATTTAACGGTACGAGAAACAAAACGGATGTATAAAAGAAAAAAAGTTCACAAAATCCAACATGCACTATTAAAAAAAAAATCAACAAGCCCGGATCTGGCATGAAGGCTAAGAAAAAAGCGAATACCAAATTACACCAATAATGGAATAATCCACAAACGTCAAAACTAAACAAATCCTAATAAACGAATCATAAACAAATAATGACGACTGAAAAATCAATTACCATCTTATTTCGATTCGGCTCGACACCGGCAGTACAGGGTTGAGGATGAAGAGCGGAAAACTGGATGACGGATGAGATAAAACGAGAAGGAAGTAAGTGTCGACTTGTAAAGATAACTGAGGAGTTAATTCACAAACTGCCCTGAGTCCGAAAAAACCGAAAATGTGTTATTGATGCTATCTGCCAAAGAAAGTCGAAAGCTACACATGAGAGTTGTTCGCATATTCTTATCGCGACATTAATTCGAGTTATTGGTGTTCCAAGTTTCGTTGTGCTACTTATGTTAGTTCACAAACAGAAATTTTTTTTTTTTCTCCCAGTAAATTTTCCTTATGTTTTGGACTCTTTTTCTAATTTGCTCTCCACCCGAGTCCTAGAATCCGCTCTTTCGACCATTACTTCAGAGACGTCGGGGAGGCTACTAGGGCTGTCTTAGCCCTCTTCCCTTCTATCCAAAAAAGGGCAGTTAGTGAGTCCACTCCTCAACTGGTGACTATTGAAATGACAGAGAAAGAAGATTGGAAAACGGAAAGAGAGATGAAAAATAATAGCAGGGACCAAGCGAAGAGTTTTTTCTGAAGGAGCAAAACTCGTTAAACTCCCAAGTGACTCAACTCAAAAGTCCCAAGTATCAAAATTTGTCTGTATTGGCTAGAAGAAGAAAAAAAACACTTTTGACTGTTGGATTTCCCCAACTTTTGATCCATCTACTAAAATTTCCCAACTCTGTCGGTGGCTGGGAGGGGCAAGCTGCCCCCCATGCCCCTCTCATTTTCGTTCCCTGAATAACAGTGCATGTTGAATTCTGGGAAACAAATTCTTGGACCCGTTTGCAAGTTCCCCCGCCATAGTTGTGTAACCGGTCGCATGGTAAAGCCTTCTCGCCAGTCCGAAAGACTTTTGAAGCAATCCTCCCAGAATCTTCTCGAGTCTTCATATGGTCCTGACGAATCTCAACATCTTAATGAGTGTTAAAATAGTTCGTTTTCAAGAAGTTCTTATAGGCAAATCTTGGGTACCATTACAGAATCTTATCAGACTTCATTGGAGTACCTTCAAAGTCTGAGAAAGTGTTAATAAACAGAAGTTTAACGATGCTAACGAATATCGACATTCTTCACCTTAACTTCATCTTCAGAATTCTCAACAGAGTTTAAACTCATCTTAACGTCACAACAGTGACACAACTAGTTTCAATGAGCCTTCACAGTTTTAACTAGTGGGGAATTCGCATTCTGACCCCTAAATAAGCAAGAACGCTATTAAAAGGTATTTACTGAAACTGAAACATAAAAAGAGGTGCTATTCCGGAAGCCCTAAAATTTCAAACAGAATTGTACATGTGAGCGAAAAGGGGGGCCTCGCACAGGCTGGCATAGCAAGTAAAGATTGACAAAGTCGCTCTAATTTGAGGTAGCTCTAGTCAAACAATCGCGCCTGAGCTAGTAACAGTAGTTTAGCGTAGCAGGATGTTTTTCACTCCTCACCTGACAATCAGTTTGACCAGATTAACAAAACAAAAAGAGCTGTATCATGTTGAAAGTTTTTCGTCAGTACCTATTAATGATATTCCTATTTTATTTTTTGATGAAAACAGGCGTCAGTATTTATGGACTTTTAAAAGTTCAGTTGCTCTGCGCAAAAAAGAATGCCATTTACATGCTAGGTGGCCGACTTCAGTCAAATACTTGCTATTTACTTGTTTTTGTTGTTTTACTTGCCAGTAGACACCCTGTGTTTAACAAACCACACGATATCAATCGCTCGGAAGATTCTAAAAACCCTCCAAAAGCTATCGCATAGCTGTTCGAAGACGGCGCGACAGCCGGATAGGGTGGTGACGGCAAGCGCGAATATTCGCGCGACGGTAAAAGAAACAATCAGGAACATCATTCTGTCGTCTGAACCATTTCGTCGACGCGAATAATATTCCAAGAAAAGACACAGAGAAGAAAAGAACAATAAAATAAATTTTCTACTTAAACGGAGCGGAGTCGAGGTACTTCCCGCAATTTAATCTTTTCTATCCCGATTTGACAATCTAATTTTTTCCGCGCAGTTTCATTTTCTTCGCCTGGCGTACGATATTCTATTTATATTTTTTATCCGTCTCCATCTCATACCGCCGAGAAGAACAAATTACACATCGACAGCACGGAAGACGAATGAAAGTGCAAGTGCACGAATACGCCGCGTCAGCGTCGGTTAAGTTCGTAAGAGCGCTTTTCACGGTTAAAGGCTCCGTTAATGAAGGGAAATTTCAATTATATCTGCATTGAACAAGGAAGTCAGAACAGTGTTGCTCTTCGTCTCGGAAAAACAGTTGGCCAGATGTCTCTTTACAGAAACATCATAAATGGTCTTGTTCACGTCAAATGTCAGTGGGGCTTACATATGAGGCTGACAATAAAGTAACCAGAGTGACTGCAAAGAACACATATGTTTAAAAATTAAGATACATCGGTATGGTCCCCTTCAAAATACTCCCCTTGGACCGCTATACACCGATTCCATCTCATTTTCTGATTTTCATAACAATTCTGAAGCGCTTCAACTGGCAGCTTTTGGAGTATACTCGTCATGAATGTCGGTTACTAATTCGAAATGTGTGCCTTTAACGACTTGTTTGACCCGAGAGACCGAAAAAAAGTCACATGGACACATATACGGGGGTTGGAGCAACACTGAAATGCTTCTTGATATCAAAAATTGCACTGCGTTAAAGGCACGATGACGTGGCGCACTGTCATGGCAAAGGATCCATAACATGTTTGCGATCCGTGGGCGGACTCTAACGACTCTTCTTCGCAACCGTTCGAGCACTTCGACGTTTAACTGTTGATTTGCGGTCTGCCCAGGTGGCACGAACTTCTCGTGTTGTTCTTAGTCCGGCTGAGTCTGGGGACAGCCACTCACGACTCATGGCTTCATCTCCGAACATCTTAATCACTTTAACGGACGTTTTCTTTCCAGATTCGCTGAGTTTCACCCAAAACTTGCTCACGTACCGCCGCTCGATTGTACATTGCTCCATTCTCGTGACACGCACCACATTCAGTAACCTGAACAAGACCATACTAGGATCGTAAATACATACGTACATTCATCGATACAGGACGGTTAGATCACCAGGCAAAATTTCAGATTTACAGGGTTATCACATGTGCGGCACAAAAATCAGCCCGTTTACTAAATTGTGAGACCTTGGTTCCCGAAATGCTGGAGAGTGGAAACGGATGAAACGGAGTGTCGGCCTTGGTCTCGCCATCATGAAGAAGAAGACGCAGACTGAGTGGTCGAGGTTGAGGGCCGACGGACGAAGCTCGACCCACACCGGACACGACTTTGTACCATCCTAGAGCTGCTGCGGGCCCCCCCCCCCTCCCGACAGAGCTTACTTCGTCGTCACCACATTCCTGCGTCACAGCACGAACCAAGGTGAAAAGGTGACGGGTGAAGGAAGGAAGCGCGTCCGTCTGTGGTGCACCTGAATTCCCAGTTAATGCTGGGTGAGCGTTGTCTCGGTCAGTAGGGTGTCCCATAGAGGCCCTGGCAGGACAGCTTCAATCCGAAGCGAAGAGGCGAAATGGGAGCTCAGGCCAGTTTCAATGCGTCCCTCTGGTCACTGATGCGATACTCGAAAGGGTAGTTCCCGGGGCCAGGCGTGCGATGTTTAGGGAGCCACTTCGGCATGCATGCATCCCCATACGCTCCACCAAGTGAAAACTGTCAACAAAAAAAAGACCTGTTGTACGACTAGTATCGCACCCTTATTTCTGCCCGATTTGTCACAGATCAAGACTCCGCTGTCTTTTTGAATTTTCTTAAATCTGAGCCTTCAACACTGATAAGTAAGATGAAATCATGAAATCCGTAGCGAATCCACGGGGAGAAGAAGAGCCACTGGAAGCACGTACCTTTTCACACTTAGTATTCAAATTCATACATTATAAAATTTGGTAAATATTGCAAAAGGTTGATCTCAGCCCATTTTCTACCCAAAATCAATAGTTTTCCGCTCGAATTAATCATCACAGCCTGACATCCAAGTACTATCCACCACGAATGTGGGGAACTGTGGGCACTGCGGTGCGACTGTGCGATCACCTTCTGGGTAAATCGAGAAACCTTGTTACAAGTAACGGCACGTGTTCACCACCGCACAACACACGGGACACAATCAGGTGGCTCCGTACTGCAGGATATGCCCGGAAGAGGCGCCTGACTTGGCCCAACAAGGCGTATCCATCCAAACGAATCGATAAGGGACTCGCCGAACTGTAGCAGGGAAGACTGGTAGCGTGCGACTCTGGGAAAGAGAAGAGTCCCAGTGCAATAACGCCCCGTCGTCACCACCGCACCACCAACGGCAGCGGAATCAGGTGTGACCCGTGGCCTGAACCTGAAACACCTCACCCTGCTCCCAGACCTACTGTGATGGAAGGAAGCCCGCCCGCACAGAGGAACCATGAGGACTGAAGTCCCACTTTGACTGGTACTACCAGCTACCATGAAGGCGGCCCCCTCTACTTGGAGCGATCCTCCCGTCTTGGGTGTGTTGCCGAAGTGGCGGGGGGGGGGGCAGGAAGATGGAAGCCGATAGGGACATATCGTGAAACTGAAGGAGACAATAAACAATTTCAAGCTGACTGAGACACTTACTGACTGGTCGACAGATGACAGACAATATAGTTATAGTTTAGCTTAAGATTGTAAATATTTTCATTTGTATACATATTTCACATCCATGATTTAATTTTTAAAATGTGAGTTCCCTTCCCTAACCCGCACTAGAACTACCCGAAGGTATGTAAAGTAGTGGAGAGAAGCCATCCTGATTTTTATTTTAATGTTTTTCGACGAATACAAGGAGCCACCAGAGAAAATTCCGTTCTGGTCGCCGGGTGGGGCCCTTGCAAGATTAAAAAAAAAAAGTTTTGCCCTCGTCCTCTTTGCTGCTTTCTGGATCCACTCTTGGATGAAATTACTGACCTTATCATCGCCATCAAAGGTAAGATATCTCCAGAAGACATAGCGACAGCATCAGTTATACTATTCACAATAATTTAAACCGTTCGGGTTCGAGTCCTCGCCTCGTCCAAATTTCCCGAAAGACGGGCAACGGTATAATCGACGAATAATCGATAATTCGGCTACAACAGCTGAGCCCTTTTCGTAGGTAATTATATTTGCACGCAATTTAGTGTCGCACAATGAACGCGTTATTTATATTCCATTTGGAAATTTTTAAAAGCCTGCTATAATACCCAATTTCCGAAATGGGAAATACGTTTTGGGTAAATAGTTTCGGGCGGGCTGTCGCATTTCCGAGTCTATTTCGACGGCAACGTGTTTGCCTTTTTTTTTTTTTTCTTCCTTTTTCCCAGCGATAAGCCGACGGTTGTCAACGATCGCGAATGCGAAATAAAGGCTGACGATGGAAATGAGAAGAACACGGGCGAAAATGAATTCGAAATACCGGTAGACTCGGTAGTCGGTACCTTTTCAGAAGCACATTATAATTTTGACAGTCTTCGGTAAATATTATGCCACGGTCGGATTAGTTTTCGCAAAATGAAAACTTGGTGACTCGCGTAAAGGCATAGCTAAAAAGGATGATTTTAATTGGGTTTTTCTACGCTTAATGAAACGACTAGCTCTCGGCTTCCGAGTAGTCTCCGTAATTTCGAGGTATTAAAGTTATCCTTCTGATTTGGATGAGTAATTTACCGACGTGTAGCTCCCATACTTGTACTTGCAAAGACGAACGTGAAGTATAGAAATAATTGAAGTAGATTAGGTTACTCGAGACTTTCGACCGGAACACCATTGCAAACTAAGAATTTATGCGTAAATTTAAATCTTGCACAACATACTAAAAATATACATGGTCACTTCCTCAGGGATTAGTTCCCCGTCACATCAGAAGATTGAATCCATAAAAATCAGGTCTTGAACCGGGAACTGGGGATTTGAAAATGAAAATAAAGTGAAACGATTACCTCATTGATGAAATAGAACACTGCCTCTTTCGGCTTCATCCAAAGAAATGGGCGAATACAAATATGAGTCCACATTTCTAGCTTTTTATTTATTTAGCAGTGTACCCTTCCCTACTTACAGTTTGCCATCATTATCTGCAAGGGAGCATCACATAACTTAAAATCAGGTTTTACATAATATATAACTTCAAAATGTATGATTCCACAAGCACTTTCTTCCCCTCCCACTCCTAACTCCACCATCTAC
The DNA here is from genome assembly GCA_031841125.1 of Acanthococcus lagerstroemiae. Taxonomy (NCBI): domain Eukaryota; kingdom Metazoa; phylum Arthropoda; class Insecta; order Hemiptera; family Eriococcidae; genus Acanthococcus; species Acanthococcus lagerstroemiae. The sequence goes on along the minus strand of CM063113.1, from coordinate 35,641,632 downwards.
AACACATTTACATCACAGCCACACACACTCAATACCTACGTCCCACCACACCACTGTACTGCTACGTACTTCTCGAATTATTGTAATATATTGAATTTTTCCGCCAATTAAATTTTTTTTCTCCGGGATGAACATTCGCTCCAATTGTCTTCCCCTTGTATCCAAAATTGCCTTTTAGGAAGAGGGGCATAGGATAAATTACAATATTACGGAGACCACTTATGAAACTTCTGTAGTCGGTGAACCCATTTTTGATGTTAATAAGCCAAGTCAGAAAATTTTGATATATTGAATAGAAAGAGGACTCGAGATTTCAAAAGTCCAAAAGTACAACATCTGTATCATTTTTGTTGTTTTGGAGTTTTAAAGGCCGCTGACATTGTCATATCAAATAATTTAACTCGAATATAAGGGGTTCGGTTAGGGGAAGAACAGAAGGACTGCAAATCAACATTTCACGAATTTCACCTCAATTTTTTACATTTTTGTCCACTGATGAAGATGTCAGAACATAGGGTAGGTGTGAAAGCAGGGCGAGAGTCCGAATTTCAGAAATTAAGATCATATCAGACACAACTTTGTGAAATTCACGACTTTTTCATGATCTTTCCATGGAGCACGACACGAAATTACCACAAAACCACACGCACACTAAGCTGGCTCATGTCAGCACCGTACATACCATGTCAAGCACACGTTGTCACTCGTCACGAATCTTTCTTCGAAGATAAATCTGAGCTACTGCCCACGCTCTAATTTTTACAATTTTTTATTTTTCCTAGAAGAATTTAGAGAGAATTTATGATATTTGGGAGACATCAAATTCAATATACAATTCAATTCAGAACTTTTTCATGATTTTCAGGACCACTGACTTCAATTCATGACTTTTCCAAGACTTTCATGGCTGGCAGACACCCTGATTTTGTTTCGGAGTTGCTTTTATAACAGCTTACCTAACTTCAAAGTAACTACTCAAAATTTCAGAGGGAAAAAAAATGGAAAAATGACCTTATTAAATTTGAAAAATTATCAGAAAAGGAGACTATCTGCAATTTTCTCCTTCTTTTTCGTGCTTCTCTTCACACACTGCTCGTCATCATTTTCAACCCTTCGCCACGAAAAATTTGAATTTTTAAATAAATGGCGATAAATAAGGAGTAACGCAACAATCAATTTTCTTCTTGCTTCGCTCTATTTATACCCGCGCATTTAATTGCTTTATAAAATTCAGTCAGAAGTTTTTGTTGCGATCTGCCGAAAAACTGAATTTCTATTTTATTTACATTGCACAGCAGAAGCAAAATCAAGGGGAAAATTTCTTCATAATTGGCAGAATTTCCAAAATTTGAGAGAAAAAGCTCCCCAAGAAGGATTTAAAAGGCCATTTTATAATGAAAATGGCCAAAAATTACCTTAGATGACTTAAAACGGAAAAAATGATGAAGTGATCACCCTGTAACTTGAAAATAAGTGTTTCAGTCAGGACTGGTGGGAGAAAGTTTGTGAATTAACATTTTATGAATTTTACAGTCATTCTTCATGCAGTCATGTATCGGTAGGTTGAAAGCGGAACAAGAGATCAAATTTCCAGAGATTACAATACGAGGATCATTCTATTGGTTTTCGTGGTCGGTGTACTAATATTATTTTACCACTCATTTTAAAATCAAGGTGCTCTGAGTTCAGGATAGAAGCCAAAATTTATAGCCATAAAGTACAAATTACACACACCACTTTTGTGGTACTGAAGGTCACTGGCATCATCTTTATGTTAATCTGATCTGAGATGAAAACTGGCAAAAAACTTTCAAGAGTCGCGCAGTTTTGAAATTCACAGAAATTAATATAGTACACTCTCGATTATTTGAACTAATAGGGGAACAGGGTCATTCAAATAATCAAAAGTTTAAATATACGGTATTTTTTTGTGTTTTTTTTTCAATTATCATTTATTTCCTCTCTCTTTCCTGTAAGAATATATTTATCTGAACTCTACACCTAAAATAATACGGAAACAAAGTCAAATTACATTTTCGTAAATTAATTTTTTTCATGGGAGTATCTCGCCACAACCTCAACATGATTTTCTCGGCAAGTGTTATTTCTCCTTGCTGCTTCATATACGCGAGAGCTGTAAAAATGACTTCATTACCTTCAGCATGACTTGAGGTTCCCTCAGGTACCACCTTCATCTTCACCACTTTTATCTTTGCTACCAGTTTCTTCTCCATTTACAATTTCAATGATATCACAGTCGATCATATCAAATTGTTGTCAGCGTCCATCCACTCAAGGATATCTCCTTGTACAAGCTCACTGCATCCTGGTACCTTCCTTAACAGTTCAAACAGCTCTATATCTATATCTCTATCAACCACTTTTCCTGTCCTTCACTGTTCTTTGAATTTTTATTCTCATTTAAAGTTAGGATTTCTCCCTAACACTGATTCGTAACTTTGTGGTCCAAAAGCTTTCGCAAAGATCGTATCACAATTAATGGTTCAATTTGGTTCCAGGTCTCAGGGACAAATCGAATTATATCTATATTCTTCAACATCTCTAGATGATATTCTTCATCATTACAGAGAATAAAGCTCAAAAGCTGCTTTCGATAAATCCTTTTCAAAAATTCTAGCACGTCTTAATCCATTGGTTGCGTTACTGATGCGATATGCGGGGAAAATAAAATCACTCTTATGTCGCCTACTTTCAATGATTTAGAATTTCCATGGCCTAGCGTATTATCCAGAAGGAAATCGCTTTTTTTTTTTGGTAAACTTTTCTCTTCAAGAAATTTTTTCACTGAAGGAACCAATTATTTTTGAAACCATGAAGTAAAAATTTGACTGTCTATCCAGGCACTACTTTGGGCATGAACAAGCAGCTAACAACGCAGCGCACTCGTATACTGCACAGTTGTACGTAACACTGTCTCGGCAGAAACAGAAGTTCAAATAATATGGAAAAAATTCAAATAAGAGAAAGAGAGATCTAATTATAGACAGGAAATTTTCGGAAGTTCAAATAATCGAGTGTACTGTAGTTGCAGAAAAAATAAGGCGCGTCTATGGGACAATTTATGAGATTCTTTTAGCATATTGAGTTTTACAAAATAATCTAAATCTAAATCACTGCACGGCAAAGTTGCATGGACAACGGGCCGTCAGGATTTGTAGTGACGAAGCAAAACTTTCGACTAATGTAAACATTTTTTTGATGGTTTTGAAATCGGTTTTTCGGAAATACTCTCTGAAACTGGTTCGTAGTTACACTATTGTATACATGTATATGTGCTATGCGTTATCATCATGAGAGGGGATTGAATAAGACATCAGATTACGGAGAATTCTTTTGAGGGGTCAGGGTATTTCTCCAGTATCTGTATTAAATGTGCTGGATAAAATATCTCACCAGCCCCTTCCCCCTTGGTATCGGCGCTTATGAAATACGGTAAGGTTCAAGTATGCCGAACCCTGAATCGAACCCCTCATGCTCGTATCGCTATTTGCTCTTGCCCAGCATTGTAATAATAGAAGCTTCACTAAATACCAGAACGTCCTTACGTAATGTAACGCCTCGAACCCTCGGTAATACAATAATCGTAATTTAAATAACTCATACCTGACCTTAATTAGGTTACTGCGCGGGGTATACGTCGTACGTGTATTGTATTTATGTACACGTTTGTGAAATTATCGAAACAGACCTACTAGTGGCGATTTATTTCTCGACGATAAAACAATTTTGCTTATATTCACATTTTAATCGTCGGCGAGACAATGCGGGAATTTTTCGTGTGTGAAAATGACGGATCGGATTTCATCCGATATGCCTATCGCACCTCGCAGTAGCCCTCTTTCGACAGTCACGTGTAATGCTGACACCGAGACGATGCCAGAAAATTTTGTTTTTAAAAAACAATAAATATAAAGTACATAGTAACAATAGGCAGGATGGTTTATAGTGCGAGCACGTTCGCATTATATAAGTTGGAATAGCCGACGAAAACTTGGCGAATACGGCGAGAAGGAAATACGAGTATCTCGTATAGGTCGTCTCCTCGTCTCTGCCGATCGTTCTTTTTAAAACTATTACGACGCAAAATTCCGGTAGCCTGACTTCGATCGCACCTCTGAAGATGATTGGAAAATTTTCCAATTCACGTCTCGACCTCGTATTGTCTCTCATCGGCTAAGCGAGTATCACCATATGTGCCAAATGGGTACAGCATAGAAATTAACGACAGCCTCCAAAATATTAGTCGATTAACGAAATTCCGAAGTCCGCATTCCACACGCGTTATTTCCAAAAATTTCAACGAACTATACGGTTTGCGGCAACGATGGGACATTACGTTGATGTGAAAAAGCGGATTTCCGAAAAAGACGCTGGTTCAGCGCCAAATGAAAACACATTTTAACGCCAACGTTCATCGTCAAGGAAAATTACGCATTTCAATCGTGAAAATTGTCGAACAGCTGAAAATCAGAGCAAATGGTTCAGTGGGCTGTTCAATGGTCCGATGAGACCGACAACTCATCCCCAAAAATAAACATTCGGTTTAGTGATCAGCGACTTGAAAACATGTCTGCTGAATTTGCACGAACGGAGGAGGAAATGGAAAAGGCTCCAGAGCCCTCTCGGGGTGTCTATGAAAACTGAGACAAAATTCCATGATTTCCCACACGTTATTCATCATTACCGAGATACTGAAAAAAACAGAGCACAAATACATAGTTCACATCAAACAAAAAAGTCGCTTTATGGCTGAGTGTTGTCGCGCCCCTTTCCATCATAGCAACGTGGGATCGATTCCCAACACCGAATAGCTAATCTGAATAGTTTTTGTCTCCCTCCATGTCAGTACCAATCAAGATGGATGGATAGTGCTCTGCAGTCCGCCGCCAGTACTCAGGAACCAGACATTATACTGGCAAAGTACATTAAAACCAGTTTCTGAAGAATCGGTGCTGTGTTAGGTGAGAACAGGGTTGGGCAGGATTTAAACCTCAGGTATTTTAAATCCAAATTTCCAAAAATCCTGATTTTGGATTTTAAATCCTTTCTCAAAAGGGATTTCGGATTCCTTGCCCAGGAAAGTTGCACGTCAGAAACCGTGACCTCCAACATCCGGCAAGGGATACGGATACGGCACCTGATTGATTGATTGATTGACCCCTGAGGTGACTTAAACAAGAAAAACTGTTAAGAATATCAAACAGTCTGGAGCTCTTGTAGATGAGCTTGGAAGAATTCTGGATACAAGTGTGGGAATAATCTCAAAAAATCTGTCGAAAACATGTCTCAAAAAGTTCTAAAAATCTTGAGGCGTCATAAAAGTTTCAAAAAACCTCAACTGAGCCAACTATGTTCCCTAAATGGCTCAATCTAGCCTGGAATAATTTTAAACAAATCTGAGAGAGCCTTACAGATGGTCTCAAATATGTTTGAAAGAGACTCGGTGGTTGAAGAGTCTTTAAAAAGTTTAGAAAAGCCTTCAAGAATCCCAAAATCGTCAACCTGTCCGGAGGAATTTTAAATAATTCTTTCAAATAAATCTGAAACAGCATTAGGCTTGTCTTGGAGGGTATAAGAGAAGTCTTCAAGAGTTCCCGACTGAACTGAGAAAGTCTTACAAGGTCTCGGTCAGTTCTGAAACAATTTCAAATTAGTTTGGAAGAGTGTTAGAGAGTCTTGAACATGTTAACTACCTACAAAAATCTTCAGCAGAGAGTCTTGAACATATTATCTACATAGAAAAATCTTAAGCAGTCTGAAATGTTGTTGCAAAATGAACTTTTTAAATAAGTCTGATCGGGTTCTAATGATTTCTAATCAAGTCTGGAAGAGTTCTAAGTAAATCTTTCCGAACTTTCAGCTTCTTGGACTAAATGTAATTAGTAAATATCAATAATTTTCAATACAGTTTGCACACTTTATTCGTACGCACTAAAATGAAACTTTCCTAGGGTACAGCATCATCAAAATTGAAAGAAAAAAAAAAAATTCCACTTTTGTGTATAGTGCGCAGTGCCGCAGAAGTAATGGAAGTATGTAATAACAACGAAAAAATTTCAAATATTCTAGAGCTGCAACTCGACTGGGGTGTATGGCGTCTGATCATTGCATCAGTTCACCGTATTATATCTACACAGATTTACACAATATTCTCAAGTAGTTTGTGCCTTTTTTATACAAGTTTGCTTCTTGTTATTATAATAACGTACGATCCGAATTTTAGCTACTAATAAATTAAAAATCTCCAACTACAATCGAAAAATTGATACGACTATTCCACGACTGCGAGATATTTTAGAAAATACTTTACTTTCCTATAACTGCCATGACCAATTTCGAAAACCCATGCCGTTTCTTCCAAGTCCTCAAGTCCCGTAGATCAAGGGTGGGTGTCGAGCGCAGTTCTTTAATACACAGCTGACAAACTTTTAAGGGGACCGCTGATGTTCCAAGGGGGGAAAAAATTAAGCAATATGTCTAATGAACTGAGCACTTTGATTCTGAGTTCGAATGCAGTACATCTTTAGGCAGGTAATCTCAATATATGTTCAAGTATGCTTATTCCCGCTGTAAATACTCTCGGCACAGCTGAAAATGGACGCCTAAAAATCGTGAAATGAAACATGTATGAAAGACTGAAAGGAAGAAAAATAGATAAAAATGAAAAGTATACGTTATACAGGGGAATGTTTCAATGGTTTATAATCCAACTCTGGTCGAAGGACAGGAATAATCGAGGGGGAGGGAGGTGGCTAAACAAACCAATGACCCCTCCCCAAAAAAAGTTTTCTCCGATGTCACTACCGAAATATAAGCATGGGAATTCACTTGCTTTCCCCCTCCAGTATTCGCCAAGTTACACCCACGATTTGAAAGTTACAAAATGATCACACATGATGCGAAAATGGTGTCCCTGTTTATCTTCGGGCAGTTTTCCCTCGCACAGCGAACACATAGTTCGTTAATTTGAATACCTACGCATACGTCGAAAGGAATGGTTATAATGGGAATAACGTAAAGAGAAGAAACATAAAATTGTGCTCCTAGATGTGACCTCAAAACAAGCATATGGCGTTAATATTTCACCGCAGCTGTACACTTTGTCGTAGTACCCTAATTTCTGGGCAGTTATTATAGGAAATAAATTTTGTTTTATCTTCACGCAGCATCCGAATGATGATGACTCACCAGAGTGTATCATCCTGCGAAGAAATTTTACGTTCTATTCGGATGCGGTTTATGTTTCGGCGTAACAACCTTTTCGGAAATGAAGGGATTTCCTAAAACCGCGAATATTCGCCCCGTTCAGTTGGTGGGTTGATTCTGCCTCCTGCGTTTGCCTTTCATGCTACACAGAAATTCGCAACCGTGTTACCTAATCGAGAGAGTTTTGTCGATTTGTAATCCGAAGTGTCAGATCTACCGTTTTAGGGTGTCTAGCGCCAAGTCAGAAAAAATTTCCCGGTTTTTCCCGACCAGTTTTATTAAATTTCCCGGTTATATTGTTTTAGCCCGTTATACTTTGTGAAACAAAATTAGCCCCCAGATTGTGTCGACGACTACCACCGGATCCAGACGAGAAATTCCTCTAACAATTTTGTGAGTTAAAGCAGACCACTCCTGAATCTTTTGGATCATTTTAACCAGGATTTGCTGACAATCACTGCGGAATCCTTGAACCTTTGCATCAGGAATTTTCCCCCCGATGAAGCATTTTAAGGGCTGTTTTGACAGAGAAACCTAAATAAATGTTTTTACCTGGAATCAGATTTTCCTTTTCAGCAAGATTAATTTTATTCACCATCGATTCTTTCTCGAGAACAGTCTTCTCTACTTCACGCTCCATAAGGACCGTGGCAAGAGAAGATAATTCCCTGAAGAGTAGTGAGGCCATGCGCTTTTCTGACTGAAAATTTATTAGACATTGTTCTGGGACAGGAGCAATAGAAGCAAGAAATGCAAGCTTAGCACCCAGGAGAGGATCTGAAAGACATTTAACAACTCTTCTAAAATTTCGATGATTTTTGTTTAAATGATTCTTGGAGCTCTCCCTCTGAACTTCACGTACCCAGTTCCGCAGATGAGGGAGAAGGCTGATTGTTCGCGTGGCTAGCTTCTCATTCTCCGTCCATGGGGAAAAGCAAAATGACAGAGGAAAGACGTCTGATCCCGTTGTTTTTGCAAAATGGCCACGCCCTGCCGGAGAATCGTTGAAAATGTAATATAGGGCAATCAAACACTCTTTCAGCTCCCACGACACTGATGTAAACCCGGTCTTGAGTGAACCATGAACTACATGAAGCTCATAACTTCCTGCTTTAAAAAGGTTAGTACCTCGATCTTTCTTAAAATTCTGTTTGGAGTTCTCGCAGCATTTTAAAATTTACAGCAAATCCACCGATACTTGGATCACCTTTTCCTCATTATTTCCAAAGAATTTTTTTCAGACCAGCACGAAGATCGCACGACTTTGCACCTTGAAGAAAAATTGATGTCATGTATCTGGTGACGACCTGATCGACTAAATCATCACAAAATCTACCCATGACATCCATTTGCTGCTTTTGGGAAAGTAAATTTAACGCTTTATCGAATCCTACAATGAGAAATTCAGTGCTCAAGTCTTGACTGCAAATAAAAAAAGGAATAAGTAGGTTTTTACCCGATTAGAATCCGTGGAGTAATTGATTTGTAATAATTAATATTAAAAACGCGACAGCAGCGAGTCCGAGAGAGTAAAATGGCGTCTTTCGGATTTCAATTTCCCGGGTTTTCTCGATCTCCCGATCGTTAGACACCCTGCGTTCCATAGAGTTCCAGGGTACTCGAAAATCACTCTTGCACTCTGTTGAAAGGAAACGAACAAAGATCAGTACAGAAATATTATCACCAAACATGGTCTTCGAGTTTCCCGGAGTACCAACCCCCCTCCCCAAGACGCGAGTGATTTTTAACTAGCATACGAACTACATACAATCAGAAATAAGATTCCACTGTACTCGCCATACGCTCCACCAAACTTATATTTAATCTCAGAATATATGTGTAGCTAGAGAGAAATATATATCTCTTGTTAAATAGAATTTCTTCAAGCGGCCTAATTTTGTTTTTATCTTGTCTCCCGAAAACAGACATCGGTCGTTTCGTAATTTTATAAATTACACAACTCGAGAAATCCCAAATTGTATCAATTTCAGTTTCCTCAGTATAGTATTCGCGTTCAGAATCTGAACACACACACACACACACAAAACGTATAATATCGTTCTCCTATCATGACATAAAACTTAAAGAGGTCGCCATCAGTCCCGATTCTCAATAATCAACTTTTAAATAATGCTAGCTTTATCGTGTCTTCCTATCTAACTTTAGCGTATCCACTGAAAAGTCAGCACGAATAACATCTCACACACCCATTAAATATGTCATTTGGATCCTACTTTCCCCTTTTCCCTCTCTTTTCATCTCTCTCTCTTCATATGAAACGGGAGATACTTTCCAACAATTCCCGTCCCAACAAATACGAACAAGAGGAGGAACGAGAGAAAGAAGGAAAACAATCGAATCTTTTTTAAACGAAAAAAAATATATACAGGCATTATTGTAGAATAAAGTAAACGTAGACGTTATCAGAATACATATATCGTGATAAAGTAAGCAATCTAAGGAAAACAAACGGGCTGACAATGCAACGCGATATACCATAAAACATTATTTCACCTTCCGTAGTTTCCATTTCCACTACACCCATTTTGGTTGCAAGTTGTAATGTATGAAAACAATCGTATTCGGTGCTACATTATTTTTTTCTACAAGTATACTAACTGCCATACGGCTTTTGCAAAACGAATTTACAGAATATAAAGCCACCATTTGCGCCAAGGTAATCGAGATAGCGGCGACGGAAAAAAAATTAAAACTCGAATTTTCCAAGTTCTCAAATCCGTTTTCTCCCTGGCAGGTCAGGATTTCCTTGCAGACCCACCAACATCCAATCCCGAACGTCTATTTCGAAATTTGAAAAAAATTAGATTTTGATGAGAGATCTCCGGGAATGTGTGCTTAGAAAGGGAGGGGGAGGAGAGTTACGTGAACCTAGTAGCAGCAATATAATGGTGTGGTGGGACGTATGGCGATGCACGCATGCCAAAGTGGCCCCTGAGACACCGCAACCCCGGCCCCGGAAACTACCCTTTCGAGTATCGCATTAGTGGCCGGAGTACAGCAATATAATAAGTCAGGATCTGAACCTCTGTCGCAGTAATTGTGAACCCTGGAAACAGATTGGTCCGTCGCGTGGCCACTTTTCAACAATGGGAGGGGGGAGGGACGTAAAATTTCTCAAGTTCGAAAAGAATAAATTTAAGTAATCGCTTCAGTATTCTGTTACGAAATTATAATTACGGCTAGATACTTCCTAAGCGCTCCTCGATGTCCCTGAGGTAATGCTCGAAGGGGCGGTTCCAGGGCTCGGGTGAGAGCAAATGAAAAGAGATACTTCTTAAGCATTTCATTTTCCTCCGAGGCTATTTTTCGGTAGGAAGATACAATTTCAAAAGCTGAACATAACATAGCTTTCACCATTCTAAAATGAGCTGAATCATGACCAAAGTCACGGCAAAATCGTTCTTGAAAACGTAACTAATAGCTGACTCAAAATTAGAGATAGAACCGAAGCCATAAGAGGTATGAGGAGTGCCCCGTTCCCCAAACAATTGAAATTTTCAATAGTTGCTCAACTGAGTAGCTGTAGTCAGTGGCGGATTTACGGGAGGGGGGAGTTCCCCCAATTCAAAAACACGGAATGTAAAGAAAAGGAAAAAGAGAAAGAAAGAAAGAGGGAAAGAAAGAAAGAATTTTTTTGTAATGCTACGCTTCTTTCTTCACCTTTATTACATTAAGGATGTCTATGAAACGTTTCAAAGAGAGGGCAAAAAATGTTGTGCATTGTTTCCTAAGTTCCACCCCCTACATTTATTCCCTAAATTTACTGTTTGACGACCTTGGAATTTTAGTTTAGAAATCCTCGAATTTGAAATTCAAGTTTTCCAGCAGTTGGTAAATCTAGCACCTGCAGCAGGTAAACTGCCAAAATTAATTGAAACCTGCAGGTGGCAAATTGCCAAAATTAACTGAAAATGTTGCTAGCTTTTTATTGATTTACTTATTCATTTATTTATTTTTATTCGAAAATAATTAAATTTTAGTTTCCAGCTGGAAACCCCCTCTAAGAATTTGAAATTAAAAATGTTTCAAGAGTTCGTAAATTTAACGGCTGACGTTAGAAAAACTGAAAACTCTGCAAACTATTTTTGGCTACAAGATCTCGAAAATTTTTCTAGTTTTCGTTTGGAAAAGCCCTCCAATAACACTGTGCAACAATTGAATGCGTTCATAGAAAAGGGGCTTAAGTGAACTCAGGTTTTTTTTCAATAAATGGTGTAGTTCGATTCGGTAGGTCAAGAGCATTATAGAACACCTCGCATTACAGCGCTACCTGGCGCCAAATGGCCGCAACAGAGGATCAAACATAACTGCTCTGAAAAATAAAAGGTTCTATGAATTCCCTGTGAGCTTCGTGATATCGGTGATTACAGTTCGGTGATTCTCCAGTGATTCTCCAAGTTGGGCATCGACTTCTTGATCGCACGTTGCCGGTATTTTATGTTATTTGAACGTTAAAAGTGAAAAAATGTCGCGAAAACCAGAGTGTATCCCCTTGAAAAAGAATGAAAAATGTTACAAAAAGAACTGCCTTTCGAATTTCGTGTCACTTTCTCGATCAATTTTTGAAAGATTTTCGACGATCTCAAAAGAAAACCAGGATGCATTCCTCAGCGGTAATATTTTTAAAGAAAAAGCGGTTCGAGTGAAAAAGAATCCAAAAAGCGGTAGGTAGTATTATTCGACCCAAGTACTCTTTTGAAGACATGATGTTCATTTTTCGTGAATATTGACTTCCTTATGTCTGTTTTTCATAAATAATACTAACTTCAGAGTATGTATGTGTATTTATTCTTTCTCAGCGTTCGTTTTCTGTTGAAAAAGAAGTAGAAAAAGTCATCCAAGAAAAAAGGGCCTAACTTCCGTCACACTTCTCAATCCATATCTCCGCCTACATTTGACCTCAGCTCTTCATACTTTAGGATTGCATAATGAGACTTCCAACTTCATAACATAATATCAAGTATTACCCAAATAATCACTTCTAGATTACTAGGTATAAATAAGCTCTCAAACGCTTGTTTCTCAAAACGTCATTTTCGTATTTAGGCCCTTTATCAATGAACGCATTCAATTTTTCTTTCACAGTTTGTCCATGGGTTCTCGTTAGTATTTTTGGATAGCTTGCGAAGGTCTAGAAAAACCAAAATACTGTAATAGAGCACTTAGAATTTTGTTTTCGTCCTAGCTGTCTACCTGACAAAACATATATACAACCATTACACGACCAAATTCAAATCTGTCCATTATCTTGCTTGAAAATAAAGTGTTAGTCGATAGATGGTCCATTTGTCATTATATGGATAGACCATAAGTAGCCATGCCTGCATATTTTGTCGGACAGTGTAATTTGAAATTCAACTGAACCGAGCTTCACTTGTTATTTAGTATAGATCGTCACTTGGTACAAATGTTGCTATCGTACACAGTAAAGAGCCGAATGTTGATCTAATTTTTTCAAATAGCCCCTGCTGCTCCGCCTATATCAGTATTGAACCCCGAAATCGCGAATGATAATAAATTTCAACCTTCTACTTTCACTTTTCTCAGTTGAACTTTTTCAAAGTTCAGCCAGCCAATGTCGACCCACAGGGATTTTAAAAAAGGTCCAAAAAAATAACACTCGACATCCAGTGTCAAATGCTAATCCTTTGACGGATTTTTATCTCAAGGCTCATTACATTTACTTATACATTGAAAATTTTCATACACTTCGATACGGATAGTAAAAGTACAAAAGTTACCTCTCTACGAACATTTAAAAAAATCAAATGTTATTCGATACCTAGATTAATACTCGTATTTGACACTTATCTCAAGTATGATATTTTTTTGGCAAATGTTGATCCTTTTTCAAATCCCAAAATCTTGAATTTTGACACCGGAAATATAAATTACATCAATAACACTGGAAATGTTTGAAAAATAAAATCGAACTGGAACAATCTTCATTTTTTTTTTTTTCACTCGGATTCATGTGACCCGCAAATAGCCGCTTCGAAGTGAAAATTTCCAAATCTCCCAAAGGTACTTCATTTGAACCCATATCAGTACATTATAAACACCCATATATTTTATTCAACATCGATATTTCCAAATTACTTTTTCCTAAATTCGAAAACTGTTGAACTCTAGCACATTTTTCAACACAGAAACTTCAAAATCATCATGCGATAACACAAATCACATTTTCACAGTGAAACTATTATATACATATAGAACGGTAGGTGGAGGTCATTCAACATGATTCACCACAAAAAAAGTTGCGAGCGCTTCAAAAACGATTCATTGAACCTTGAAAAAAGCGATCAATATTTGGCACTTTACCTCATGTGACCATTTCGACCAATAGTGATCACACACTTTGCTGCGGATAACAATGTACTGAGGACTCTTCCACGTTCCAGACTCTCATTCGTTTCAGTTCCAACAATTTTAGCCACATTTATTATTCTTCGAGGCTTTCTCAGATATTTCAAGACTTTTCCAGACCTGCTCAAGATTTTTTAGAGTTCAATGAAACACGCCGAAAATCTATTATAACTTCTTTATGACTCTTCAAGACTCATTCCAACTTGTTTTATGCTCTTCAAGACAAATAAATTCGGATTGAACGTCTTTCGTTCTTTTCAATTTTTAATTCCTTCCTCATGCTTCTTTTTTACAGGTGCACAACCTTCCTTCTTAGCGACATTGTTGACAGAAACGGATTCTTCGTTTATTAATTTTGGATCAAGGCCGCAACCAACCTCTCGTACGAAGGGCAAATACATTTTCAGAGGAGCCAATTTTAGCAAGAGGAGGGGATATAATGCATTCCCTCTTTCTCCACGAGAGAAGGTAAACTTAATTCCCCGAGGAACCTCCGATTGTGAGTTTCCTTACACGTGCAACGGATATGTATTTCAGCTACAGTTGAACAATCCCTCACACAGCTTGACAGGTACATAAAGCAACATCGAACTCGATATTGAGAATCACTGCTTCTCCAAGCCTGGATAAAAAATGTTAACACCCTGTCGGTTTCATGAAGAGGGTCCTCTATGAATCTTCGGGGGCTACAAGTGCTTGGTAAATAAATCACGATTTCGAATGCATGTTTGCTGTCACAGATGGGGGTGATTCGATAGGATTTCTCATCAAGAACAGACACGTCAAATAGGTACTTTTTTTCTCCTCTTCAACCGGGGTGTGATGTTTCGATTTCGACTTTTAGCATTCAAAGGCGAGAAAGTATTTTTGTGTACATAACCTGTAGATGATGATGAAGACGGGTTGAACGCACTAGAGTTGATTACGAATTCACGACAGAGAGCCGACATTATTTTTTCGGAAAGTTATATCCACGAAATTTTAGTAATTCATCCCAAGGGAAAAGACACGAGAAATTTTAATAATTATCGTTGATGAGAAAACTTAGTTTCGTTAGGGCTTTTTTTTTTTTTTTTTTGAAACGTTGTCCGGAGAATTTTTAGCGGTATTTTGTTATACAGCTCGTAATTAGGGAAAATAAAGCGACGTTCTCAGTTTCGGGTGACAGCGAAAGAGCAACGAATTCTGAATTAGAAGCCCGCTGTGCTCGTGTCATGGAGCTGGAGCAACAGTATGTGGATGACTAGCAGACTACGTTAAAGGTTATTACGGCTAGCTTTGTGTGAGCTTATGAAAATAATATCGTTTTGAAACTGCGGCGAATCTACACATACATATAGCAACGAGGGATTTGTGTTCATCTTTTTGCCGCCAAGGGAGGTCGCTACTAGAGACAAATTGACAGGCAAGCATTAATGGCCTCAATTAGAAAGGAGGGCGACAAAGAAATTTCAGCTGGGTTTCACTGGGTGTAGGGGCATGTATGGCGCCTTGATCGCATGCCTCTGCCACAGACATGCGTGTTACAACGCATATCGAGTCATGTATTCTTGCTTTCAGCACAGTTTTGTCCACGAGGACGGGGGCGTTGTTTAATACATCGTGTGGAACAGGGCCAATTTTAAGGAGAGAATTGAGGGAGAATCCCCCTTGAACATCAAAAAAAAGTTTGTTCATAAGAATTCTCCGAAAATTTAAAACATTGTTCGGTTCCCTCGATTTTCCACACCATCAAATCCATCTCCATAGACGAATTGTGGGGGGGGGGGCAAAGATACACGTTTCGAAATGATATGAGGAAGTTCGGCAGAATACATATGCATAGGTATTAGAAGAAATGGGACTTATGCATAGTCATTGCAGAAAGCCAAAACAGGGACTGAGAAAACATAATTCTACGTTTTCTATGAAAGTATTAAACCTAGTCATGATTTTTCTACATCTTTTGCTATGTTGTATTCGGATAAATAGAGAAGGATCTTACGTCTCAAAACTCGAATTCTAGCTGGATCTCGTGCTTTCGGTCAACTTTATTCTGGTGGAAAAAGAAGAGAAAGCTAAGCATTCAGCATAAGAGGGATTAACAAACATTGAGATTTAAAATTCAAAAGTTATAACATTGGCAGAGTTTTTGAGGACATACCAAGACTTCAGATTCATTAGCATCAGGTAAACACTAATTCAAACCTTTTTAAGACTCGCTGAAACTCATTCGGGTACTGGTAAGATGAATGCAAACCTACTTAGATTCTCAAAATTGAACTCGCATTGACTCTTGAAAACACATCTAGACTCAGGACTTCTTCAGCATCATTTAACTTGCGTTCAGAATTGATTGAGATACATTTAGACCTATCAACAACTTTACGGTTCGTCTAAATTCTATGACTCATCCAGGGTTCAAGCTTAATGAAATCAAGCTCGCGGCGTCGGAATGCAAACGCAGGTATGACCCCTCCCCTAACAGATATTTTCCTCCGGAAGATTTCATTTTCTAATTCAGGCGCAGACATAAAACCGAAAACTTTTTTATGCCTGTTTACTGAGATATGGAGGTGGAAATTGTCATCTTCCGCCTTTGATTTCAAGTTACCCGCCTCCTCCTCCTGGAAAAAAAGTTGTGCTACGGGCCCGATTCAAACCGTTAGGACTCGGTGAGGCTCACTCAAACACAGCGATGACTCATACAGCTATGCAGACTACCTGTGATTCATTTCAACTACATAAGATTCACTCAGACTACTAGAATTTCTTCAGACTCATTCGCCCTTTGTTCAGCTACCTATACATTGACCCACCAAGTCTCTCAGGAGTAGTTCCAAGTTCTGTGGTCATTTATTCGGGCTCATCGTTCTCCCTCAGTTACGACTCGTTCATATCTATTTAGATTCTCTAAACATTGGCGAAGATCAACCTGACTCACTTACGGCCTGTTAAAACTCATTCGGACTTATATTAGAAATTTCGCTCTTCAAGTGGCTATACGCCGAGCTTTCACAACGTAATTTCCCGAAGCAATCTCGCGGACATAAATGAAATGAAAACGCTGCCACCCTTCTGCTCACTGTCTTCTGTCCGCCAGTTTCCAATGAACAGCTAAAATAACGAATTATATTCCCCATACACGATCGCGCCGATTCCACTCCATCCGATTTTAATCTGTTCCTAAAACAACTTTTTCCCGTTTTTTCACGCTGCCCTGTCCCCCCTTTTCACCAACCAAACACTCTTCGTCTTTCAAATTAGTTTACGCTTTACAAAGCCTTCATCATTACTATCCTATTTAGAGCGGGGCCAATTTAAAGCGCCAAAAAATTTAATTATATCGGGGCGAGCGACTGTACACGATGCAGAGCCGAATGATATCGCAAGGGTGGTGACTGGTGGTGGCATTCCGAAACTCGGACTGGAGGGGAAGGTGAACCAACAACGGCGAAAACCGGGGGCTTATTATTAACCTAAGTTTCGTCATTTTGCAAGGATTTACGATGCCGTCGGCTTTAGAAATTGGGTTTCAGCGCAGAGTCGTAGACCGGTAGACCAGTGCCGTACGTTATGTGCCAGCCGTGCTGTATTTCAGTCCCGAGAGACGGTGTGCCATGGGTTTTATTTATAATTTCTGGTCGACCATGTGAAATTATTCAAGCTGCTAATATTTTTGGGCTTTGAAAGCGCAAAAAAAAAAAAACACTCTGAGGCCATAGGCACAGCAAGATTCACGAGCAAAAAACGCGCTGTTATAGGGTAAATTATGGGGGGGAGGGGGAGTTTGCTCCCTGGCCGACAATCGCTGCACATCTTACTTTTTGTTTGTCCTCCAGGTCTGATTAATACTCTTCAAAACTCTTTTCGGCCCTTTCAAGACTCTTGACGTCGTTTTCAAATTCGACATTCCTGAATACTTCTTTGAGGCTTATTTAGTTTTTTACGACACTACGATTCTTCCAGTCTTGTTCAAGATCCTTTAAGGCTATTCATGACTTTGCCAAACTTGTTTCAGTGTCTTCAACATTTTTCCAGGATTAGGTATTCAAGCATTTTCAAGGCTCTCTAAGTTAGGCCTATTGAATACTCGGTTAGACGCTCCCCAGTTCTTCCAAATTTTTTAAAGACTCGTCAAATCTCATCCAGACTTGTTTTGAGATTTTTAATACTCTCCAAGAGTTATTCAGGATTCTTTAAGACTATTTTATGCACGTTTATGATTTTCCTGATATGTTAAAGATTCTTCCAAGCCCCCTCAAGATTCTACGATTAATATAACACTCTAACAGGCTTCTTGAACTTTGTCAGACCAGTGCTACATATAGGTTTTTTTCATTCATGATTTTCTTTTTTCCGTTTTTCTTTCTTCATTTGTATCCCTACCACGTAAATAGCGGATTGGGCTGCTGGGAGCGGGGTGAGCAGAGTCGTTCCTCCAATGCACTGAAAGCCCCTCCAGAAATGTTGAAAATTACAAATAGAGAGCAGAGAGGGCGAAGCTACGCTAATTCCCCAAACGAAACTTTTCTTAGCCTCGCCCGCTCTTGAAAAGCTACTTGCATTTACGCGCACGGTCCCTTCCTTCTTTTATACTCGTACTTATTTCTTCCCAAGTATCTTAAAGCAATCCTTTACATTTTGGTACCACCCGAGGCATTTGCCCTTCCCGTAAATTTAAGGCTAGGAACAGTATTTTTCACTGAAATTAGCAATTCTATGAAAAGTGAAAAAGAAAGGGGAACCATATATGTGCCATATGGAAACCTTTCAGATGATCTCACCTAACGAGTTCACAGTTAACGTTTTATTTATCAGATAAAACTAATCTAAGGGACTCTCACGAATTTCTTCCACGATTTTAGTACAGTTTGCAATACATGCCCCAGTTCAATAATGAAAGATTTCCGAATTCAGTTTTTTTACAGGGCAACGAGAAAACATTCGAAATAGCAATTTTTTACACACAAATTTCTTATAACGGTAGCATGTTTGATCGGGAAATATCTGCACCTTTTCCCGACATTATCTGAGCAATGTATGGCCGAAAACGCGCATCGCCTCTGATCTGTTGTATCTTGTGAGTCATGGATTAATAGGCAAGACATGGGCAGAACTCAATCCAAGTTACTGTTTCACAGTACAGGGGTTGACAAGTGCGGCGAAACTCAGTTTTTTCCAGAAATAAGATTTCGTCATTGTCGATCATTCTCCATGTAAACGTGATTCGACTGCAGTTCTGAATCTCCCATCAACCTACAGCACGCTTTGACGGAACTTTTTGCTCGGTACAGTAAAATAAGCGACATACCGAAACAAGATTAGAATAAAAACAAAATACAAACTCGAAGCGAATAGTTTCTTATTTAATTAACATCAGCTCGACTGTATTCTGTGTGAGGCACATAAATTATTCCAGCTATGCGCATTCAGCACCTTCCCTGGAACTTGCCTCTTGAGATTCGGTACGCTTGAATTACGCGCGTAATTTGCGAACTTCCAGCGAGAAAACTGGCGAACAACTTTCATCTATATATTGCACACTATTTTTATTCAACGGTGATGCCGGCAGCGGCATTCGCAGTTGGAACATCTATATATACGATGTCGGTTTTGAATGAGAAAGTGCAAAATCAAAAACAGAACTAATAATACAACCGTTCTCGTTGACGTCAATTAAGAATTGAAACAAAAATGAACTCAGACCCAAAACTGAGAACCAAATCGAGAGTGGGTGCTAGAAGTCCCATACCAAACGAAACCAAACACAACCGATACAAACAGAGGAATAGCCGTTGAATTGGGGCTATCAATGATATCATAAACAAAACCAAAATGCAAAAAAAGTAGTAGAATTTGGCAGAAACTAAACGGAACTGGAACTTGGTTTCATGGATCTGTCAAAACGAATATACCAACACGTTCCAGCCTCGGTAGGTCGGCACTAATTACTTTTTCGAATCATTATTACGAAATATTGATACTGCAGCGGTGAACGGTGTTTCTCACGCAAGTTAAATTACCTCAGAAGTGAATGCAAGCCGAGTGCTTACAGAAATGTCATTTCCAACACTTTTTGGGAACTTTGGTAAGCCCCCCGGCCAGTCAGGGGATCATGTTTACACATGCGGTTGCAGGCACGATATATGGTGCCTCGGCTGCTCTTCGGAGACTCATATCGCGGTTGTTGTTATCACCGCTGTCGTCGACCTATTGCACATAGCATTTCAAGGAGATAATTTAAAAAATAATATCGTATAACTCGCGCCTCCTGGCACTCACATTTTCCTCTTCGTAGAGACACTCATTTAACGGCAGCTAGGCAGTAAAGGCGAACATTAAAAGAGCTCTTAAGTACGGCGAACAAACGAACACAGGAATGTTAGATGCGTTTCAAACGAAGTAACTTAGTTCATCTTCATAGCATCGACTGCGGCTGATTGGATATTGGATTGCCTGGATGCACACAGAAGCAGCAGCGCCGTCGAACCGTCGACATCTAAATTTAAACAATATCAAGTCTGTCTATAGTCTGCAGGTCTGTACGCCCCACACCGAAAACAAGCAAACTGGTTGCTCGCATGTTAAGGCCGTAAAGTGTCATCGCCATATGGATGTAGTAATCAAAAAAGAAACATTCTCGAAATGAAAACGAGCAATAAAAAAGTCCATAGATACGGTTAACGATTACGCGTAGGGTCATAAATATATTATACGAAACCATTCTTTCAGAAATTATCTACACCAATTATTATTTTCGATACTTACATCGACGCCGGAGGCGGTCGCTAACAGAGGCGTTGATAAGTTGGGAAAATAGATCGGGTGCCCACCTTCTTTTTCGGATATGTGCTACTGGTACGGCGGCACAGTGTCTTTGAAAGATTACCGCTCGACCTTGAACGTCGTAATTTAAAACGAAAATTGTAACAGGAAGATCAATAGCTCTCCAAAGAACTCATTTGAAGGCTCGTAAAATAACCAATTTTCACAGCGTATATGAATAATTTTCACGGCGATCAAATATCATAATACCCTGTGTAGTCGTCATGCTAAGATGCAGTCCTCGATAGACCACCACATAAGAAACCAAAACATTTGCAAATATTTGCTTTTCAAAAACCCACTCAGAAGCATCACTCTGTCACACTCGCTGGATCCTCATTATCCAATTTCACAGCCTCAATATTTATTTGCTAATGTTCGAATTTGCCGGCCTCTTTCACCTGTGGACCGTTATTGGTAGGGATTACAATTGAAATAATCTCAAAAAATTCAGCAATTATTCCGAAACCACGCTTGACCATATTGGTGTGGTGGGACGTATGGCGATGCACGCATGCCAAAGTGGCCATAGGGGCAATGCACCCCCGGCCCCGGAAACTACCCTTTCGGGCATCGCATCAGTGCCGAAGGGACGCTTGACCATATTAGCTGTAATACTATAGAGGTTCTGCCTCCTCAGTCGAGCCTTAAAAATGGTTTTGGTGCGCATGGAATGCGAATAGAGGGTCGTTTTCATGTTTTATGCGCTTTCTATGAGCTTTAATAAACAATCTGAAAAAAATGTACACTTTTTACGCAAAATACAATAGAGGCCACTGACTTCGGTAATTAATGTTTCGTAAAAGTTTCGACAGGCACACAATCCGTACACTAATAAGAATGATTTGATAAGGTAAGACCAAGTTTTTTGATTGTATTCGAGTTCCAAGAATTTTCAAAACAGAATCGCAGCTTTTCTTATGGGGAGGGGGTCTGGTTGGCCGAGTGGATAGCGCTCTGGTCTCGGAATCTGGAGGTCCCGGGTTCGAGTCCACGTAGCAACTTGCTACATTTCGACCTAGGCCGGTTTTTTGGCAAGACGAGAAGAGGGCTGAGGCAGCCCGAACAGCCTCACCAACGTCTCTGAAGTAATGCTCGAAAAGGTGGATTTCAGAGTTTGGGTTGATAGGAAAAGTAGAAAAGAGATGGGTCAGCGGGTATTAACCTGCTAAGTGCAGGAAACCAAATTTTTTCAGAAAGAACAAAGGTACTTACAGTGACACTTGATATAGCCCAGAAGAAGTTTTTACGGCCAAGTGAAATATCAGGGAGCAATAATTGAACCACATAGTTCAGAAACAACGTCAAGCCCCAAAATTCTGAAAATCGGTTGTTTACAGAAGAATATTCCTTCACCCTACGCGCGCCTACAGTGAAAAAATGAGAATTTTCTCTGATGAATAAAGAACGTGGCAACACAGAGAAAAATTTACGTGTAATGCTGAAACCACGTGTTGTATCTGCACTACATGAAAAGCTGAAAAAATTGCGAATGAGTTCCGATTTATTCCATCCTGTTCTACTGTTACTGATAGTTGATGCAAATATCAAGAAAATTCAATATCGATAATATCAGTATCAAAACCAAGTAATATCGATATTATCAATATGAAACGAAAAATTTTCAATAATACACGTGTAGAGCATAGAGTTGCGCGATAGCAGTCTGCAGCTTCGCAGCTGGAAGCCTTCTTGAGTAGAGAGGTTACTTGTTTTCAAGGTTGGGCAGTACTTAAATCCTCAGGTATTTTAAATCCAAATTTCCAGAAAATTCTGATTTTGGATTCCACATCATTTTTCAAAAAGGATTCCGGATTCAACTCCTAATTATTATCATTAAAATCCATGTCCAAAAATAGGGTGCTTGCAGCGCTGCGCTGCGGAAAACACCTTAAAAATCCTCATTTCATCGATTTTAACAGTTTACCATTAACTTATTGATATCTTAAAAATCAAACCTTACATATTGATAGTTTTACATCTTTTCTGTTGTCGTATTCTGCGAACGCGAAGGAAGCTCATTTAGTCACCTGAATGCAAAGTTTTAAAAATTTCTCGCTTTCACTGATTAAAATATTAGCATTTTAGCGCTAAGCTACAGACAACAGATATTGTATACACACGTCCTCAGCCAATGGTAGATTGAAGATTGCATGGGTGTTTGTTTACTACTGAGTTACTGAAATTTAAAAGTCAAAATTAGGATTATTCAATTTTGGATTTAAAATCCCAATTTTTCTGAAAATTGAGAGGATTTAGGATTCTGGATTTAAATCTTGGAGTTTCCGGATTTTGCCCATTCCTGCTTCTTTGTTTGTTTACCCTAAATATGTAAAATATGCGAAATAAAATGGGACTTAGAATGCAGGAATTTTTCTGAAACGTAGATAAACATTTTTCATCACTTTTGGGATCAGAAATGACCTAAAAAATATGAATTTGCACATTTATGAGATAAGTTGGTTCCGCAAACTGAACTGGATCCAAATATTTTACGATTCTAATTTTTAAATTCATTCCGCTCCTTTTTAAACGACTTGAAATAAATCTGTTATGGTTTAATGAAATCATTAACAATTAGTTCCTTTTTAAGGCTTCGAGAACGATGAATTCTGAGATTTATTTTAGATCGTGAATTTCAGGATGCTAAACAGTATACTTAGAAAACCTTGGCTGAGAGGTTTTAATTCCAGCATTGAACGGCCTAAGGAATCAATTGACTGCTTTAGAGGCCAATGAATCACGTAAAAATACAAAACTTCGTTGGCCTGTCGAAGCTGTTCATGAAGTAACTGGAAAAAAGTACCAATTACTTCATGATCAACTGGATAACAAGCTGCTCCCTAAAGTAGGCCTGTTCACCAAAACAGCTTGTTACTTGAACAGTGAATTTGGCAAGCATTTTAATTCAGATACAATACTGGTGGAAGAAATTTTAGCACAAATAACACAGAAATCAGAAGATAAAAATGAATTGGCAAAGTTAGTGGAAGAAAAATGATGGAGTAAGCAAAAACTTTATTAGCACCTCTTGAATCTATTCACATTTTGCATTTCGCAGAATTAACAGAAGACGAAAGAGAAATTTTTTACTGGCACATATCAACTCACCCAAGCTGTCAGCTACCTGGCTGAAATGGTGGATGGAAACGAAGTCGGTATTAAATATGTGTTGAAATTAGATTTCGTCACTTTAATAGTAAGACTTATAAATCTTACACTGCTCATACGAAGCAGCTGCAATATATTACTTATCTAATGCACGGTATCAGGACAAAATAATGAAGCCAGCGGAAATCCTGAGCAAAATTTTCAAAATCGAAAAAACCAAAACAGTAATCAACGGGGATAGTAATGATGATTAGTGCCTCGCTTGAATTTTTAATTAGTTCTTATGTTTTTTGTTGGTATTTTTCAAGTTTGCAAACTACCTATATATTACTTAGTAGATTATATAGATTAGGGTGTCCCTTGTTTTACAAGTTTTCGCCAATTGATTAGGGTCGCACTGAAATTAGTTCCAATGGACCTAGAAACTCGCCATACAAAATTTGAGTTCAATCTGAGGTCATTAACTCCTGCCGCTTTGACCTCAAAGTTATGTGTAATACTGAGATTTTACAAAAAAACCGCGAATATCTAGGAACATATCAACTTCAGGACCAAAATACATACAACATAAAATGTTCCT
The DNA here is from genome assembly GCA_031841125.1 of Acanthococcus lagerstroemiae. Lineage (NCBI taxonomy): Eukaryota > Metazoa > Arthropoda > Insecta > Hemiptera > Eriococcidae > Acanthococcus > Acanthococcus lagerstroemiae. Next base: position 35,617,517 of record CM063113.1, on the reverse strand, counting down.
TATCAAATTTCCTATTAAAAAAATTCTATACGGCTTTTCTCTAAAACGCATATTTACCGAGATAATCGCAATAATGTGTAAAAGTTTCGAGAAACGTGGATTTTGCTATTTTTTCTTTCATAACCGACCTTCACTCGCTAATTATCTAAAAAAAAATATTCACTTTAGGACCAAAATGCAAATAACATAAAACGTCCCTCGTCAAGTTTTCTGTAAAAAAGACTCTATACAACTTTTCTTTAGAAAACATATATTTATCAAAATAATCGCAAAAATGCGTGGAATTTTCGAAAAATATAGTTTTTTAAAAAATTATTTTACAGCTGAAATATCATTAATGTCGAGTAATGCACACTACAATATAACTTCAGTCTCTGTCTCCCGCCCCCCTGGCTACGTCCATGACAGTTCGCTGGGTACCTATTATAGAGTAGACCATTGTAGAGATTGCGCTAGTGCGCAACGATACTCGGAGTGGAATGACGGAAAACCGCTCCGCGTGATGACAGTAAGCAATGATCAGACCTCCTTAGCACGGATTACTGGAAGACGTCAACCTTCTCGGTAAATGGCTCATGGATACTTAGTTAACGTTTCAATTTTAAGCTCTTCCGCAAATTTTTCATCACTAGGATCAGACCAACAGTCCTACCTCTTGCAAATACAAGCTTCGAACCATCGTAAACACCTCTGCACATGATTTTCTTCATCTCATCGTTCAAGGGGTGAAGATGGACACATGCAGAAGTGTCTGTGATTGTTAAAAGCCTATATTTGCAAGAGGTAGGACTGTTGGTCTGACCCTAGCGATGAAAAATTTGCGGAAGAGCCTAAAATTGAAACGTTAACAAGGCATCCATGAACCATAACTAATTCCAATGTTTTTATTGAGTCTTCAGCATTCTAAGATTCCGCTGAAGACTTAGTATAGGGGACTTGAGATGATGTACAATCAACAAGAGGAAACAACGGTTTGTCCATAGAAAATGACAATGAATTTTGAGAACATGAGACTGTTCCTTAACAGCACAATGTTATATCTTATGCGCAATGTTGACTACTGTTGATATACATACTTACATAATCCGAGGTCCACTCCATAGTAGGTACCCAACAAACTGTCATGGGCGTAGCCAGGAAATATGCGTTTTAGAGAAAAGTTGTATGGTATCTTTTTTATAGGAAATTTAACAGGGAACATTTTATGTTATACGCATTTCGGTCCTGAAGTTGATATGTTCCAAGATATTCTTTCTTTCTTTTTTCTTTTTTTTCCTTTGTAAAATCTTAGTATTACACAAAACTTTAAGGTCAAAGCGGCACGGGTTAATGACCTCAGATTGTGCTCAATTTTTTATGACGAATTTTTAGGTCCATTGGAACAAATTTCAGTGCGACCCTAATCAACTGGCGAAAACTTGTAAGAACCATGATATAGATTTTTTCATAATGTTTTTTAAACGTTTGTTCCCTCGCTGTTCCTATTAATAATCTTATTTATTCATGCTTACATATAATTCGTGCGGTCATTCAGAAATAAAGGTGAATCTCAGACTGGCCAAAAAATTGTGATAATTTATCAAAAAGATGGTTTTTTCGTTGTTTAGGTACGTGCCCGGACTTGAAAATGGCTAAAAGTGAATATATCGTTACAAATACACAGAAAAATATACGTAAATTTTTTTGAATTTCCGCCTCGAAAATGGCGCTTAGGACGCCATTTTGAAAACTTCAAAGTCAATTTTAAGGGACTATAAGTGATAAAGAAATCTGAAAAAATTGAGAATATTTATACTCAAGACTACCTACTATTCACCAAGTTTCGGTTTAATTAATTGAGAAATGCCTAAGATGATGCTAAAAACATGAAAATCACATATTCCAAGATCACGCCTCCCTGGAGGTGGATGGGACTGTCATTAGAGGTTCAAACATTTTCTTTTATCAGTACTTATCGAGAGCTAAAATAAAAATAGAAAAAATCGCCAAGGGCCGATTCACCTATCTAACCCTGCAGTGGTACACCCATAACTTAAACTGTACGCTTAGTGAAATCCACTAATAGTCTTTTAACACCAACTACCTCCAGTAAAATATGGTGAATATGGTCAAATCATTATTTTGAGCTAATACAAACATATTTTGATTGAAAAATGAAAATTTACAATCATCAAAAATCCGTGTTGTCAATAAAAAAAATTTAGATTACCATTCGAAATTTTGAATCTATAAATTTGATCATTTACATACGTTAAAAAAATACAACCCTCTCATGAAAAATTTTTTGGAACCCCTGAAATGCACCCATCTCTGTAATGCTGGTGGTTATCGAAGACCTAATCGTAGGTAGTATTGAGCGCCCCATCAGTCGTGGACGTACCTTAATTCGTACCGCGCTACGAGAGCCGCGAACAGGAATTTTAGTGATTTTCACCAAGTGTACCATTACAGGTGGGATACAGCCTTTAGCTTTGAGAACCAGGCATTTCAAAAATTGTAAAATTTCAGATCATCCTCCAATGAGAGACACTTAGACAAAAATAGCATATTATAGATATCAAAACATCAATTTTCAAAATCACTAACCTCTATTACATTAACCAGTCTTCGATTTTACAGCCAGGGACATCAGTATGTTACTTCAGAACAACTTGACGAACGGTACCAAGAATTTCATCTGTACAGATTAACCCGGACTGATGCGGGGTTCGTTTATATTACTGAGAGCCCTCAGGTCTCTGACGGCCCTCATGCCTCTGACATGATTCCCGAAAGGGTGGATTTCACATCCCGAGGTGCAGTGTGATCGGGGTCATTTTAGTATGCGTGCATCACTGCACCCCCTTCCCCAAATATTATCCAGTCAATTCACCACTGACCATTTCATTTGCAGCCGAATCGAGTCAGCGAAACGTGACGGTTGCCGTTGCATTCCACAACACGAATACACGATTTAGCCGAAACCTGCGCCACGTCGCGCTCAGTTCACGCGACGTGTCGCACCGTAATCACCGCGAGCGATCGCGTTAAAACGATATCATTATTTCGAATGAGTATTCAAGGTAGGTCCCTCTAACTGGGTAATTACGGTCACGGAAATACACGAATTAATAACACTGTCCGCGCAGTGCAACCGTTAAAAATGCACGAACACGGCGCTTCTGTTCTCCTCCACCCTCCCCTATACTTACTTAGAATAATATTCTAGGTGTTAATGACGTGCGCCTAATCGAAATTTGAAGACGAGTTGTGAACGTTAAACGCTCGCATCTCGTCCAGCACACCCTTCTTTACCCAGTTGTGGTCTCTCTTAGAAATTGGTGTTTCGTGATAACCAAAAAGTAATCGCTCGATCGGGAATGCCTCTGGAGAAAATATCTGCCGCAGATTTTCACCCGGCTACTTCGCTCGGACGCTTCTGTTTCCAACATTGGTCCGGACGCAGCCGAAGCGATTCTAAGTCGACGAGAAAGCGAAGGATGTCTGCGGTTAACGCTGATTAGTAATAAACTGGCGGAGGAAATGAAGGTTTTCCGCGAAAGTATACAGCGAGCCATAACAGCCGGTCATCTTGAAACTTCCCTGAAAGGAAAATAAACTGGCTCGGGTTTATCGAAAGGAAAATGTACTCTCTTGTATATCATTACATTATTTTCCTTTAGCTCTTGCTGCCATTATCACCGGTAATTATTACAATGTACTTCTCTCTCTCTCTTTCTTCTCTCAACTCACGTTAATGGACTCGAATTTCACCTTCTGTTATCGTCGGCTAGACTGTTGACTCGGGATGTAATCAGCGTGTACACGATTAATTTATCAAAGCTCGGTCATCAAAAAGCCTCGTTAACTCGTCCTATCATTACAGTATTCCAAAACAAGGGTGTCATTCTCAGGTTAACAATACGAACGTATCGAATCGCGTATTGATTTAGAATAGCTAAAGATTGTTTTGTTTAACATGTGCTCGGAAAATATCGAAACTGACATTTCGCGTGACGACTGATATTTAATTGATTGATTGTCGAATTTAGAACAGACCGAATGAAAAAGTTGGCCGAGCTTTCCTAATAGGTTCATTGACTCGACGTCGAGTTCGCGACGTGTAAATGTAACGAAAAGGTTGTAGTCCAGGCATTTTGAATAGCTTTAATTGGTGTGAGGTCAATACAGCTTTCAACTTTAATAGAACGGTCTTTTCGAAACTGACTAGAGTAGCCAATAGGAGACGGCAAATGAAGCGGATTCATAAATTTCGGCCAATTGGTCACAGGTTAATACATAAGGCTCCAAATAAAATCGGTATTACTGCACATGAAGGTCTGAAGGCCTGTCGATATATTACGTAATCACCGAAGGAGATAGAGAGGACTTGGCATTTGATCATGAGTCTTTACATAAGGCAGGGATGGACTTCTATGAATCCATCAGAGTAAAATGTAGGAACGAGTACTCAATGTTCAGTGTGAAAGGGCAAAAATTTAAGAGTCTTTTCTCGAACATAATTTAGTGATTCCTCTATGTCTGGTAACCAATAGCAGCTTCTAAACCCGCTACTGGCTCCAAACTTGTTGAAACAGACTAATGGCAGGAGCGAGGTCTCATTCGCGGATGCCAAAAACTAAAGCTTGAGGAGTACATTGTGAATAAAGTAAATTAAATATTTTACAAATATTGTGTAAAATATGTGAATAATGGCTGTGCACAGAGACCACCAAGTTTCCATTTGTACATCAAAACACTAGATGGGTGGTACGCGTATAAAGTAGGAACCGATTCCTGATGAAAGGGAGGCCTAGTCAAAATGCCACATCTTGTACTTACAATTTTTTTAGCGAACTATTATCGATAGGACTTGTCAAATTGTAACCCCATCCTCCTCTTCTTATTTCTATTATTATTATTATTATTATTATTATTTTTTTTTTTTTTTTCTCAAAAACTGAACTTCAACAGGTTCACCTGTGTGGCCAAGTGGTAACGAACCCGCTTCGTAATCTTAGCGTCTCGGGTTCGAGTACCACCAACGCCGGAAAGCTACTGATATTTGAATACCTTCATCAACATCTCAGCGAACACAGTGACTACAATCAATGTAGGTGGAAAACTTTGCGCGTCCTGTAACCCCCGCCAGTTCAAACGAACAAGGCATTACAATCGCAGGGCGTGTTACTATCAGATCAGAAAGATTAGTGCTGTGCGTGTGTACGTCGCAGACAGATTGCTCAACTTCGTGAAATACATGGCTAGACTTTTTGGCACAGAGAAGGGAAATTCTAGGCAACAGAACCATGGGGAAAACAATGGCAAACTATCCCGACTAGCCTGCCCGTGACCGCCAACGTCCGGCATCGGATATGGCGCCTGAAGAAGGAGAACCTGAACAAAAAAATTTTAGTGGATCAACTTTTTTTTTTGACATTTTATACTAGACCGAGGTTACGAATCACCGGGAAAAATGTCAACGATTATTTTTATGGAAACTCTTCATTTACTGGCCCATTGAACGCAGTAGCAATCAACGCAGAGAAATAGGGGAAAACAGTGATAACTCCACGTAAGTAAATTTACATAGAACCTGACAGTTTGCACCAAAACTTTTAAACCTTTTGATGCAACCAGGTTGAATCCAACGTTCAGAATATTGGCATATTTTTTCAAAAACACATCACATTTTCATACACATGAACACAACAACCTGATTCTGAAACAAAATTTCACAAACAATTTTTTGTACGACTACAGTTCGACATGATCCACAGGATAGAGGATCAAACTCCGATACTAACTGAAGCCCGCATTTTTAACGCAGGTACCAGCCATCGTCAGTTTCAAGACTTTTCAACTGATTTTGAATGTAAAATTGTGTCGGTAAGGTGGGTCTCAGAACTGGATCTATGACTGATTATTATTTATAAGCCCTCAAGTCCTCGAATCGTCCCTAGCGGTATCTCCTTATGACATTCTTTCGGTTTGAGGGGAGGGAAGGCATGACTAATTGCTTAAAATTCACAGTTCCTATTTCATATTATCATTCTCTATTATTATGGCTTCATAGTATTTTGAAATTAAATTTCATTTTAATCACACGAGCTGTAATCAAGTAAATAAGAGGAAAACAGGGGTGAAACTATAGGAGAGTGTGGGGGTTGACCACCCCCTCCAAATAATCTGGCAGACGGCAAATTACAGTTCATTTGAAATTTTCATTTTTCAATTAAAAAATATCTTGATTAAAAATCCAGCAAATTTTCAATTTTTTAAAAATTTTGTCAGCGAATTTTTGGTTTTAAAAAAATATTGGTCAGCGAAATTTTTCTTCTC